>JAHHFK020002778.1:0-44156 GCA_024533555.2 Aedes koreicus | reverse complement strand
TAGCTTGAGCAAAGTTCTGGGGAAAACTTCAGCAAGCTAGTGAAGAAACTTCAACAAGCTTCTGGAGAGGCTTCAGCAAGCTTTCGAATAATCTTCAGCAAGCTTCTGGAGAGGCTTCAGCAAGCTTTCGAATAATCTTCAGCAACCTTCTCAAGAAGCTTCAGTAAGCGTCTGAAGAAACTTCATCAAGCTTCTTATAAAGCTTTAGCAAACTTGTGTAGATTCTCCAGCAAACTAATGAAAAAAAAACAAAAGAAAAAAATCTGGAAAGGCTTCATTAAGCTTTCGGAGAATCTTTAGCAAGCATCAAAAGAATCTTCATCAAGCTTCTGGAGAAGCTGCAGAAAGGTTATTGAGAAGCTTCAGCAAGATTCTGGAAAAGCTTCAAGAAGTTTCTAGAGAAGCTCCTGACATTTTCGTAGAAGCGCTTGAAGACTCTGCAATGACTTCAGTAAGCTTCTGGAATAACTTAAGCTAGCTTCTGGAGAAACCTCAGCAAGCTTCTTGAGTAGTTTCTTCAAGCTTCTGAAAAAGCTTCAGTGAGCTTTTGGAGAAATTTTAATAAGCTTCTGGAACAGCTTCAACAAGCTTCTAGAGAAGCTTCAGCAAGCTTCTGAATAATATAAATCAAGCTTCTGAAGTAGCTTCAGCAAGCTTCTGAAGTTGCTTCAGCAATCTTCTAGAGTAGCTTCAGCAAGCTTCTGATGAAGCTTTAGCAAACTTCTGGAGATGCTCCTGCGAGCTCATGAAAAAACTTATGTGAAATTCTGGAGAAGCTTCATTCAGCTTTTGGAGAATCTTCAGCAAACATCAGGAGAATCTTCATCAAGCTTCTGAAGAAGCTTCAGCAAGATTCTAGAGAAGCATTAACAAACTTCTATAGAAGCCCTAGAAATTTCCGGAAGCATCTGGAATATTTTCATTAAGCTTCTGGAGAAGCTTCAGCAAGCTTCTGGAGAAACTTCAGCAAGCTTCTGGAGTAATTTCTTCACGTTTCTGGAGAAGCTTCAGCCAGATTTGGAAAAGCTTGAGTAAAGTTCTATAGTAGCTTTAGCAAGCTTCTGGAATATCTTTATTAAATTTCTAAAGAAGCTTCAGCAAGCTTCTGGAGTAATACTTTGATAAGCTTCTTTAATAAGCTTCTGGAACAGCTTCAATAAACATCTGAAGAAGCTTCAGCAAACTTCTAGAGTAGCTTCAGCAAGCTTCTGCAGAAGCTTTAGCAAACTTCTGGAGATGCTCCAGCAAGCTTATGAAAAAACTTATGTAAAATTCTGGTAAAGTTTCACTAAGCTTTTGGAGAATCTTCAGCAAACATCAGGAGAATTTTCTTCAAGCTTCTGAAGAAGCTTAAGCAATATTCCAGAAAAGCATCAATATACTTCTGTAGAAGCTCCAAAAATTTCTGTAGAAGCTCCAGAAATTTCTGCAGAAGCTTCCGGAATTATTTGGAATATTTTCATTAAGCTTCTTGAGAAGCTTCAGCAAGCTTTTGAAGAAACCTCAGCAAGCTTTTGGATTAGTTTCTTCACACTTCTGAAGAAGCTTCAGCAAGATTAGTAAAAGCTTGAGTAAGCTTCTGTAGTAGCTTTAACAAGCTTCTGGAGTATCTTTATCAAACTTCAGGAGAAGCTTTAGCAAGCTTCTGGAGAAATACATTGATAAGCTTCTTTAATAAGCTTCTGGAACAGCTTCAATAAACTTCTGGAGAAGCTTCAGCAAGCTTCTGAATAATCTTCAGCAATCATCTGGAGAAGCTTCAGTAAGCTACTGAAGAATTTTTAGCCGAGAGAAAGTTAAGAAAGTTTTTGAAGAAGCTTCAGCAAGCTTCTTAAGAAGCATCATCAAGCGTCTGAATAATCTGCAGCCAGCTTCTGAAGTAGCTTCTGCAAGCTTCTGAAGTAGCTTCAACAAGCTGCTTAAATAGCTTCAGCTAGCATCTGGAGACATTTCATCAAGCTTCTGGAGAAGTTTATGCAAGCTTCAGTAAGCTTCTTGAGAATCTTCAGAAAGCTTTTGCAGAAGCCTAAGCTTCTGCTTTTGCATGCACCACTACTCTTAAAAAGAAGCTTCAGGGAGCTTCTGGAGAAGCTTCAGGAAACTTCTGGAGTAACTTCAGCAAGCTTCTAAAGAAGATTCAGCAAGCTTTTGGACAAGCAGCATTAAGCTTCTGAAGGAGATCCAGTAAACTGCTGGAAAAACTTCAGCAATAATTTGGAGGAGCTATAGCAAGCTTATAGAAAAGCTTCAGCAGGCTTCTGGAGAAACTTTAGCAAGCTTCTGAATAAGCTTCAGAAAAATCCTGAACTAGCTTCAATAAGCTTCAGGACGATTTCACAGAAGTCTCAGCATGTTTTTAGAGAAGCTTTAGTAAGTTTAATAAGAAGCTACCACTTCTGAAAAAGCTTCAGCAGGCTTATGGAGAAGCTTTAGCAAGCTTCTGGAAAATCTGTAAAATTTTCAGCAAACTGTTGGAGTAGCTTTTGAAAAAGCTTCATCAAACTTCTTAAGCAAGCTTTTAGATAAGCTTCAGATAATTTCTGAAGCAGCTGCAGCAAGCTTCACGAGGATCTGCAGCAAGTTTCTGAAGGAGCTCCATCACAATTTATGAGAAGCTTCAGCAAGCTACTGGAGAATCTTCAGCAAGCTTCTGGAGAAGTTTTAGCTAGCTTCTTGAGATGCTTCAACATGCTTCTGAAGAAACCTAAGCAAAATTCTAGAGACGCTTCAACAAGTTTCTAGAATAGCTCAAAAAATCACCCGTAGAAGCTTCCAGAAATCTTCTGGAGAAACCTTAGCAAACTTCTGGAGAAGCTTCAGCAAGCATCTTAAAAAACTTCACCAAGCTCAACAATTTTCTGCAGAAGATTCAGCAAGCTTCTGGAGAAGCTTCAGCAATCTTTTCGATAAGCTTCAGAAAGCTTCTGGAGAGCTTCAGAAATTTTTATGAGAACCTTCAGCAAGCTGTTTGAGAAGCTTCAGCTAGCTTATAGAAAAGCTTCAGCTGTATTTTTGGTAAGCTTTAGTTAGCTTCAGCTATCTTCAGGAGAAGCTCGAACATGCTTCTGGAGAAGGTTCAGCGAGCTTCTGGGGATCGTCAGCATGGTTCTCGAGGAGCTTTAAGAGAAGCTTCTGCAATCTCCTGGAGAAGCTTCAGAAAGCTTACGAGGAAGCCTTATTAAGTTACTGCAGAAGCTTAAGGAAGCTTCTGCTGAAGCTCCAGCAAGCTTCGGGAGAAGCTTCAACAAGCTTCTGGAGAAGCTTCATCAAACTTCTGATAAGCTTCAGAAAACTTCTGAATAAGCTTTAGCAAGTTTTCCGGAGAAGCCTCGGCAATTTTTTGGAGAAGCTTTAGTAAGCTTGAAGAGAAGCTTCAGCAAGCTTCTGGAGAAGCTTCAGCAAGCTTCTGGAGAAGCTTCAACAAACTTCTGGAGAATCTTCAACTAGCATCTGGAAAATCTTCTGTAGGCTTCTGAAAAAGCTTCAGGAGGCTTATGAAGAAGTTTCATTAAACTACTGCAGAAGCTTCTGGAAGCTTCTTGATGAGTTTCAGTAAGCTTTTGGATAAGTTTTAGTAATCTGCTGGAGAAGCTTCTGCAAACTTTAGTAGTAGCATTAGAAAGCTTTTGAAGAAACTACAGCAAGCTTCTGGAGAAGTTTCAGCAAGCTTCTGGAGAAGCATAAGCGGGGTTCTGAAAAAGCTTCAGGAGAAGCTTCAGCTAGTTTCTGGAAGAAGCTTCAGCCAGCATCTGGGGAAGCTTAAGAAAGCTTATGAAAAAGGTTCCGCTTATGTAGAAGCTTCCGCAAGCTTTTGCATTAGCTTCAGTAAGCTTCTGGAGAAACATCAGCAAACTTAAGAAAAATCTTCAGCAAACTTCTGGAGAAGCTACAGCAAGCTTCTGGATAAGCTTCAGAAAACTTCTGAAGTTGCTTTAGCAAGTTTCCGGAGAAGCCTCGGCAAGTTTCTGGAGAAGCTTAAGCAAGCTTAAAGAGAAGCTTCAGCAAGCTTCTGGAGAAGCTCCAACAAGCTTCTGGAGAATCTTCAACGAGCATCTGGAAACTTTTCTGCAAGCTTCTGGAGAAGTTTCAGCAAGCTTCTGGAGAAGCATAAGCAGGGTTCTGTACAAGCTTCAGGAAGTATCTGCAGAAGCTTCAGCCAGCTTCTGGGGAAGCTTTAGAAGGGTTTTGGAAAGGCTTCAACAAACTTCTGCAGAAGGTTCAGCTAACTACTGGAGGAGCTTAAGCTAGCTTTTGGATAATTTTCAGTTAGCTTCTGGAAATGCTTTATAAAATTTTTAGGAGAAGCTTCAGCAAGGTTCTGGGGATGCTTCAGTATGTTTTTGAAAAAGCTTCAGAAATCTTTTGTAGAAACTTCAGCAAGCTTCTGGAGAAGCTTCAGCATGCCTCTGGAGATGCTCCAGCCAGCTTCGTGAGAATCGTACATTGTTGATCCGATCTTATCATAACGCCGCACATCAGTTCATTATTTTTCACTAGTTGGAGTTTACAACTATTCTGAATCGTTCTCACTTATCTTCAAGAAGGGTCTTTGAGCTATTATTTAAGGTTATGAAATAACTGAGAAAGCTTATATTAGTTTTTAAAAATATTAGGAGGTGGTGACTAAATCAAGTCTCCTTTGTAATGAAAAACGGTGCTTACAGAACATTTGAGATGTATGCCAAGGCTTGGAAAAATTACAGTAAATTGCTAGGGCTTTGGAAACTCAACTTGACATATTGCAGTACATCTCTCCTTACTTGCCTTGGTCATAGCAAAGATTGCAGATTTCAACAACACAAAAGTTCAAATTTGATACACGAGTATGACAGCATTTGTCATCGAAGACTTTGCTCACTACGAACTGTATCGAAGATAAGTTATTCACATATGTTCCTCTCAAATCATTACATGATGTTGTTTGAATTAAAGAGAATCAAACGAATGATCCTTTATTGTACAAGATTGAACTTGAACGTTATGTATACTGGATGAAATAAATATTATTCCTTCAAAAATGTTCGAATATTTGATCGAACACTTCTCTTCAAGCATTGAATAAGTGTTTCTTTGTATTTTTTTGACACCTTAACCCATTTTTTAAAACAGCTGCATATTCTCAGCTGCTTTACTAGTCTTTTTAAAGACTCTCTCGCAATTGTTCACGTTCGATGTGAATTTCTGTGGATTGATGTTTTTCTTACCGAAATGTATATCCTTTATCCTGGGCTGATTGAGAATATGATTGGTGTAAGAACTGTATCGTTAATTATGAGTACACCTTTAAATTGCTGTATTTAAATATTTTTTATTTATTTTGCAACTCAAATTCATTTACATTGTTTATTGACCATCAAAAAAGCCCATTACATCAGTATTCATTTTATTTTTCGTAGACCTGGCTCTCACACCTTCTTTTTGATGTTCCTCATGAGGTTTTCCACAACCGTTCCGTCGATGGTTTTGCTTGCGTTTACTCAGTCTTTTTTTTTAATTTGATGATGTCATGTGCTCCTCAAGCCTTCTTCCGCAGCTTTCCTTTCATCATAGCCCAACATTTCTTAATGGGCCTTGTTTGCGGACAATTGGGAGGAATCATCGCCTTTTCCACAAATTGGACATTGTTCTCTTCATACCAGTCCATAGTGGCACGCGCATAGTGGCAGGATGCCAAATCAGGCCAATACGGTGTCGAACCCGTGTTTTTCGATACGTGGCAGAATTTTCTGCAGGCATTCCTTCCGGTGCATTTTATCGTTCATATTTCCAATAGTGAAAAAAGGTGTCGACACTGGAGAAATTTGCTTGCCAAACCAACAGCTTTTTTCCAAATTTTTCGCAAAAAATCGATTTCTCCGAATTTGAGACATCCGCTCTACGCTTCATGGTGTAAAACGGTGCCCCTGGAAGTGTCTTGTAGTCCAATTTGACGTACGTCTCGTCATCCATAATAAGGCACATGTCATTTTTACTCAAAACGTCGTCGTACAGCTTCCGATCCTGAGTTCTGCGTTTCGGACATTTTTGTTTCCGGTACGTCTTCAGGGAATTTTGCTCCTTTACGCGTTGAACCATTCCAATCGTCGTCAAAAACTTTGAAAATTGGTTTGTCCAAATTTGGGTTTGACGCACCTGTGTTTCTACCACGGCCGGGTAAGTCCTTCAATGTGTTATGCATAACATACCGGTTGATCGCATTTTGGACCGCACAGACACTAGCACCTTCTTCTTTTGCTTATTTTCTTAGCGACAATCCCTTTTCAGTGCAGTCCTTGGTCACAATCGATTTTCGCTTTTCTTCCGTAAGACCTCGCATTGTTCCGCTTGAAGTAAAACTTTAACTTTTAATGAAGGTTTTCGTTTGTTAACAAGGCAAGCAACACATTGACAGTTAACAGCTGTCAAAATAAGTCATAGTCTTTTTCATACAGAACCTCAAAGGTGTACTCATAATTAACGATACAGTCCTTAGTGCGTGTTCGCTGAATCAGGTCAAAACAAAGGACGGATACTATGCTTATCATGTAAAGGCAGCAACCTGTTCTGCAGACACTCAGATCGATAGATTGTCGCATTTATAGATCCGGTAGTAAAACCGCAGAAAAATATTGCTTGCCAGACCAGCACTTTTCAATCAAATTTCCTCAAGTTGAATTGACCTGCCCCATCGCTTACATCCTCTCCTACGATGGAAGTATACCCAAGTAACATTGCTAACACCATCCAGCTTTAGTAAGTTTTATTAAAGTTTTATGAAAGCCACTTCAAATAAATTTGGTTTTATTATGGCACCAAGAGGTGCCAATAGGTTTCATATTTTCGTCAGCTTTATGAAAACCTACACAGCTTGTTTAAAACCTTGTTTCTCAAATTCCTTTTACTCCAATCAAAGGTTTTATTTCGACTTTATGAACTCGTAAAATGCTGTTTTAAAATGCCGTTTTAGGACTCGTTGATTTTATCTTATTATGGTCAGTTGAAAAAGCATTATAAACCCATTTTGCCTCCAGTAAATGCATTAAACGGCAAATTGGCATTGAAGGAAGTCACCATAAGACCAAACCGTTTTACAATAGTCATTGCGAAGAAAAATTGGCTTTATGGCAAAACTGTGATTATTGAAATATAAGAAATAATTGAAATGTGGAAAAATAAATGCATCAAATATTTAATGGCATGCAAATAAACTGTAGATCGGAGACTTATTTCAGCATTCTCTTAGATAATCTCATCCAATTCCAAGCACTTTTCACGAAATTTATGATTAATTTATTGAATGTATTTTTTTAAATTTGATTTATGTTGTTGTGAATTCGCATAATTTCCGAGGCGCATTCATTTTCGGCTCTTATTGTGCTAATATTCGCCGTAAAAATAAATGCGCATATAATTTGAAGCATAATACGCTGTAGAAAATACAATTTGTTTTGGATACTTTGCTATCAAACAAAATTTACCGCAACACTAGAGCTCTTTTTTTTACTGCTAAATGAATCAGAGCATAGCAACGAATCGAACAAAGCAGAACAACAAAAACCAACCTCGATTTCACAGTGAAGTTTGACAGCTTTGGCCATTTGGCCGCATTCTGGTTTTCATGGCAGCCAATAGGTTTTATGAAGGTTCTCATGTTCCACTAGAACATTTTCAATATTTTGTTTGTTCTCATAAAGGTTTTATTAACTTGTTTTCACAGCCGTCTATAGAGTGGGCCATTTTGTACAAACTTCGGCTTTAAAGAAGCATAGAGGAGGTGTTGGTAGACAAAACAGTTTTGATTGTAGTTTTATCAACAAAGCCGGGAGAAGTGTTATACGGCTGGATTAAAACTAAAATTGTTACTTGGGTAATGATGTGAACCTGGAGGCCTCGTTGTCCATCGCAATGCATGCATCTGGTCGCTGGGGAGCTCGCGAATACAATTTCCGGGTCTTGTTTGGCGATTTTCTGCTTCTTAAATGTCTTCGAGTTATTTCTTTTTTTGATACGTTGCATCATTTCGACACTCGGTCCCACTTTGTTGGCCATATCATGTATCGTTATTGATTGTCGTTCTTGATCAAATATACCGGTTTCTGGTCCGGTTCAAGTTGAAAGATACTGGATTTCATCCACAGAATAGTATTTATGATACATTTCTTACTACCGTGATGAATTCATCAATGCTTAGCCAATTTCCACATGGTAACAACCTTTTTAATTAGCCACTAGTTGAACCCGGTGCGAGCGTTGCTACGCTTGCAACAAAATGAATGAGCAATACAAAGAACTGGCGCGTTTATAGTTGTTTTTTTTTGGAATGAGTTTTTTTTTTTTTTTTGACTAAGAAGAGGTTATGTTTTAGTTTCCTGTATGATTCTCATGTTTGGTTGAAATCTGTGTTTGAAATTACCATAGATACATTTCTTGCATTCAAAAAACCCCGCATGCCAATTTTGGTTCCATTTGCTTGATTACTTCTCAAGTTATGCAGAAATTTGTGCTCCATTTGTATGAAAGCCCTCCATATTTCTAGAAGGGGGAAGGTGTCTCAAACAATCATAACTCGAGTAATTCATGTTAAGAGCCTAAAAGCCATTTGTAAACAATAACTTTAAATCTCAATTTCTCTTGAATTTTAAATCACTCTCGTGAAATGAAAGCAGCATTTGGTAGAAAAATGTTAGTTCTACCTTATAGAGTAGCTGGATATAGTGTGATTCTCGTGGCTCGTGAGAGATCAACGTTTA
The DNA here is from genome assembly GCA_024533555.2 of Aedes koreicus. Taxonomy (NCBI): domain Eukaryota; kingdom Metazoa; phylum Arthropoda; class Insecta; order Diptera; family Culicidae; genus Aedes; species Aedes koreicus. The sequence goes on along the minus strand of JAHHFK020002778.1, from coordinate 35,427 downwards.
AAGTCATTGTTTACTTATGGCTTTAAGGCCATTAATTATGAATTACTCGAGATAAGAACCTTCCATAGCCCCAAAAACCACTGCATTCAAATTTTCGGGCCGATCGGTCAGACAAAAATTCATTTTAATATATATATATAAAATATCTTTTCTGCAATAACCCCCACATGTGAAAGGTGATTTCATTTGCTTGAATAATTCTCGAGTTATGCAGAAATTTGGGTTTCATTTGTATGAGAGCCCCCCCCCCACTGCTTGTGGTTTCTTGCCTCCAAAACCTCCACCTGCCAAATTTTGTTCCATTTGCTTGATTAGTTCTCGAGTTATGCAATAAATGGTGTTTCATTTGTATTTTAACCCCCCTTTCAGAAGGCGGAGGGGTCTCAAACTATCCTAGAAACATTTCATGCCTTCAACAACCTCTACCTGCCAAATTTGATTCCATTTGTTTCATTAGTTCTCGAGTTAGGCAGAAATTTGCTTTTTATTTTAAGGAGCTCCCCTCCCCCCCTCAGAAGGCGGAGGGGTATCAAACCACCATGGAAATATGTCTCTCCTTCAAAAAAAAATCCACATGCCAAATTTGGTTTCATTTGCTTTATTAATTCCGGAGTTATGCAGAAATTTGTGTTTCATTTGTATGGAAGCCCCCTCCCTTCTAGAGGGCGGATGAGTCACAAATCACCATAGAAACATTTCTCTTATTCAGAAACCTCCACATGCCAAATTTGATTCCATTTGCTTTATTAGGTCTCGAGTTGTGCAGAAATTTGTATTTCATTTGTTTGAGAGACCCCCCCCCCCTCAGAAGGCGGAGGGGTCTCAAATTACCATAGAAACCTTTCTCTCTTTCAAAGACCTCCATATGCCAAATTTGTTTCCATTTGCTGGATTATTTCTCGACTTAGGCAGAAATTTGTATTTCATTTGTTTGAGAGACCCTCCCCTCCTCCCCTTCAGAAGGCGGAGGAGTCTCAAATTACCATAGAATCATTTTTCTCATTCAAAATATCCATTTGCCAAATTTGGTTGCATTTGCTTGATTAGTTTTCGAGTTATGCAAAAATTTGTGTTTCATTTGTATGGGAGCCCCCCCATGTAGAAAAGGGAGGAGTCTCAAATCACCATTGAAATATTTTTCATCTTCAATAACTTCCACACGCCCAATTTGATTCCATTTGCTTGGTTAGTTCTCGAGTTATACAGAATATTGTATTTCATGTGTATGGGAGCCCCCCCTTTTAGGACGGGGAGGAGCTCAAACCACCAAAGAATCATGCTTTTCCTTCAAAAAAAAAAAAAAAAAAAACCACATGCCAAATTTGGTTCCATTTGCTTTATTAATTCTCGAGTTAGGCAGAAATTTGTGTTTCCTTTGTATGGGAGCCCCCTCTTACAGAAAGGGGTGGGGTCTCAAACCATCATAAGAACCTTTCCCGGCCCCAAAAACCCCTACATACAAACTTTCACGCCGATCGGTTCAGTAGTCTCCGAGCCTATTAGGTTCAGACAGACAGACAGACAGTCGACGCAGACGCGGCGTTGAAAGTGGCGAAGGTGAAGGTGGGATGGTCAATATGCCCACTAAGCCTGCACCAGCCGCCGAAGGCATGTTTCAGATGCCTCGAGAGCGGGCACATGTCCTGGGAATGCAAAGGCCCAGATAGGAGCAACATGTGCAGAAGGTGTGGCAGCACTAGCCACAAGGCGCGGGATTGCAAAGGTCCCCCCAAATGCTTGATGTGCGCTAGGAAGCCGGACGAAAAGCACGTCCTGGGGTGGGGTGGGGGGGGTGGGGCAAGTGCCCGGCCGCTAAGGGTATACCAACGAGCTAACCGTAATTCAGGTAACCCAACTAAACCTGAACCATTGTGAGGCAGCCCAGCAACTGCTGTGTCAGACAGTTAGCGAGTCGGCATCGGATATCGCCATAATTTCCGACCCATACCGCATCCCACCCGGCAACGGGAACTGGTTTGCGGACAGGGCTAATATGGCGGCATTATGGACGACGGGTAAGTACCCGGTTCAGGAGGTTGTGTCCAACACAAACGAAGGCTTCGTGATTGTAAAAGTGAATGGAGTGTTCTTCTGCAGCTGCTACGCACCGCCAAGGTGGTCAATCGAACAGTTTTCCAACATGCTCGATCGGATGACAACGGAGCTAACTGGCCTGAACCCGTTGGTAATAGCGGGGGACTTTAACGCTTGAGCGCTCGAGTGGGGAAGCCGCCTTACCAACCCTAGGGGCCAGGTTCTTCTGGAGGCCTTGGCTGGGCTCAATGTAGACCTAGCCAACGTGGGTACCAAGAGTACCTACCATAGAAATGGAGCGGAATCGATTATCGATATAACATTTAGCAGTCCTGGGCTAATTAGCAATTGAAGGGTGGATGATGGCTACACCCATAGCGACCACTTGGCGGTACGTTATTGTATCGTCCACAATACAAGGCAGCGTGCGGAAGGAGGAGCATCCACTCCATTCGCCCGCAGATAGAGGACGTCCTACTTCGATGTAGAGGTTTTAAAAGAGGCGCTTGAGAGGGAACGAAACTTACGCGAAACCCAGGAACCTTGCGGCGAAAGACTCGTTATGACACTTACACGAGCGTGCGATGCGACCATGCCGAGAGAAGTCGCCTACCGGGTTGTAATGGCCAAAACCAGAGGATCGGCGGCTCCAACCGAGCGTTCACCAGAGCTGCTGCAGGTGATCGTTGGGGGACTCTTTCCGAGCCACGACCCAAGTCCATGGCCCCCCGCCGCCGTAGATGTGTCCCATGACCAGCGTTCCAGTATCCCAGACCTCAACGCTGTCATAGCGACGGAAGGGTGGACGGCTCAGCCGAACACCCGTGACCACGTGGGCACCGACAACGGCACAACGGGGGTCGGCGACGAGGCGACGGTGACGAATGATGAACTCATTGCGATAGCAAAGTCGCTAAAGGTGAACAAAGCGCCGGGACCGGATGGTATTCCGAACCTGGCCATCTTGCTGGATCTTGCTGGATCCCGAAATGTTCAGGGTGGTGATGCAAAAGTATCTGGACGAGGGCGTCTTCCCGGACGCCTGGAAAATTCAGACCCTTGTGTTGCTACCAAAGACAGGGACGCCACCAGGAGATCCATCGGCATATAGACCGATATGTCTGTTGGATACAGCGGGTAAGGTGCTCGAGAGGGTAATCCTCAACAGACTGACAACATACACGGAGGGTATACGCGGTCTGTCAAGTAATCAGTTTGGCTTCCGTAAAGGGAAGTCGACGGTGGATGCCATCCTGTCCGTCACCAAGACGGCTGAGGTGGCAATCCAGCGCAAGAGGCGAGGACCCAACAAACATCGGTGTTGAATTAGAGCTTGTTCAAACAAATTTGGAGAAGCTATTCAGCTATTCTAGAAGAAACAGCTGAATAGCTTCTCCAAATTTGCTTGAACAAGCTCTAATTCAACACCGATGTTTGTTGGGGAGTACGATACTGTGCGGTGGTCACCCTTGACGTGAGGAATGCGTTCAATAGCGCCAGTTGGGCGGCTATCACCGACTCGCTCCAACGCCTTCAGGTTCCTGGGTACCTGTACAAGATTCTCGGAAGCTACTTCCAGAATCGCGTACTGGTATATAATACAGAGGCAGGCCAGAAACGTGTGCAGATTACCGCAGGCGTCCCGCATGGTTCGATCCTGGGTCCGGTGTTATGGAACACGATGTACGACGAGGTACTGCGGCTTGAGTTCCCGAGCGGGGTAAAGATTGTCGGGTTCGCAGACGACATCACCCTGGAGATATGTGGTGAATCCATCGAGGAGGTCGAGTTAACGGCCTCACACTCCATTGGCATTGTGGAGAGATGGATGAGCTCCAGGCAATTGGAGTTAGCCCACCATAAGACCGAGGTCACGGTGGTGACGACATGCGACGATTAGTGCAGGTAACTGCACAGTAGAATCGAAGAGGTTCTTGAGGTATCTTGGGGTTATGATCGACGACAAGCTGTCCTTTGTCAGTCACGTCGATTACGCTTGCAAGAAAGCCTCCATGGCTATATCGGCATTATCCCGCATGATGTCGAATAGCTCGGCGGTGCAAGGGAGTAAGCGTAAACTCCTGGCCAGTGTCGCCCTGTCCACACTTAGGTACGGTGGGCTGGCATGGATCACCGCCTTGAGTACTAAGAGCTACGCAAATAAGCTCGAGAGTACACACAGGTTTATGTGCCTAAGAGTGGTGAGTGCATACCGAACGGTATCACGCGACGCGGTCTGCGTCCTAGCGGGGATGATGCCAATAGGCATCGTCATAAAAGAGGACGTAGAGTGCTTCGAGCAACGTGGAACAAGAGGTATCCGAAAGCCGCATCCATGGTTAAGTGGCAGAGGGAATGGAACAACTCCACCAAAGGTCGGTGGACCCACCGACTAGTCCCGGAATTAACCAGGTGGGTCGGTAGGCGACACGGTGAAGTGAACTTCCACTTAACGCAGATATTGTCTGGCCACGGCTGTTTTAGACAATACCTGCACAAATATGGGCATGCACAGTCCTCCGCATTCAGTGAGTGCGCGGGAGTCGAGGAAACTGCAGAACATGTATTTTTCGCATGTCCTCGCTTCGACGGCGCGAGATCCGGCATGATGGCCGTATGCGGTCGCGACACGACTCCGGATAACTTGGTCCAGAGGATGTGTCAAGACCGGGACGTCTGGGACGCGGTATGCGTAGCAGCCTCCCAGATCGTCCTTGATCTCCAACAAAAATGGCGAAACGACCAAAGGCAGGTCGCAGGGACCACCTAACTACTAAAGCCCTAAGTAGTTAGACATAGTGGGTGCTTAACAAGCACAATAGCCCCATCCCCGAAGTAATACCGAAAGGTGGTTCCGGGGAGGGACCAGGGCTTATGGCACGGGTGGGTTTTTAGTGGGTCGAAGAGTTGGCACCCTCATCCCCACACCCTGAGTTCTTCAGGTGTCTGGTTGCAGATTTTCCATCCCGTCTAAAAAAAAAAAAAAGACAGACAGACAGTCAGACAGGCAGAAATCCATTTTTATATAGATAGATAGATAGATAGATAGATAGATAGATGTATCTAAAAGCAAATTTTCAGCAAACACTTTAAAGCGTGCAAACTAGTAAACAAACGAAAGACGATAATCAAAGGCACTGCATCCTATGATGAGTACAAGAAAACCATCATAAATTCGTGTGCAAATGTATGTGGACAGCTTATTCCCAATACATTCCTTAAATGCTGAACTCACTTGTACGCAATCAAACATAATTTCCAACTGTGAATTCAAGCAAAGATATATCCGATTATCTGTTTACATTTCGAAGCGTAAACGGCACAGCACCCATTTGCCAAGGCTTTTCTTCAAGCTCCGATTCCGATTTTGAACTCCCTTGGAGCGGAATTGATGCACAAAGTAGTGTCGACAAAACAACATCCTTCCCCATGTGGCCAATTGTGTTCTGTCAGTGAACCGTACGGAATTTACCCAGGGACAAAGAGAAGTATTGTGGGAAAGAAAAATAATGCTTTGAAGATGTGCCTGCCGGGAAACTGCGTTACTTCTACAATGTTGATTATGTTGATGGGTGGATCAACCACGGTTGTGCGATGAAGTGAGAGCCTCCGTTTCCGAAGGCGTGTTTGAAGTTCAGTGTCCAAAAATAGCACACACCGGGAAGACATTAATTTCGATTTCATGCTTCTCGTGAAAAAAAAAAGTTCGTTTCGGTGGGAACCACTGCATGACGAAAACAAGTTCCCTTGATCCGGGTTCTTTCCCAGAAAGAACGAATGAATCCATATCCTTTGGTGGTGGTTGTAGTGTGCTTGCCTCTATTGTGACGGACAACGCCCTCGGGAAGAAAGCGAATGAGATGAAAAGAAAAAAAAATGAAGGAAATTCAGGGACTGTGCTATCCAGAAAAGGCCATTGTTCTCCGCCGACAGCCAGAGCATAAACCGGGGAGAATGGTATATGCTTCCTTCTTTCCGAGTCATTTACATACTATTATTGGAGCTTATTCATTTTCTACAACCCCAGCCTCAGCAGTCGATAACAATAAGAATCAGAAAAATCCATCCTCCACATCTACAATGAAAGGGAAAAAAATCCAACAGTTCGCAGAAAAGTCAGAAAATAAAACCGACAAATGAAATTTCCATCCACTTTTCGATAGGCCGCTGGAAACTCCACTCCACAATTGTTCGATTCATGCTCAATTTGTGATGGAAAATATAACTTTCGACTCTACAGCGGCGGCCATAGCGTGGCAAAACATCAGCCCAAACGCCCACGCTCTGAATCGACCTAAACCGGAAAGGCTCCCACTTGCCAAAGTCATCAGCAGTCAGTTGCTAAACTCGCTTGATGTTTATGAGTTATTACCCGCAAGTAGCTTCTGTTCGGTGCCGCCCCAGTTCCCGCCGACCCCTCCACTCCGACAAACGCGTTGGGGCGCCGTTGTTTAGCTAGAATCGCGGTAGATTTTCCCGTTTTCACGTCTCATTAGCAGGCCTTTATTCTCCCGGCATGCCTGTGTTCACCTCATTGATCGATCATAGCCACGACGGCACAGACGGATGAACTTGCCTTGCCTAGATTACCCTTCCTGAGGTTCCGCCAAGGCTCATCAATCGTTTCGATGGGTTTTTATCTTCCCATTGTTTCTGTTCTCCGAACCAAAAATGCTCAATTGTGTTAAATGTTCTGTGGTTTTTACAATCTGATGGAAGAATTCTAGTGTATCGAACCAGCAACAATTGATGACCGCTCTCTTGGCATCGAATTTGCAGCATTAAATTGAATTTTCATAGGTGTGAATCATTCGACCGATTTTCCACAGCGTGATGTTAAATGCAAAAATGGTCCTGGCCCACCTTCTCATCGCACCCATTCAAATTGTACTTATTTCCCCATTAACATAACTAAGCTCCACCTGGCACTGTTTATGTACGCACGTGGCACTATTTTTCCTGCTAATTGAAATGCAAATTGACATAAATCACGCACACGCAATGACGCGATAGAGATCGTAACAATTCTATTTCAGCAATGAATAAAACAAACCACACCCAAACAGCCGGCCACTCTCACTGGTGGGAAATATTTGTAATCACTTCAGCCCCAGCATCTGCCTGTCACAATCGATCAATGTTGATGTTTTTATTCAATTCAATTATGTCTCCATTTTTTCACGTGCAATCGAATTAATAATCCGCGATATTTTTTATCAGGACCCCAACGCCGATTTTGAGGGACACATTCGATAATGATGATCCGTGCCTGAGAAGATAGTCCGTGCCCAAATAATTATGGCAAACAAACCACCCCGCCCCGTCGACCATAACGATTTAACGATCATCGTCGCGTAATCGGTAATTATGTTAAGTACGTCACACATGCAATCGACTAGCGGTGCCCAAGCTGACGATTGTAACTAAATTGAAAATCATGCGTGGAACACGCGACTTTCCAGGCCACCATTAACCAAGTGGACGACAGTGTGGCAGAAGATTACAATGTTCAGTTATTTTTTATTTAATAACGTTGCTATGGTGACAGTTTCCCTGCGTCGAATACTGCATGCGATGGCAATTATCGCATTATTTCGATGCTCTTTCTCGACTTCAACGTCAAAGGGAGTTGTGACAATTATTTTCGTATTGGAACTTAAGCAGGTAATTCCAATATTGACATACGGTTAATTCAATTAGTCAGAGCATTAAGTTGATGTTTGGTTTTTAAAGGATCATGACAGGGATTATTAATTTAAATACAGAACTTGAAGATGGAAAGCAATATCACCAGGCAGTGGTCTAAAGCTAAGAGAAGATTTGTCAATTTTGTAGCCTCCGAGTTTGTTGAAAATTGGTAAAGACTGCGTAATAAACGCTTTTTGACACGTTTACCTCATGATGTCACAATAAGCCATATGATATTTGGTATTTTCCCATGGCATAGCTCAAATAGTTTTAACAACCCACAAGGGACACGTTGAGGCCCACAATGGTTCTACAGGGTGCGGCAGAAAATAATGCGAAAATGTTCAAACTTGAGTATTGGGTTAATTCGTGTAGCTAGTGACTAATTTCTGTCGAAAGTGTAATTGTTTATGTTTACTTTCAAGTGCTGCATCCAAACATTCAAACATTGTTTTATTGCAAATTCGTCAAAATGTTCGCGAAAGAAGTGATCAACAGTTTGTTGCTCGCCCAGAAGAAGCCAAAAGAGATTGCCAAGGTGGTAGGGTACCATTTGGCAACAGTTTACCGCATAAAAAAGTTCCCTGCAGGATGGTCCTCAGTAGCGGAAGCCGGGAAGCCGAAAGTCATCAAATCTGGTCCGTGCAAAAAATGCTCGCAATCCGGTGCGTTCCATAAGAAAACTTGCTAAGGAAGCCAATATTTCGGAGAAATCCATGCGGAGAATCATCAAAGAAGACCTGCATGCATATTCCAGAGCTGGCACTGAAACGGCATTTGATTACGGACCGGGTCAAGGAACTACGAGTAACTCGTTTCAAGAGATTGCTTTCCTTGTTGAAGAAGGAAAACATGATAATCTTGTTCTCTGACGAAAAGCTTTTCAGCATCGATGCTGTGGCCAACAGCCGCACGGACCGGTTCATTTCACCGCAGAAAATGGAGAACGTTCCGGAAAAAGTGAAATTCAAATTTCAAAACAAACATCCGGCTGGTGTCATGATGTTTGGCTTGGTGGCGTCCAACGGTTTGAAAATGCCGCCTGTTTTCATTGATGCTGGAGTTAAAATCAATACCGAAGTGTATATCGGTATTTTAAAGGACCAAGTGCTTCCCTGGGTGAAGTCCAACTTTTCCGAGGACCAACACGTTGTCCTACAGCAGGATGGAGCGCCGTGTCACACGTCCAATCGAACCCAACAATGGTTGAACGATAACATGAAGTTTTGGCCGAAGGATTTGTGGCCCCCTAGCAGTCCAGATCTTAATCCGTTGGATTATTCGATTTGGGCATATGTTGAAGCACGAGCCTGCAAAACACCACACTCTAGTGTGAAAACCCTGAAGTCAACCATAATACGCACAGGCCAGTCAATGTCGGAGGACTACGTCCGAAAGGCATGCTCTGGCTTCCGGCGTCGGCTCGAGGATGTTATTAAAAGAAACACAAAAAAAATATATAAAAAATTAAAAAAAACCCCACAACTAAAAAAGGGGGAAAAACCAAAAAACAACAAAACAATAAATACATTAAAAAAAAATTAACCACAAATTCCCCTAAAACAACAAAAAAACAATAATCTTTTCCACAAACAAAAAAAAAAAAAACTTTTCCCCCCCACTCCCCCAAAACCAACCCCAAAAAAAGACACACAAAAATAACACCACAAAAAAAAAATATAAAAAATTTCACAATTTACAAAAATAAAAAACAATATATAAGCTTTGTTTTGGCATAACTTATTAATTAAATTTCCTCCCCCCCCAAACCCCCCCATTCCCCTTACCCCCCCCCCCAAACTTGGGACGGGGGTTTGTTCATCTTCCTTCCCAAAATTTCCCCCATTTTTCTTCAAAGCTTCATCGGTTTTGAATGTTTTTCAACTTTGTAACACATATTTTTTGCAATTATTTCTGTAAACCCATCAATTAGATTTACAGTGTAATCTCTATTCCATCAGCTAAAAGAAGCTTTCACGCTATCATCAGCTTACGCGCTATCTCTCTGAATTCGTGAGACAACTGAAGCTTTTCGAAGCAAAGCGTTACGATTGTCTCCGAGAACTCATGAGAATCTCCACGGATCTCATTCAGCCAACTACAGAGCCGAACAAATTCACCATTTTAAACAGAGTACAAAGAAATTTATACACGCGCTTAAAAACAAAAAAAACGGGACGCCTAGATATATGGTTGACATGAGGCAGAAGGAGATGGGGGTGGGTTTTACTGCGTTCGTATAATCAAGATACGAATCAGCAGAATTGAAAAATGCAAATTCCTATTGTGGGTTAGATTTGATTCTCGTGCGATTCGTCAACCTGAATAGTTCGGTGTAGCTTAAAAAAAACGTGAAGAAGTCGTTTAGATTATATTTTAGAAACGATTCGGCAAAAGTTACGAAAATTGTTAAAGATTGTGTAAAAATTTTATTATAACAAAAAAAAAGGCGAACAACACAATAATGATCACATTTTGGAAAAGAACGACCCTAATAGCAGTTTTTTTTTTAGAAGCTAATTTTGGTTAGACTTTAGATTTGTGCACCACCTTAACAGGTGAAAAAAGCTCCTGTTACCGTCAGGTAAGACAATAATTATGCCTAAGTAGTGCGACATAAGTATGTTAAAATTATTCGCTTGACCAGGTGAATCCCGCTGGTCATCGCGGGTGCTTGTGTGGGGTGAATTTGGCGGTGAACCATTTGATCCGGAGTCACCCTAGTTGACCGAACCGCCCTAGTGCGCTACACCTCTCATTTTAAAAGCTTCCTCTCTCACATCCGCTACGCAACACGACCCGCAACACCGAAAGCTCCTCCGAATCGCGATACACAAGTCATCGCACGAAACGCAAACAAAGCTTCCAAGCACCGAAGCAAGAATCGTTGTGTGAGTGAGCCATCATCGCAAACGCTGTAAGCAGGAGGTCGTCGGTAGCTCTACGAGACGTACTATCCGGAGTTGAAGCTTTGGCGCCAAACCTTACGGCATAAGCACGCGCCTGGATGTATGCAACTTCAAACCTTTCTTCGAGGGATGGTAGCGAATCTTCAAATTTTCCGAATCGTCGATGCATGCTGAGTACAGTCGCACCGAAATAAGGTCAGATCTTTCTATTGTAAATATATTTAATATTATTAGCAAGTAAGATAACAAACAAGCTAGGATTAGGTATGTTTTAAGCCAATTAGTGACGTCACTTTCAGATCGTGAGGCCTCTGTAATGAATTTTTTTGGGTCGAAGAATAAACAGGAGTTGAAAACCAATAGGCCTACACCTGTATGAAGGTTGACGACTCAGCGATTTGAAATTTATTAGGAATTTATACCAAATATCTCCTTGGGTCTAAAGTTAATCAGTTTCGGAGTTAGAATTGGTGTTTTGGATGGGGTTTTGAATTGGATAAGTTTAAATTGGTATTCGTTGTGTCTGCGCGTGGTCAGCTAAGTGTGATTGGGTGTTTGAGGTATAAAATTCAACCCGCCCTAGAAAAGAGCCTTTGCCGGGCCACTGACAGCCTCAGCAGTCTCACCCTTTGGTGAGTGGCGCATAAGCTGCTGTTGGTCACGTACCGAAGCATTCCATAAAATTTAACAACACTTTTTTAAAATTTCATCAAGTTACACGCGAAAAAAAGTTACAGCCAAAACAAAGTGTCGCATTTTTTTCCGAGTCCAATCTTTAGTTATTTAGCTGTTCCGCAACTTGTTTTCAAGTAGCTTCAAATCCTGGCAAATAGTTTAATCTTTCAGGCAAACCCTATTCTTATCATCATATACTTATTTCGACTTGAGCTTGGAGTCTATATTCATGGATTTTATGCGTAAATATACCTTTATTTTTATTAAAACTTGAAAATAACCATTACACCCTAATCACTAAGCAGAAGCCATTTCGCCGCATATGTTCGTCCGTTGTAATGTTAAATTGGAATTATGCCGTGGACATAATGTTGTTGATTTCCATTGATTGTTGTTACGCCGTCGATAGGTTGCTATGGATAACGTTTCATGGAGCTTGATTTTGCTTCGCGCTGAAGAAAACAAATTCTAATCGGAAAATGCCAAATTTATCAAGTAGGTAGCTGTTAACAGTTCAAATGTGTTCTTATCGCGGATATAATTTTTAGAAGCGACAACGGATACAGCGGGTTTTATCGACGGCACAGAGTTCAGCTTGAGTGCATATGAGGTTAAATATGAGAACCCTCATATTCCCTTCAACTCCTTCACATGCAGGTCTCACAAATCCTGGTCTCCGAATTTAATTCGTCCGGCAGATGCACCCATTCAAATCACATAAGGCAGGATGGTTCGCACGGTCGATTCGTTTTTGACGTTCCGTTCGTCGAATCGTATCGCATGGATACCGCACTGCTAGCATCTACTACGGACCCGAACGGTGAGAACTTTCAATACAAACCGATCCATTTCTTAAGATTTGTTTTTCAAAACCTCCCCCGACAGAATTTTTATATACCAGTGGCAATGGTGCTAGCTTATCATCAAGATCCTTCCGTGCAGTTCTGAGAAGAATGCATTCGTCTACAGATTCAGCATATGTTTCTACCGAACAACGATTTCATGATCTCAGGCCTTTAGACTTGTCACGAATGGATGAATCGTTTGTATCATTTGCTGATGTTCTGTCATCGACGCCTATTTCTCAATATGGAGACCCAAGAAATTTACAACCATTGGATTTATCGATGTTTCGTATTGAAGAATCTCCTCTTGATTGCTCCATCCGTAACGAAGAAGTCGAACCTTTAAATTTGGTAGTGGGAACATCACAACCAAAAAGTTTTGCACCAAAGATCGAACGTGCCCTCGACTTCACCTGCCGCCTTAAAATATGTAAGTTTTGCCCTAATTAACTCACTTATTAGGTTAGTTGTATTAATTTATCTAATTCTTACAGCTGGGCTTACAACACAATCACCATCCGCTGGGAGGGAACAATTTCATTAAACATGATTAATAATCCCCATTTCAAATAGTACAATAAGAACAATGTTCATTCGATAGATTTTCCTAGTAGTACCTAGACTCATCCAATTAGTTAAATTAACTGTTGTGGTATGGTAACACTGGGTCATAATTCCTCGCCACTTGATTAATGTGACTGAAGAGCGTAGGCGTAATAAAAAATAAGATGCCGGAATGTCATAACTTAACGGCGTATTTCCAGTGCTGGCAGTTTAACAGGCGTAAAACCTAAGGCGTAATAACACTCTAATATTAAACAGGGCGTATTTTAATTTTTAACCATCTTTAACTCAATATAACTTATTTCTGCATAAATGGTGTGAAAAGGCTAAGCACTGCATTACTTTGTGAGCATAATAAATGGTTCATTGGAGCTTACTATGGAAAATAGGATTTAATTTTCGTTTTCCAATCTTCGCCTCCAGTTTTCTTGGTCTCGTGATTTTGGATTACCGCCCTTTTCAAATATTAGTCTAGAACTGCACTCGAAAATGTTGATATTATTGCTTGAATTAGTTGAAGATGGGATTTGAAAGGAATAGAAATTTTTGCATTATTTTCCGCCGCACCCTGTATATGCCATTATTTCTGCAACTAAAAATGGCAAAGGGTAAATGCACCCTTCTTTTTGGGGAAATTCTCCATAAACTTTGGAAAAATGCTCCCTAGATGCGTTTGCCCAGTATAATGCAGTCGGAGGTATTAACCTTCTGGTTAGCGCTTGTCGGGTGTTTTGACGGGTCTTCAGTTTTTTCAATATTGTATAGTTTTGACGGGTTTTAAGTTTATGAATTTAAGAGTCGTCAAAACAAAATAAAGACTCTTCAAAATGAAATTAACACTCGTCAAAATGAAATTTAAACCCGTCAAAACTACCGCGAAGATTGCAGAGCGAAGCTCCGCTATACAATCTTGAAGAAACTAAAGACCCGTCAAAACAACCGGCGCTAACCAGAAGGTAAATACCTCCGATTGCATTATACCGGGCAAACGCAGCAGAGGAGCATTTTTCCAAAGTTTAAGGAGCATTTCCTAAAAAAGAAGGGTGCATTTACCCTGCTGCCAACTAAAAATATCGGTTTTCGATTTCTCTGAAAATAAAAACCACCCTAGTTTTCATTCACACCAAAAGAAGGACCTTATAATTAGAAACAACTTTGCAGAAGACAATTTTGATCCAAAACTTCAAACTTAGGCTAAAAATGTATCTTTCCAGCTAAATTTGCATTCTGGACCACTGTGCAATGTGACCAGCAGGACTGCCCAAGAATATTATCTTACAGAACAGTTTGGTTTTACAATGGTTCGTCCGATAGAAACTTCAAAGGACCAGTGCAGTTCGATGTTGGCACGTAATTGAGCACAACTTTTTGGAAAAGAATCAGAACCTGATTTAGGATCGATGCGATGGGATGGAGCAGAATCGATACTGTGAACCCCTCCTTTATAGTTATATCGCGCAATTTTGATAACCACTCTACTAAAATGCCACGACGGCCATCGAACAGGTTCTACCTTAAATTTCCCTGATCAAACCCGGGCACTTTTGATACTTTTGAATTATGCAGCTTGCGTAGTTATTCCATCGAACGGCGTAACCTTTTTTTTTGCGAGTTTTATCACAAGCATTTATTTTATCAAACAACCTGCTACGGTCCCTACTTTATCGAAAGTAATGACTTATGGGCACCGGTCGACCAGCAGGATTCTCATTTTGCGGACGTATCGCAATCTCCGTAAAACTTTTTCCATTAAATTTTGATTTGTTACCAGTTCACATTCGGAAAATATTCGAATTCCTACGAACGGACGGCCAAGCCAACCCACTTTGATCTTGATACATCTCCGGGTGGGTTCCTGCTAAAATTAAGGCATTTCGGGAAAGTGCTCAAGCCGTCGCCGGAAGACGAAGGGCCAAGTGATGACAGTTGCATCGGCTGCAGTGAACTTTTCCCACTATCCTCGTTCGGAGAGGACGTGCTCAAAAATGAAATACGTGAGCTGCCTGCAACCCGGGCTTTGAAAGTGCTCCAATGGTGGATGTTTCTGTGTGTGTTTTATTTTTGAGTGAATCGATTCCCAGTATCAATGCGACGGCAGTTTCCTTCCGGTGCGGATTTGGGAGGGGTTGAACTTTTCCATAACTTTTGAAAGTTAATGAAGGGGTATGTCATACATGCATTCAGACTCCCGTATACAAGCGGAGGTCCAGAGCGTTGGCCGGACGCTGGTGAAGATGCAAGAAACAATTTTTAATTAATTTTGTTGAGGAAAAAGTTCCAAAAGCTCGTTATTCCATGCCAGTTGCGGTTGATTGCTGCTTCGGTGGAGAGAATTTTTAAACGCTGAGGGACGAGGGGAAACTTTCGTCCGTTATAGTTTGCTTGCTGATTTTCTGTTTTGTTTTATCTTTAGGTGGGCAGATGATGAGTGGGATTCTTCTAAAGCCCTGGCTAAGACCGCGGAGATGAAGGCAAAAACATCCGAGGAGATGATTTTTCTGTTTTTGCTCAGAGTTTGGTAGCCTTCTTGGAAGCAGAGAGCAAAACACTAAGCTGCTTGGGTGTTTTTGCTGTTGTTTTATTCTGCGAGCGCCTTGCAACATCATTTTGGATGGACACGATTCTTGGCTCCTTCCAGGCTCTGAAGTCATCACCAGGCAGGTTTTGGGGGGAAACAAAAGTTTCAGTTTCATTATTATATCTCATTATGGTTCGTTATTACTTTGTGTTCGTTTGAGGGGCGGGGTCTGGAATGAGATCAGATGGATGCTAAAGTGGTCTTTCGTGATGATCCCACGGATATTAACAAATGTTCGATGGAATGACGTGGAATTGGTGGTTGGTTGGATTGGGCGGGATGCGAGGAACTAAAGTTCCACCAACAAAAGCCTATAGAGGTTTAATGGATCGAAACAGAATCCAACACATTTTGTTGTTATATTCCAGTATAAGACATGGCTAGCATCATGAAGATCAGAAAGTTTGGTAAATGTTTCATAAGGAAATGGAAAGAAAATTCTAACATCAGTACCTACCTAAAATAGTTTGGATAATTTAGTTCGAAATTTTGTTTTATGCCAGCATCACTATTTTTGCTCGCTCTTGAGATTTGCACAACAATATTGATAGTTATGTGATAACGTCAGAAAGAAGAACTCTTCAAGTTTAAGGTTTATTAACATACTAGCTGAACCCAGTGCGTGCGCTGCTACGCTTGCAACTAAATGAAGGAAAATTTAATATAACTGGCACTTTTATGGTTTTTTTTTCTTGAATAAGCAGGGGTTCAAACTTCTACCAAAACATGCTTCTTACCCGAGAAATACACGTTTTGTGTTTAAGCAACCTGGAAATTCTCATTTTTGGTAGAAATTTGTGTTTGTATGGGAGCCCTCCCTTCCAGAGGGGAGTGGTTTCTCAAACCACCATACAATCATTGGCTTCCAAACCCCCTCACATGCCCCACTCAGTTCTCGAACCATCACACTGGGCTCTTCGATTATAATAAAATTTTGAGTTTCATTTGTTTGACCCCCCCCCCCTTTCAGAAAAGGGAGGGGTCTTGAACTACCATAGAAACATTCTTGCCTTCAAAACCCCCCACATGCAAAATTTGATTCGATTTGCTTGATTGGCTCTCGAGTAATGAAGAAATTTGTGTCTCATTTGTATGAGAGCCCCGCTTCCTGAGCGAGTAGGGGTCTCAAACAATCATAAGAAGCCCCAGCCCCAGAAATCCCTGCATATAAATTTTCACGTTGGTCGGTTCAGAACTTTCCGAGTCTATAAGGGTCTGATAGACAGACAGACAGACATAAATTCATTTTTATGTATATAGAAATCTAGCCTCCAAAAACTCCCATATGCTAAAAGTGGTTACATTTACTTGATTAGTTCTCGAGTTATGCCGAAATTTGCTTTTTATTTGTATGGGAGCCCCCCCCCCCCTTCAAAATGAGGAGGGGTATTGAACTGCCATAGAAACATTTCTTGCCTCCAAAAACCTCGACATGCCAAATTTGGTTTCATTTGCTTCATTGGCTCTAGAGTTATGCGAAAAATTATGTTTCATTTTAGTGGAGTCTCCCTTTCCAGAAGGCAGAGAGGTTTCAAACAACCTTAGACACATTTATTCCCTTCAAAAGCCTCGACATGCCAAATTTGGTTCCATTTGCTTGATTTGTTCTCGAGTTATGCAGACATTTGTGTTTCATTTGTATGAGAGACCCCTTTTTTTAGTAAGCGGAGGAGTCTCAAACCACAATAGAAACATTTCTTGCCTTCGAAAACTTCCGCATGCCAAGTTTGGTTCCATAAACTTGATAAGTTCTCGAGTTATTCAGAAATTTGTGTTGCATTTGCATGGAAATCCCCCTCTCGCCCCTTCCAGATGGCAGAGGAGTCTCAAACTTCCATAGAAACATTTGTCTCCTCCAAAAACCTCCACATGCCAAATTTGGTTCCATATGCTTGATAAGATCTCGAGTTATGCAGAAATTTGTGTCTCATTAGTATGAGAGCCCCCTCTTATTGAGGGCGGAGGGGTCTTGAGTTACCTTAGAAACATTTCTTGCTTTCAAAAACCTCTATCTGCCAAATTTGGTTCCATTTACTTGATTAGTTCTCGAGTTATGCAGAAACTTGTGTTTCATTTGTATGGGAGCCCCGCCCCCTCCTTCCCTACCAGAGAGAGAGAGGAGGGGTCTCGAACCACCGTAGAAACATTTATTGCCTTTAAAATACCCGCAAGCCAAATTTGGTTCCATCTAGAGTTAAGAAGAAATTTCAGTTTTATTTGTATGACAGCACCCCTTCTAGGAGAGTGGAGGGGTCTCAAACCATAGAAACATTTTTCGCCACCAGAAAACCCCACATGCCAAATTTGGTTTCATTTACTGGATTAGTTCTTGAGATATGCAGAAACTTCTGTTTCATTTGTATGGGAGCCTCCCTTTCTAGAGAGGGGAGGGGTCTCAAACTACCATAGAAACATTGCTTGCCTCCAGAAACTTCCGCATGCTAAATTTGGGTTCCTTTGCATGATCAGTTCTCGAGTTATGCAGAAATATGTGTTTCATTTGTATGGGAGCCCCCCTTTCAGAGGAGGGAGGGGTCTCTTACTATCTTAAGATCCTTTCCCGGCCCCAAAATTCCCTGCATACAAATTTTCACACTGATCGGTCCAGTAGTCTCCGAGCCTATTAGGGTCAGACAGACAGACAGAAATCCATTTTTATAGATATAGATGAAAGAAAATCTTGTGTCATAAAACTCATAGACTTCTATGTTTTGTCTGCCGTGTTGCTATGATCGCCTGAATACGGTCCTCCAATCCACACATCGCGATGTATCGTCTGCAGTTTGACTATCCGAACGACACCTCTCCATTCTTGCACCTCACACATCTCTGGCGAAATGGAATCGTATCGCGATGTGTTTGGTTCTGTTGCTGAATTTGTCGGAGTCAAGCATTTTCAGCGTTATTCTAAAAAATAACTGAATGCTCAGCTTCTCACCGAGATCATCTAGCAAGCTTTTCAGTTATGGGACCTCTTGTGTCGCTTCCGAGTTACTTACTTATGCTGGTCCAACGTCCTGTTTTGACCACACCTGCGACACGATATTTTTCAATAAAACGCGGTTGAGGGCTGCCTGTCTCCAGTTCCTCGAATATCCCACACTTCCACGGTTTTGCTCCACTTGGTTTAACCACCTAGCTCACTGCGCTCCTGTCCGTCCTGTACCGGTCGGATTCGAGGCAAACACCATTTTTACGGGGTTGTTGTCCGTTGTACCCTTCCAGCTTTAGCGACATTCTGGATACTGTGTTTGCCATAGAGCTACGCCAGCTCGTGGTTCATCCTTCTCCTCCATACGCCGTTTTCACATACATCACCAAAGATGGTCCTAAGCACTCGTCGTTCGAAAACTCCAAGTGCATGTCTCATGCCCGTAGAGAACTACCGGTCTTATCAGCGATTTGTACATGTTACACTTTGTACGGGGGTGAAGTTTACCAGACCTCAAGGTCTTGCGGAGCTCATAGTAGGCATGACTTCCGGTAATAATGCGTCTCCGAATTTCTCTGCTGCAGTTGTTATTCGACGTAACCAATGATCCGAGGTACACAAAGTCATCCACCACCTCGAACTCATCTCCATCAATTGTCACAGTTCTGCCTTTGCGAGCTCTATCACACTCGGTTCCTCCAGCCAACAGATACTTAGTCTTCGACGCATGGCGCATTCACCTTCAATCCAATCTTTTCCGCTTCACGTTTCAGCTTGGTGTACTGATCAGCTACCACCTGGAACATTCTGCCGACAATGTCCACGTCGTCAGCAAAGCAAATGAACTGGCCAGATTTATTGAAAATCGTACCCTGCATATTGAAGTCCACACGTTACATAACAACTTCCAAAGCAATGTTGAACAGGAGGCAGGGAAAACCATCACCTTGTCGAAGTCCTTGGTTTTTCAAACGAACCCCCACCCCCCCCCCTTCCCCCCCACACCCCTTACCCCCCACCACCCCCGCCACTTTTCCCCGGGAAAAACCCTCCCCCCCAAAATTCCCCAGCCCCCCCCACGCCCAATAATACCGTACGCGCCCTAAATTTGATGAATAGGTGGTGTGTAGGGACTTGATATTTGCGACACTTTTTGAGGATCTGCCGCAACGTAAAGATTTGGATCTACCGTTCACAAAACCAGCTCGATAACATCCCACAAATCTACTTGCTAGCGGTGATAGACGACGGAACATAATCTGGGACAGCACTTTGTAGGCCGCGTTGAGAGTAGTGATCGATCGATAGTTCGCACATTCTAACTTGTTACCCTTTTTTGCATATTACTCCCTCTTCCCACTCCTCCGGTAGCTGTTCTGTATCCCAGATCCTGAGTATTAGTTCAGGCAGACAAGTCGCCAACTTAGCCGGGCCCTTTTTATAAGTTCCGCTACCATGCCATCCTTCCCAGCTGCCTTCTTATTCTTAAGCTGTTTGATAGCATCCTTAACTTCATTTATCGTGGAAGTTGGCACGTCACCCTCGTCCTCCATACCGATGAAGCCATTCCTCCTGCTGTCTTGGTATTCCGCCTCTGCGCCATTCAAGTGTTCATCGTAGTGCTGCTTCCACCTTTGAATCGCCTCACGTTCATCCATCAAGATACCTCCATCTTTATCCCGACACATTTCGGCTCGCGGCACAATGCCTTTACGGGATGTGTTGAGCTTCTTGTAGAATTTACGCGTATCTTGTGAACAATACAGCTCCTCCATTTTTCGCACTCCAACTCCTCCAGGTGACGCTTCTTATCCCGGAAGAGATGAGTTTGCTGTCTTCGCTTCTGTCTGTACCGCTCCACATTTTGACGAGTTGCTTGCTGCAGCATCAACGCCCGCGATGCTTTCTTCTCATCTAGAACCGTTTGACACTCATCGTCGAACCAATCGTTCCGTCGATTTCTTTCCACAAACCCTATGGCGCCTTCCGCTGCGTTGTTGAGGGCTTGCTATGACGGTACTCTACAAACGAGCAGTCTTCGAGAAGGGTTTCGATTAGCTCTTCCTCTTCCGGCAACGCTGCTTCAAGGCTTTGCGCGTAATTAATTGTGACTTTGGGTAGCTACAGTCGCTCAAGATTATACCGTGGCGGGCGCCGGTATCGAATGTTGTTCATAACGCAAAGTCTTTGGCGCATTTTGACCATTACCAGAAAGTGATCTGAATCGATGTTGGCGCCACGATGGGTCCTGACGTCGATAATATCCGGGAAGTGTCTTCCATCAATCAAAACGTGGTCGATTTGTGATTCGGTCTGTTGTGGTGATCACCAGGTGTATTCCGATATGGGAGGCTACATTAGAAGTCGGGACTACGTATGGCCATGTTCTTGGAGGCGGCAAAATTGATGAGTCTGAGGCCGTTTTCGTTCGTAAACTGGTGGGCGCTGAATTTTCCTATAACCGGTCTGAATTCCTCCTCCTGGCCAACCTGAGCATTGAGATCCCCGATGACGATTTTGACGTCGTGGTTTGGACAGCTGTTGTATTCCCGTTCAAGCTGCGCTTAAAGAGCGTCCTTGTCTACATCGTCACTTCCTAGGTGAGGGCTGTGCACGTTGATCATGCTGGCATTGAAGAAACGGCCTTTGATTCTCAACTTGCACATTCTGTTGTCGATTGGCCACCAACCAATCACTTGCTTTTGCATTTCGCCCATCACGATTAGAGCTGTACCCAGCTCGCGTGTATTGCCGCAGCTCTGGTAGATGGGATAACCATCCCTATGCGTATATACCGTTGATTCTTTCCAGCAAACGTCGAACTTGCGGACCCTCAGTAAGGCGGAAAGAAGGCATGTACTTCCCGAGAAATTGATGGTTCCGCCGTTGAACTTCATCACGTAATCAGTGTTGGATTTCCGGCTGTCTCTGCATTCAGCCCACTCTGCATCCGAAAACTCAACCAAGCCATGTTGATTGCTGATTGCTGCTGAGTCGTAACCAGTCAGTGGTTCCCTTGAAAGGCATGATTTGACGTTTGAGCTCGATCCAATTTTTCTGCGTAAGACAGCTTGTTTTTTTGCTTAGGATGGAAACAGCTACCGAAATGTAGGGCCTTATGTTGACCGACACACAGCCGACACAATTCTTCAATTAGTCGTTGATAATTGCTGTTATCATTTTTCAAAATTTCGATTCGAAATAAATTGGATATAGGAATAGGATTCGATCCTTTATTTAAGGTAAGAGCTGTTATAGAATCCATGGTTGATCTCACTAGGCTTTGGTGACTTGTTAGAGGATACTTGATTAATGAGTATGAAGTTATAACTCTCGGCAGCACTTTGATTGTTATTTTGGAATAAATCACTTATTTCCGCCCATCCTAGCAGAAAAACCAACACGCATGAGGGCGATCATAGAAAAGTAGCGATTGGCTGGTCTTCACAAAATGCATTTCGTGCATTATTTAGAAGGTGTATTGATAGCTTTTTACCAGATAAAAAGCAATACGAATGTTTCATACAATACATGATGCATTTGTTCTAAGGTCTGTATCCGCAATAATCCGAACACCTCAAAACATGAATCAAACATAAATTTCGCATTATGTTTCCGTCGTAGTTGTTTATTTCAGATTCATGGGATATGTTTTAACAATTTGTGAAGACAAAACATAGTTATTCGGTATTTGCATAAAATTTTCGAACTTTGCGCTTAACTCCGTCCATTAGGGTTTGTACAGACTCTTCAGAAATCGTAGAAGCCGTCAGTGTCCAAATTTGCTGGAAGTGTTTGATGTCTTTGATTCCTTGCTTCTTTCCAGAGCCCAATATCTCTCGATTGGTCGTAGCTCTGGGCAATTTGGCGGGTTTGAGGTTTTTGGTACAATGTTCACTTGATTTGCTTGGTACCACTCCATCACAGTTTTAGCATAGTGGCATGATGCCAAATCGGGCCAGAACAAAGGTTTTTCTTTGTGACTTTTGATGAAGGGTAGCAATCGCTTCTGCAGACACTCTTTCTGATAAATCTCCTTGTTGATTGTGCCTGTAGTGACGAAAGATTTACTCTTTTTGCAACACGTGCAAATTGCTTGCCACACAAGGTATTTTTTGGGAAATTTCGATGCCTTCTTCGTTCTGAAATGCTCAGCTGTAGCATTTCTGGCCATAGCAGAATAAAAAGCCAGCCCTGGAAGCTGCTTGAAATCCTCCAGGACATAAGTTTAATCGTCCATAACAACGCATGAAAACTTCGTCAAATATTCGCAGTACAAACGTCGAGCCTGTGATTTTGCTGCCATGTTCTGTTTGTCGTTGCGATTTGGAACTGTTTTTACTTTATACAACTTAAGTCCCAAACGTTGTTTTAAATTTTGGACAAAAACAGGCGACATCCCTATTTTACGAGCCACCGTTCGAATGGAGAGATTTGGGTTTTTCGTTAATATCCTTTTCACCTTTCGGTCCATGACAGGATCAGCGCGCCCAATGTTTTTGTCACTTCTGGGTTTCCTCTCCACTGTCAAACGTTCGGAAAATGATTTGAGCACATCGTGAACAGTGCATTTAGGCAAATCCAATGTTTTTGCAACGTCCCGTATTGACAAATCAGGATTTGCCGTACGCCCGTACAAAATTCGCTCGCGCACTTGTTTTTCTTTCGTCGCCATCTTGAATACTAAACATGAAATGTAAACATCAATCATAGTCTTTTTCATCATAGACTCTCAGCTATACCACAGGGAAATTTTCATTCCTACGTGCAATATTTCAAAAGTTACAATGATTTGAAGGTGTCCGGATTAATGTGGATACAGACCTTATGCACAAAATCCAGGTTTACGGAACGAGTGAAAGCATATTTTTACTAAATTTAATAATAATAATTAAAAATTAATGTTCACTGTAGAGACGCTAGAAGGAATATCTCGAGGAACAATCATCAAAGAAAAAATTATCTCAAAAAATGTATGGTGAAATCATATGGGGGCACACACAAACTGACTTTCAGACTGCCATCTGTCACTGTAGTGTCCGTGTCGATTGTTTTCTTTTGCTTCATGGCTCGAAAACAAGACACTGAGAGTAGAATTGATAAAAATTTAAAATCTATAATGTACAAGTTTTCTGTGAACAATTGTCAAAAATCATAAAAATCTTGGTTTATCTCAAAAATCTGAAATCTTTTACCGATAGATAACTGTATGTAAAATCGAAAAAAAATCTGTATCGATTGATGTAAATCTGGGCATGTGGCGACCCTGGTTGCCGATGATGATTGGACGAGATGTTGTGATATAAAGGTATTGGTAAGAGCATCCCGTATATGAGAGAGAGAGAGGGGGGGGGGGGGGGGGGAGAAAAAGAGAGAGAGAGAGAGAGAGAAAGAGGAGGGGGAGAGAGAGAGAGAGAACGACTTGTTGTGTTTCGGAATAGGCGCAACATTGAATCGTCATTCAAAAACTACAAGAGACAGGCCAATGAAGTTGTACGCAAAGGTGACGTAGAACTACGTAGCAATGTGTAATGAGGGTTATAATCATTTGTTTCAATATATCGTGACGATTGCCTTATGTAAAATTTCCATTTGGCATGCTGTTCTTGGCATTCGAAATAATAAAGAAACCGTTTAAAGTTCAGAACCGTGATTGAAATTGTACCAAAAATTCTGGGTATGCGAAGCAGGGAAAGCTTATAAATATATGAGCCATCGCTAGCTAGCAATTGACAAGAATTTGAAACGGTGTGTTCGATATATTCCAATCAAATAAAACTCTTCAGCTGGGAAAATCAAATTGGTCGTCCTTAAAAGGACAGATTTCAAATGGTTCTTGTTTGATCGATCTTCTTTTGACCTTTCGCGTGGTTTTTACACTTCTTTACTAAGGCCTGTACTCAAAAAAATGCACCAGACAAAAGTTTTCGCCAAAACATTATTTTAAGTCGGATTATCTTGAAACTTTCAGGCAATAAATTTATACATATGGATTATGTTTCGGCATAATTACTTTATTCAATTTCCATTCGATCGCTGAAAGTCCGCACCTTTCCCTTTAAGACCCTTCATTACATTTTGTGCAACGGTGGAGCCGACCTTTTTGGTCACTTTCGTCCATTCTTTCTTCAACTCCAGCTCGTTCTTAAACACCTTGGACGAATTTCGAACTTTGGCCTTCATTTTGGCCCAAAATCTTTCCACCGGACGAATCTCTGGTGAATTTGGGGGGTTGTGCGGATTTTGGTACAAAAACAACGTTATTGTCACTGTACCAATCCAACGTCGATCGCGCGTAATGGCATGATGCCAGGTCCGGCCAAAATCATGTCTCGCCTCCGTGGGGCCGCAGGAAGGGCGACAGACGCTTCTGGAGGCACTCGGTGTGGTAAATTTCGCTGTTGATGGTACCTGTTGTGATGTTCGGTTTACTCAGTTTACCGCATTGGCATATGGCCTGCCAGAGCAAGTATTTTTTGGCGAATTTGTCCACTTTCTTCTTCCTTATGTCTTCCGGAACATCAAACCGTGATTTGGCAACGTAGAACTCCAGCCCCGGTATCTGTTTTGCGTCTGCCTTGATGTAGGTTTCGTCATCCATAACCACACACATCGGTTTCGTTAACCACTCTCGATACAGCTTCCTTGCGCGGGATTTGGCCGCCGTGTTTTGTTGATCACGCCAGTTCGGTGCCTTGTGGACCTTGAATACACGAGGCTCAGCTCGTTTCATGGTTTGCCGAACGAACCAGGCGGAACACTTTGCCTTCAGAGCCGCGTCGCGAATCGAAAGGTTCGGATTACACTTGAAATAATCCAACACCTGTCAGCTGTCTTCGATTTTCTTCAACTTCCATCCCGCCACTCGGTCGTCTGGGACTCCTTACACGATTTTACCACCCGAGACAAAGTTGTATGGGTGATTCCCAGTTGTCTTTCGATCCATCTCATAGTCGCAGTAAAATTTTCCATGACGGCGTGCAAAATTCTCCGATGATTTTCTTCTTGTTTCGATGACATCTCAATAACCACTGAACTAATTGTTATGAAATTTTGCACATGTAAACCATTTACTCCAAACTAGTTATACTTAGATTTTCATAAATTTATACCCACGGACAAAAAAGTTACACACGGATAAAAATGGTGCATTTTTTTCGAGTACAGGCCTTTATATAGTGCGACAATTCATTAGCATTCACAACAATGCTAGCGTAATATTGCAACAGTTCTTATCAGATTATTGAAATCAATTATCTGCTAACAGGCATCTAGCTGGTAATATGTTATACCAATGATGATAGTGGCTGGGTTATAAAGGGTGATACGGTCAAAATTTGGTCAAGGGAAAACGCGTGTAAATCGGTGAAATCGTTTATTTAAAAAATCAAATTAAATTTCTTTTTCAAGTTCAATTAGTATAAAATTCAGGAAAAATATTCAGTTAGGCTTCCGCTTTTCCAGATCCGAATTTACGGGCCTTACGCTTGACCCCTGCCATCAGATTTTGTACAGCCACCTTGTCCACCTTTTTCGCCGCAGAAAGCCAGTTTGCCTTGAACTGCTGCTCGTCCTTAGCGGTTTTTTTGGTCTTCTTTAGGTTCCGCTTGACAATAGCCCAGTATTTCTCAATTGGGCGGAGCTCTGGCGTGTTGGGAGGGTTCTTGTCCTTGGGAACCACCTGCACGTTGTTGGCGGCGTACCACTCCATGGTCTTTTTACCGTAATGGCAAGATGCCAAATCCGGCCAAAACAGTACGGAACAACCGTGTTTCTTCAGGAAAGGCAGCAGACGTTTATTCAAACACTCTTTCACGTAAATTTCTTGGTTGACAGTCCCGGAAGCTATGAAAATGCTGCTTTTCAAGCCACAGGTACAGATGGCTTGCCAAACCAGATATTTCTTTGCGAACTTTGACAGTTTCGTGTGCTTGAAAATATCTGCTACCTTTCCCCTTCCTTTTGCCGTATAAAACTCCTGTCCCGGAAGCTGCTTGTAGTCGGCTTTGACGTAGGTTTCGTCGTCCATTACCACGCAGTCAAACTTCGTCAGCATCGTCGTGTACAGCCTCCGGGATCGCGCTTTGGCCGTCGTATTTTGTTTATCATCGCGATTTGGAGTCACTACCTTCTTGTAAGTCGATAGTCCGGCTCGTTTTTTGGCTCGATGCACGGTTGTAGACGATACACCCAGCTTATTTGCGGCATCTCGGAGAGATAGGTTAGGGTTTCGCTTGAAACTACCGGCAACTCTCTTTGTCGTCTCAGCGGCTTCCGGTTTTCGATTTCCCCCCGATCCAGACTTCCTGGCTGTCGACAAACGTTCCCCAAACACTTTAATTACATTTGTAACGGTTGATTTGGCAACTTTTAGCGATTTTGCCAACTTTGCGTGCGAGTAGCTCGGATTTTCGCGATGCGCGAGCAAAATTTTGATACGCTGCTCTTCTTGCTTGGACGGCATTTTGACAACTGAAGAGTGAATTCCAAAATCAAAATAGGAGCAACATTTTACACACACACACCTTCAAAATGAGGGGTGTTCAGGTTTTTTAAATGCAAAATTGAAAGAAATACGTCAAGTTGATATTGACCAAATTTTGACCGTATCGCCCTTTACCACTCAACCGGCCTACTGATTAGCTCCAAATTCACCATTGGCTTGGTTAACTGACTGCATAAGTAATGGTTGGTCGCCAGAGCACCCCCCAGGGTACTTGTCACCGCCAGCTTCTAATTCAATACTAGCCCATTGCCACACTAAACAGCTCCGAGGCTGCCGAGCGAATGGAGCATCTTGCGAAGGTGTACCCCTTTTATATCGCTCACTGCTGCATATGAGATCTCCCTTACTTACATTTGAAGTCTGTGATAGGAACATACTTGGCATGGATAAAATTTAAGCTGCAAAATAAAATTATAAGAGATCGTTTTATATTTGCGTTATTTTAAATAGTTCAATGTTGAAAATCAATATTTTTCGATATTGGTATTGACGCGTGAAAATATGTTCGATCGATTGGGGCAATAATTTTAAATTGTTTCAAAAAAAAACGACTGAGATATTAACGCTCAAAACCTGAACACTTTTCGTGACGGTCGCAATAGGATTTTTATTAAAATTGTGCTCCAGTATAGAAAACAAAGACGTAGTCGTACGTCAAAAACTAAGTTTGGAGTGATAGGAAGTTCTTTTTGAAGTGCTCTTAAAAATGAAGCTAGAGATGACGCCGGTCACCAGAATTTGTAGTGACATTTATAATATTTATGATAATAAAATGAGTTAATAACGGAAGAAGTGATTTGATGTGATTTTATAAATTATATATATTCAAAATTATACAAATTTCCTCTATTTGGATGTGCCTAGGTAACGATTCCAAAACGGCCGATCGAGACTGTTGAAATTGTAGATTAAATATTAGATTAGATCGAAGTAAGTTAATTTTTCTTTTCGTGATTAGTTTTAGCTCTTCAAAATATAAAAAAATAGCTTAAAATGTATGTACTTTGCTTAAAAATTAGAGAACTGAAAACAGAGAATCTAGCGTTGTACGGAGTAGTCAACGAATGCCCATCCACAAGAGGGAGACATGACAGCTTTGAAACTGAATTGCAAGTAATAAAGACTTATTTGTCAATCGAAAAGTATATTTAATTCCAACTTTGATCAGCCGTCGAGAAAGATTTGAGTTGATTTCAAGAACTTTGTTGAAGAAAATCCAAACACAACTCATTGCAATTGTTTTGTCCAACACGCCCAACAAGAAGTTAAATTTTCAATTATTGAAGATTAGAACAATACCCTCATTACCACCTTCGACTTGAATCATTTATCAACAACAACAAAATTTAACAACCAATGAAACTCCTACCTAATCCTCACCATCGACGTCTTATCAGAAGCATCTTATTAAAAGTCTCGATGAATTGAGATCATTAATTATGTGAACCTAGGATCAACAAACAAACAGAATGCCGCCTGCTAGTTAATCCGTTCTGAGAGATGGAAACAATCGACCAATGATTGGTTCGGGCGGAAAATTTAATCACTTAGTCGACAACCCGAAGAATGTCTTTCGCCCACACGATGATAATTTATGCTAATAACTCACAGATTTTAGCCGAACGGGCTGCGGCGTCTTTGCTTCCAAGACCGGTTGTTATTCGCATGCAGTGATTCAGTTTCATTTGGCGGTGGTTCTGCGAGGGAAATACATTGGCTGCTCTCCTTTCCTTGCGAGCCTTGTTCGATAATGTGACGTTATAATCCTCGCATGGGGCATGGGACCGGCCAACTAACCCACGGAGACGATGGGATCCTGGTGGGTGGGACGGGGTGTGGTCGGCCCTGTTGAATTGGAAGGTACTTAAGTCTGTGTGAAGGGTAACAAAATGGTCGGGTCATGATGACGGATCGATTTTCGGGACCATCCTTTCGGAAAGATGCCAGGAAACCGTCGAAGGTGGAGGGCAAGATGGAAAACCGATGTAGTTTTGCAACTTGTGTGCGGAACAGCTTTTCTCTGCCAGCCTTGCTAGAGGGATGAATAATTGAATAAATTATCTGTAATGGAAAACTTAGCGAGCAAAAGCCAAACGGTAGTCGGAGAAAGTTCCACCGACGAAGATGATGGTGATTACAAGGTTAGGTTTGGTTTGAGTTCGGATCGGTTTAATGATGTCACATCGCTCCGGCAAGAAACGAATTGCAACTTTATAAGTTAGAACAAATATTTTCGCTTCCTCGAAAAGGTTCAATTGAAATAATTAATCGGCCAAAGAGACCCATCGTAAATCCCGAAGAATGTCCGAAAACATTATCAGCTTCATAACTCATCGCGTGAATTCTTCGGTTTGGCAGCTTCATTATACCGCATAATACTCACCCGCTAAGAGCAACACAAAATGTCCGTCCCCTCCGGAACCTTTGGCAGATGAAACCGACGGATGCCTGAAAGCAAACAGCCACAAGAATAAAGATTAGTATTCTACTTTCGGACCGGGATAAGGATCTTTTTTTTTTTAATCTGAGGAACGAAAAACAAGATGAAACATCAACTAACATAACGTACAAAAGGCCGGACCGACCCCCGGAATCCTCCGGTTCGACCGACAATGGATTGAAATTTATTCAGTTGCGTGAACCCACCCTCCTAAGGATGGAGTACACGAGGCGTCCGAATAAAACCCCCCTCCCAAATGAGCGGGATTGCAGAAGGTGTTTCCGCGCTGCTCGAGGGATTACTGTAGTTCCACCCGCTACATTTTGACCAAGTTAATGAAAAAATAATTTCCTCGCATTTCTGGCTTTTTCAGCTTCCCGCGATATGAAACATTGTTTCCTTAGTGTTATTTTTCGTTTACTTTCGGCTGGTTTTGCGCGAGGGGAGTGACCCGGGGAGTTTGACCGTAGCCGGCGAAAGATTATTGTTCGATGGAAGACCGTCTAAGCCATATGCTGGAAGCTAGATCAGGGATGGTTTTTGTTGCACCAAAGCTTGGCGTGGGTCATGCTGGTAGTTATCTGTGCTGAGGAGATACTGCCGAAATTGTTCTTAGATTATGAAAAAAATGTCCTTGGGCGCACATGTTATGATTGTGAATAAGAAAGAGGGCAGATTACGGAAACAACGAATGTAGCCATTTCTTCACAGAAATCAGAAGTGATCTTCTAATTTCTCGCGTCAAGTTGCATGTGGCTTTCGACAGATGCCTATGAATTCCACTTGTTTCACAACATGTCGTTCAGTTGTCTTTTCTTAGATTAAAGCTTTCGACATGCAGGGATCTGTTTTGAATGTTCATGAGAATACCACCTATTACTAAAATAGAATTGAATGAAATTTTGCATATAAGATACCTAGGTCTGGGAACAAATGTTTTTTTTTGTTGCCGGCAAAGAGATTACTTTGAAAGAGGCACATGTATTGTAAGTAAACAATTTTAGACAAAACAAAGCCAAAATCAACCTGTTTTGTAATTGTGTCTTAATAGAAAATTCCACTAGAAAATAAGAAAAATGATTAGTAATTTCCATTTAATTCCAACTACCTTTATTGCTTATCTTGACAGATACGCGTATTTCGTCTACAATGTGCAGACTTCTTCAGTGTCGTGTACTAATACTCGACTTTAAACACTCTTCATAATTCAGAAAATTCCAGATGTAATAAGAACTTAACGAAAAAAACACAAATTGAATAAAAGAAATCAAGCCAATCTATCAATCTATACATAAAGGGTGTCCACAGTTAAATTGCAACACTTTAAATAAGCTGTAACATTTCGCCCTTTGGGTTGATTTCAACGAAATTTTGAGTGAAATTACCTCAGCATGTATTGTCTACACTGCGTGAGTTTCATTGTGTCGTGGTTTCGAAAATGGAGTCTACGGAACAGCAAGTGCGCGAGAACATTTTGCACACGCACCTCTACAACCCACTTCTTTCGCACCGAGCCATCGGAAAAATGTTGAAAATTTACCAGTCTACAGTGTCTCGTGTCATAAAACGCGTCAGGGAACGTTTAACTGTCGATCGGAAGAAGCAGAGTGGTAGAAAAAGTGTTCGGTACTGTGTGAAGAATCACAAGTGAGTGGTTGCTGCCTTTAAACGCAAACCCAACTGTTCCGTTCGGGATGTCGCGAAAAAGCTGCACTTGACCAAAAGTTTCGTGCAGAAAGCTAAGAAACGAGCCAGGCTACCTTTATTCAAAGTTCAGAAGACTCCAAACTGCAATGAAAAACAGAATAGGACAGCTAAAACACGTGCGCGTAAGCTGTGCACAGACTTTAAACAAATTCCCGGAACTAGTATGTGACTGCGAAAGACAGGTTTAATGTTCCAGAGTCTCTCAGGAAACAGCAAGTGTCAAAGTTCCCCAAGAAATTCATGATTTTCCAGCGGATTTGTTCGTGTGGTAAACGGAGCAAGCCTTTCGTGATAACTTCAACTGTAAATGGTCAAGAATCCCTTGCGCTGAACGTGCCGCAAGGGCTCAGTAGGGATCAAGACCCGAAGCTAACAGTCAGTTCCTCAGGGTTATATCACATTTATTAGCAGAGCAGCACATCGAAATTTTAGGTTCATTATATGCTTTATATTCCATGATTCCTTATATGCTATACACTTTCAGATCATCCATGGATATCCCAAGTTTTGTAAAATAATTTTAAACCAATTTTTTTTTCTCGTGGCTATGATACATTGTCTTAGCTATCAGGTTCATGGTACAATTACAGCTGGACCACAATCTGCAGACAAAATGAAATTATTATCATTTTATATTATAACATCCATTCACTACATTTTGCTTGCTTTTTCAGCTTCGCATTTGTGCATCCTTGTCAGTTATACTTAGCTCATCTAACCTACGTTATATATTTGAAAAGATAGGATTTGTTTTTTTTTTAATTTATTTTTTAGAAAGGATCATATTCGAAAAATTCTACTTAAAAAAAGCTCTATCCTTCTTCATCAAAAATTAAAAACTAGCAGTTAACAATCATTCATTTCCTATTTCACAGACATAAAGTATCATTTATGGGTCCAGATGAACAAGAGCTATCGAAAAATTCAATTTTTTATCTTTTTGTATGTTTGTTTTATTAAGATTCAGTTTTTGGATTCATACTTATATGAAATTTATTGGGAGTGTTGTGGCGGAGGTAGTACGCTAGCGTACCATTGAAAAATATTTCACGCGCTCCGCGTTGCGAAGAGCCGAAGGGAGCGTAAACATTTCAAATCGTCGTATCAGACGGCCATCCAAACTTCTCCTGATGTGAGTGGAGCCATTTTAGAGAAGTTCTTCCTCTCCGTCCCGTCAGCTGCGTCATCCCGGCGGGCCTTTTTGCCTGCTGGTCGTCGTCTGCTGCTCGTGGAAGTGGAGGAATCCATTGCCCGTTGCCGTTGCCGCTCGTGTTTTGCGATCCCATTGTAGTATTCGGTTTTTTGAAAACGTCACCCAGAGATACCACAGCTGATCGGAAGTGTTAGTGAGCAAATTCGGTCGGGATAGATTGTGCTCGCGAAAAAGTGCGTACTGTGCGGGTGAAATCGCACTCGAAAGCGCCTGAAAAGTGTTCTCCAGGCTAAAGGGCGATACGGTCAAAATTTGGTCAATATCAACTTGACGTATTTCTTTCAATTTTGCATTTAAAAAACCTGAACCCCCTCTCATTTTGAAGGTGTGTGTGTGTAGAATGTTGCTCCTATTTTGATTTTGGAATTCACTCTTCAGTTGTCAAAATGCCGTCCAAGCAAGAAGAGCAGCGTATCAAAATTTTGCTCGCGCATCGCGAAAATCCGAGCTACTCGCACGCAAAGTTGGCAAAATCGCTAAAAGTTGCCAAATCAACCGTTACAAATGTAATTAAAGTGTTTGGGCAACGTTTGTCGACAGCCAGGAAGTCTGGATCGGGGGGGAAATCGAAAACCGGAAGCTGCTGAGACGACAAAGAGAGTTGCCGGTAGTTTCAAGCGAAACCCTAACCTATCTCTCCGAGATGCCGCAAATAAGCTGGGTGTATCGTCTACAACCGTGCATCGAGCCAAAAAACGAGCCGGACTATCGACTTACAAGAAGGTAGTGACTCCAAATCGCGATGATAAACAAAATACGACGGCCAAAGCGCGATCCCGGAGGCTGTACACGACGATGCTGACGAAGTTTGACTGCGTGGTAATGGACGACGAAACCTACGTCAAAGCCGACTACAAGCAGCTTCCGGGACAGGAGTTTTATACGGCAAAAGGAAGGGGGAAAGGTAGCAGATATTTTCAAGCACACGAAACTGTCAAAGTTCGCAAAGAAATATCTGGTTTGGCAAGCCATCTGTACCTGTGGCTTGAAAAGCAGCATTTTCATAGCTTCCGGGACTGTCAACCAAGAAATTTACGTGAAAGAGTGTTTGAATAAACGTCTGCTGCCTTTCCTGAAGAAACACGGTTGTTCCGTACTGTTTTGGCCGGATTTGGTATCTTGCCATTACGGTAAAAAGGCCATGGAGTGGTACGCCGCCAACAACGTGCAGGTGGTTCCCAAGGACAAGAACCCTCCCAACACGCCAGAGCTCCCCGCAATTGAGAAATACTGGGCTATTGTCAAGCGGAACCTAAAGAAGACCAAACAAACTGCTAAGGACGAGCAGCAGTTGAAGGCAAACTGGCTTTCTGCGGCGAAGAAGGTGGACAAGGTGGCTGTACAAAATCTGATGGCAGGGGTCAAGCGTAAGGCCCGGCAATTCGGATTTGGAAAAGCGGAAGCCTAACTGAATATTTTTCCTGAATTTTATACTAATTGAACTTGAAAAAGAAATTTAATTTGATTTTTTAAATAAACGATTTCACCGATTTACACGCGTTTTCCCTTGACCAAATTTTGACCGTATCACCCTTTAGCAGCAATCGCGTACGTTGTGGAAGTGATATTTTCCGTCGCTAAACAGTTTGGAAAAGTTGCGAAAACATTTTTTTTTTGCTTGGTTCTCAGCCTCCATTGGCAGTGAAGAGGAGTTTTCTTGCTGAAAATGTTCTCCCTCTCGCGCTGACCGGATAGCTCTCTCTCTGTCTGTCGCTCGCGTTTGCACTTTGTGGGAGAAGCGCAGTGGTGTTGGTGTGAGTTTGATGGATTGAATTTTTTTTTTCGCCCACCCTGGATGCGATTCATCAAAACGTAAAGATAGAGAGGTAAGTGGTAGTGTGTGTTGGCAGTAGTTTGCATCGCATCGGCGGCAACAACAACAACAACGTTATCATCTAGCACGACGACTGCGGCAGTAGCACCTCATCGCGCGTCGCGTTGTTCTGCGTAGCGGATTACTAGTGTGCGTGTGCAATTGGTTCCGGTGAGCTGAAGTCAGAAGAGTGTTGCGTGTAGCGGGATCGCGCCGTGCTCGCGATTCTTTCAAAAAACTGCATACAGTCAATTGCGCTGTGGTGTGTTAGTGATTTTTCCTCAAGCGAGCTCAGGTCCAAAGTGTCGTCGTTCGCGGGTATTGTGGGGGAAGATAGTGTGTATTGTTTAGCAACAGTGTAAAGTTAGAGGTCATAAGCGAGTTTATTATTCTTATTGATTCTGTTTCCTGCAACCAAGTGCAAATATCTAGAACTAGATTTTAAAGAAAAATACCACAACCGTGCCAAAGTGAATTTTGATTCGGTGTGCAGGCCTAGTTTGTAAATTAATCGGTGCAAGAAGAGTGTATTAGACACAGATATCATGTTACAACCGGAAGGTGTCCGACATGGCGGCGACGGCCAGGTTGATGTGGACGAGTGCCGACGGCAGCAGCTGCGGGTCCAGCAGGACGTGGCCATCTAGGACATCGAGGAGAGCTGGTTTGCAAAGCACAAATAATTTATTTCTACTATATTTTGAAGACAATATCTAATATTCTGTTTTATTTTATTTTATTTTGTCTATTTGGTTTTGTTTTGTTTTTCGTTATGTTTGTCTATTTTCAGTCACATTTGAGCGGTCTATTGCTTTTGGCGGATGGTGTAGGTATGTACTTTCAGCGTATCGTTAACCAAAACGCACCCTGCTGCTAACCCTTCCCCAACTATCCAACATCCCAGTGATTTCTCGTGGAAGTTGTTACCGTTGTTACAGAAATTTGAATTGTTTTTTTAAATGCGCCATGTGAATCGAAGATTCAAATCGGTTACCAAACTTTAGCGGATAGAACACCACTGGGCTGCAATCAACGACAGCTAAACATGGCGTGAAGAAAGTCCCAGCATGCTGACGTCACGGGACATGGGTGATTGGCGGAAGGCTCGAAGGACTCGCAGTGGGCGGCCATCGGGGAGTTTTAATCAGGCGAGCGTGTAGATCAGACGTGCTATAAAGTATCGCCAGTGGCTAAGTTAGTGCCGGAAAAGAAAAGTGAGCCTTCTGATTGGCGAGGTGAGACCCGCCATTGCACGCTACGATTTGGGCATCTGTAAAGTGCCCATTTCTAATCGTTAAGGACCGCTATTGTTCCTCTGGCTTCGGGCCATAATTACAAAGGAGGACAACGCTCTCGGGCAGTGAGCCCTAATCATCAAGGAGGAATACCCTTCTCGGTTCGACAAAGGGCGGCCTTGCCGTCGTCGACCGACTTCGCTTGAAGGAAGCGCCTGCAACCAGAGGACCCCGAAATTCCAGCCCATCGACAACCGCCATTCTGCTGTCCGTCGTCACCGCCAGATC
>JAHHFK020002777.1:0-36444 GCA_024533555.2 Aedes koreicus | reverse complement strand
TAAGGCTTGCTTCATTTAGAATTAGAACAAACTTTTGCTCATATTGTGGCGCTCCAGGTGGACGGATTTGGAAGTTCTTGGCGCCCACGTGTCGGAAATTTTGTCAGCTTTACGTATGTATTTTTGACATTCCGCAAATCGACTGTACTTTGTTAACAATCAACATGGAAGCCGAAAGAAGGGAAAAAAATTGTGCACAGTTATTTGGAAAATCCATTGTGGTCTGCATCTAGGCTAGCTAAACAGCTGAAATTGCCCAGAAATACCGTATGGCGCGTTATCAAACGGTATAAAGAAACATTGACGACGATTCGGAAGCCTCAAGCCAATCGTCGGAGTGGAACTGTCGACCGGAAACTGCGTGGTAAGATTTTGAAGACGATTAAGAGGAATCCCAATCTGTCGGACCGTGATTTGGCCAGAAAATTCGGTGCTGCCCATAGTACCGTGAGGAGAACTCGACTCCGGGAAGGAATCAAGTCGTATCGAGCTAGCGAACAGCCAAATCGGACCATAAAACAGAATAGTGTGGCCAAAATCCGTGCTCGGAAGCTATACGACCAGGTGCTGACCAAGTTCGACGGGTGTCTTCTGATGGACGATGAAACCTTTGTCAAGGCTGACTTCGGGCAAATCCCAGGTCAAAAAATTTACTTGGCAACGGCTCGGGGGGATGTTCCAGCCAAATTTAAATTTGTTTTTGCCGACAAATTTGCACGAAAATTCATGATTTGGCAGGGCATTTGCAGTTGTGGCAAAAAAACGAAAGTTTTCGTTACAAATAAGACAATGACGTCAGAACTATACCAAAAAGAGTGTCTCCAAAAACGAATTTTGCCGTTCATTCGATCCCACGACCATCCCGTAATGTTTTGGCCAGATTTGGCAAGCTGTCATTACAGCAAAGTCGTTCAAGAATGGTATGCAGAGAAAGGGGTCCAGGTTGTTCCGAAAAACCTTAACCCACCCAACTGCCCCCAGCTCCGCCCTATTGAGAAATACTGGGCAATCATGAAGAGGAGACTCAAGGCAAAGGGAAAGGTTGTCAAAGACATCAATCAGGTGGAATAAGATAGCTAAAACGATGGACGAAGAAGGTGTGCGCCGCCTAATGAGCCGTGTAACAGGAAAAATTCGAGAATTCCTTCGAAACCGTGACGAATAATTGTATCCGTATTTTTTCTTAAAAGTATGAAGAAAACGCTACATTTGTATAAAAAAAAATCTTGAATTCAATAATAAATAACTGAAATACAGGCAATTATTTTTGTTCCAATTCTATCTGAAGCAAGCAAAATTTTGTATTGAAATTCTAAGTTAGTACAATTAGTATAAACAACAGATTTTTATGAAAATGGATTCAAATCATAGCCGAGTACCCTACTTCCCTAACCCAGACGCCATAATAGGTACGAAGGGGATTAATCGCAAAATATGAAAATGAAATCTAAATTTAATAGGTATAGGTATCAACAAAATAGGACTTAAATCAAGCTAGATTCTGACTGGCACTTCGGATAAACACAAGGGAAGCTACTAAATAAAGTCAATTTTTTTTAGGAATATGTAAATATTTATTTCTGCAGTCAGGGTGGCAGGCATACCTTGCACAAAAATTTCTTCGCAGAGCCTCTAGTTTTCAATAAAAGTTAATCCTACCTAAAAAATTGAAAACGGTGTCAATTAAAGGCTATCTAATTATATCTTCAAAATTTTCATCGTATATGTGTTGTATTGTCTTGCTGCGGAAATGATTAAGTCTTCCAGGATAAACAATAAAACCAAATCATTTTTCTAATAATAATAAGCAATAAGTTTATTTGTTAGTATAAAAAAAACCACCCCGGACAGTCTTAAGTTCGAACTAATGTGATGTGATGTGATAAGAAGCCACCACTAGTGCAGGACTTGCTATGGCGTACAGTTCCTCATAATGGTAAGATCAAACTGTACATACCTGTAATCCTAACTATTCCGTTGTATGAAGGGCCTAAAACGGTGGTGTGGACCGTAGAAGTACATCCAACAAAACACTCTTATTACAGCAAATGAACAGTAAGCAATACACATTAGGATTTCCGTCTAGTGGTTTGTTAAAAATAGGGTTGGCAAACTCACTGTATACTGTCGGATGGTAATTAGTCTTTCGCTGATCTCTATCTGATGATTTCCATCAAGGGAGGCATAATTGTCGTCCATGACTTGGGCCAGATAACCACGAATCCTTCATCCAGCCTACACTTCGACTGGCACCCTGTATTCCCCCTTACCCTTTGTTATTTAATGTATATATGTAATTTACGTAATAGAATATAATACATGTAATTGCAAAATATATCTGACATCTACTGAATTGTTCTGCAAAATAAAAATTAGATTTGTATAAATATCTTAATAGTCCTGAAAAAGCTGCAAATCAGAGTGGATCAGTCCAATCAAATTTAAATGAAAAGATATTTAAAACACAAATATTTGACGAAAATTTGCTTTTAATCACATGTCAATCTTTTATGGAATAGTAGTTGAAGTTCAGAAAAAGAATTTTAACACTGTTTTACTGTTATGCTGAAATGCTGAAAAACAAATAGAGCATTACAAGCATTAAATTGTCATGCTGCTCCATGCGCTTAATTTCAAAAGAAATTTTAAATGCAAGGATGATCCCAAAGCGTACTGAAATTATTAATTAAATGAAAACGGAATATATACCCGATCGCAGTCACACTTTGCTATTGTCAAATTGACAACATTGCTCAGGCTGCGCCAAACAGCGTCTCCATGCTGAAATGCCGAAACCAATTTAGCTTCTATTATTTGTCATGTTGCCTCATCCTAAATGTGTAGATAAATAATGTGGAATAAACTTATTTATGTGATATAACCACTGACTCTTAGCTTCGGATCTTGACAAAGAATCCCTTCTGAGCCCTTGCGGCACGTCAAGCCGGCCAGTTCAGTGCAAGGGAGTCTTAAGTTCGAACTAATATACATATACATCTCATAACGTCTGCTCTTCACAAGAATGTGCAATGATTATTTAGATTTGATAGTAGGAAATATTATTGAAACAAACTCTTAATAGGGAAAATAAAATAAGACGTCTTGAAAAATACAGTTTTATTAATTGGTGAACATCAAAGTTGCTATTTTTTGCTTCTCTTTGGTGAGTGTGTTCCGTGATTGAAATAAGTTTTTCTTTGCGGTATTTTTTGAGAAACATGACTACCCCGAGTCTTGGCACTATCCTGTGATATTGTCACTCTCGATAACAGAAAGTCGTTTCCTATAGACTAAAGCCTTTCAGCTGTCAGATATTCAAACACACCATTCAGGTATGCGGGGCATCGACAGCAACGAGCTCAACGTCAATACCCTTCCAAAGCAGCCGGTCAATGAGACCGCAACAAAGAAGTGCAAACCGGTGCGGTTCAAGACAGACTGTCTTATTTTTTCCTCTTTTGTCACGGTTGGATGCCCTACACACCTTTGAGCTGATGTACAACACTGAAGTTCATTTGATCGCCTGACTATTTTATATAATATGAAAGTTCATTTGATCGCCTGACTATTTTATAAAAAGTTCAAAAGAATGTGGTGCGTATCAAAATACAGAAAAGGGGATGATCAAATTGAAGTTTATTTGATCGCCTGCCTACTTTATATACTAGAGGCGAATAGCATTGTATAAAAAAAAAAGAGGTCGAAAGAGTATGGTGTGTATCTTAAAACAAAATGAGGAACGAGCGACGGTTGTAAAACTTCGATTAAGGGCTTTTCTTAAACCACGTTGACTTTCCTGGAGGGAAGAGGAGATGGAGGGTTCTGACCAAAGTCTACTCTCCATACAAAATTTGAAAAAAAAAATGCATGGAGAAAAATCTACAACGGCTCCCCCTTAACGTTTGCTTTAAAAAAGTGGACAAAAATTACCAATTTTTCATGGGTTTACCTGTCACCCGCACTGATAAAACTACCCATGCAGCATCAATCATAGTATCAACCCATGAGTCAGCAGACAAAATTTAACAGCTCTATCAATCGAACTCTAACCGTGATGGCAAAAACAGTGAAGCAACTCCGTTCAGAAGTGTGCTGCGTTCAACGAACGGCATCCCGCCGCGTCGAAAACGGACATCGTGCGGCACTTTGTAGACGCCGGATACGCCCGCTCCGGCATCTACAACATCTAGACAACAATCAGAGCATCGAAAGAAAGCCCGGTTCCGACGACCCTGACCGACAAGAAGCTCCAAAGGATGCTAAAGGGGAAGACCGAGGGAAAAGTGGCTAAATCGCTGCCTGCGCTTGGCAGGGAGGTCAGTTTTACCGGCCAAACAGTGAAAAAGTACCTGGCGAACATGAACATGCATGTCAGGAAGTGGAAGTCGCGTCCACTGGTTTCGGAGCTGCAGGCAATGACACAGCGGCAGCGGCTGAATCAGATGGTCAACCCGATTTTCGTTTGAGAAGATGGAGCGGCTGAATATCGATGTGGTACCCAAGTCAGCGAACCTGCCCAATGTCGAAGTCGGTTCGATTGGCGCTGTGGTATCCCGTTTAGATCACAACGACTACGCCTTACTATTTGGCGATTACAACCAGTCTGGGCTGGTTTGGAATGTTCCCATGATTGGTCATCCCACAATTGACGTTCTTCGTTCGCATATGCCACCTGTCTGCTATGCATTGATGGATGGATTTAGCCTTCATGATTTAACGCAAATAAATTCAACGTTAAATCGTAACTCGAGACTGCTTGATCTTGTATTGGTAAATGAAGCTGCCGTAATGGAATGTACTGTTGTCGAAGCCTCCGAACCTTTAATTAACCTCGACGCCGATCATCCTGCGCTAGAGATTAGTATCAATCTATCAGTACCTATTACCTTCAATAACATCGTTGATCCACATGGTCTGAACTTCCGAAGAACTGATTTCGCCGCAATGAGCCAATATCTGTCCCAAGTAAATTGGCAGTTCCTTGACTCGTGCTCCACTATCGATGAAGCGATAGACTTTTTTGACGAGGTTGTGTCCCGGGCTATATAAGATTTTGTTCCTCTGAGGAGACCTGCTCGTAAACCTCCTTGGTCTAATGTTCATTTACGGTACCTGAAACGTGTGAGGTCGAAGGCTCTTCGTAAGTACTGCAAAACTGGAAATCAATTCACCAAGCGAATTTTCTCTGCAGCTGCAACCCAATACCGAATTTACAATCGTCTTCTCTACAAAAATTATTCAAAACGAATCCAATCTAACCTTCGGCGCAACCCAAAGTTGTTCTGGTCATTTGTGAAAACAAAAAGGAATGTAAATGGGCTACCGGTTGAAATTCATCTTGGCGACAGAATCGCCAGCTCACCAGTGGACAAATGTGATCTCCTTTCTGAGCACTTCAAAAGTGTATTCAATGACACCATGCCATTGGAGCAAGTCAGCGAAGCACTCAGAGATACTCCCAGAGACGCGTTCGACTTCAATATTCCTGCGATTACATCGGACCT
This sequence comes from Aedes koreicus, assembly GCA_024533555.2. Taxonomy (NCBI): domain Eukaryota; kingdom Metazoa; phylum Arthropoda; class Insecta; order Diptera; family Culicidae; genus Aedes; species Aedes koreicus. The sequence goes on along the minus strand of JAHHFK020002777.1, from coordinate 30,940 downwards.
CGTTGAATCCGCAATCCAGAAGCTGAAACTTTCAAACGTGGCTGGCCCGGACGGAATTCCTTCATGTGTACTAAAGAGTTGCTCTGCAGTGCTTACGATTCCTCTTTTGAAGCTTTTTAATATCGCGTTACGCCAGGGAAAATAGCCAACACGTTGGAAATCTTCGTTCATGTTCCCGATTTTCAAGAAAGGAGATAAACAAAATGTCGAAAATTATCGAGGAATCACATCACTCTGTGCCAGCTCAAAAGTCTTCGAAATCATCGTCAACGACTTGTTGTTTGCTAGTTGCAGACACTACATCTCTCCTGAACAACATGGATTTCACCCCAGAAGATCGATCTCCACCAATCTCGCACTTTTCGTTTCCCCGTGTCTCCGGAATATGGAAGCTGGATCTCAGGTCGACGTTGTTTACACGGATCTCAAGGTTGCTTTTGACCGGGTCGACCATGCTATACTTTTGGCAAAGTTACACAAACTTGGCGTATCAAATAAGATAGTTCGTTTGTTTAAATCGTACCTAACGGACAGGGTACTCTGTGTGAAGATCGGCTCAGCTCAATCGAACTACTTTGCGAATATGTCGGGCGTACCTCAAGGCAGCAACTTGGGACCACTGCTATTCTCCATTTTCATCAACGAGGTTGGACTGATACTTCCACCTAACTGCAGGTCGTTCTACGCTGATGATGTGAAAATTTATGTGGTTGTGCGATGCTTCGATGATTGCTTACGACTACAGCACTTGATCAATAGCTTTGAGGAGTAGTGTTCCAGGAATTTCCTCACACGGAGTGTTAACAAATGCTTCAATATCACATTCCATCGAAAATTGAACCCAATTGCATTTGATTACAAAATAAACAGCCAGCCTCTGCTAAAAGTTGATACTGTTCGTGACCTTGGAATCACGCTTGACTCTGGTTTGACATTTAGACAACACTACACGGATATGATTACCAAAGCCAACAGACAGCTCGGTTTCATGTTTAAGATCTCCAACGAGTTTCGTGATCCCACCTGTCTGAAAGCATTGTACTGCTCTCTCGTGCGATCTATTCTGGAATTTGGAGCCTTGGTGTGGTGCCCGTATCAAACAATCTGGATTGCGAGGATTGAAGCTGTTCAAAGAAAATTTGTTCGTTATGCTCTCCGTCATCTGCCGTGGAATGATCCTGTCAACCTTCCATCGTACCAGGATCGTTGCTCACTCTTGGGTTTTGAAACGTTGGAACATAGGCGTACAGTCATTCAAGCAGTCTTCGCGGCAAAAGTGCTGCTAGGTGAAATCGACTCTCCAGGAATTCTGGCAGAACTATCTATCAACGCTCCTGAACGAGTTCTGCGAACAAGAAATTTTCTGCAGCTCGGAACCCCCCCCCACATTATACATAACCACTTTCCCGTGCTGCAAACTACGGTCAACACGATCCAATTCGATTCATGTCATCGCGCTTCAATGAACTCTACGCTCTATTTGACTTCATCTGTTCCGCTGAGACCTTCCGTCACCGGATTCAGCGTAGTTGGATGGAAAGCCGCTAGTTCGGAAATGCTGACAAATACTACATACTGGATACCAGACGACTGATTCCATCACGAAAGATTATTTTTAATTTTACTCACAAGTTTTGTGTGTGTACTAGAATTAATTCTGTTTACTTGCTTTGTATTCCTTCTATTTTTGTTGATTAATGTAGTGTACGGTTTAGAGATAGAGGGTTTTTAGGCCACATGGCGTTTCCCATTACATTTCAATAAACGATGATTTGAGAATCAATTGGAATTATATAAATAAATTAGAAATTGGAAATTGGAATATCCCCCAACTTTGCATTGCTTAATTTGAACAAAATTCTTCATAAGTTTAAGATAGTAGGTAGGTTGTGGCTCTTACTTTATCAACTTTTTTCATTTTGTTAATCCCACGAGACGCCAATAGGAAAAATACCACAGAATTTCACATCAACACATTCAATTTTTTTTTTTGCAAAACCCAGTACTTTGTTAGTTTGGTAAAATCGGGTTTGGTGCTTGATCGGGTACTGCCTTTCAAATAGCTCTCCGCATAATGTTAAACTGTCTTATTCAATTTTCGCAACCTGCCGTACATTAACGGAACTATCAACACTTTCTCTTGATATCTTCGTTTTAGCAATGTTATTGTCCACTCCTAGAGCCTCGAGGTGATGAGAATATATTTCCTTCTAAACATCTCCATAATGCTTTATGCCGCGATTGTAGAATAAAAAAAAATAACAATTATAGTGTTATATTTCTGTCACAAAAGATCAAATATTTGATTGCAGTAATTATGACTTGAACAAAGTGGAAACACAAATTTTGATTTTTGAAAAAAAAACGAAAGTCATGCACCAGCTTGAACCTACCAGCAGTTTTTGCCCCAACAGTACAATTGTTTAAACAAAACAGTGAAACACCATCGGGCGGTATCCGAACGCATTCGGCCTTCTGTCTGATGTCTTTCAGCATTATTGTTGTTACAAACACCGAGGGGAAAACAACAGAGCTGGCAGTTGTATGAACCAGCAGTACGTTGGCTCTGTGCTCGTGACCGATTGAATCTTCATATGGCTCTGTGGAACACAATTCAGGCTCTGCGCCACTTGCCATCCGAATGTGATGATAGCTGGGTTGGATCTCAATACAGGCAACAATATCGATTAGCGCGGTAAGAAGCCCATGTGGGGTTTTAATTGATATTATACAATAATGCGTGCACGACTTATTACTGCCGAACAAACACCTTGGTGTATTACTTTTTTTGTAGGTTATTCTGATGGATACACGATAGTACCTAAACAACACGTCTATTAATATGCAAATTACACCTAGAACAAGACTTTAAATTCGATAGTGTGAACTAGTTTTGTTGATAAGGAACATAATGTATCTAAGTGATGCAAGACTTGCCGGAATGTAGAGAAGGCAAACATTTTCATCGTTTACACAACAACACACAATAAGTTTTGGTTTACCAGAACTAGGACGTCATTTCACACGAATTGCCTGAACTTATCTTATTCCCCATTGATTTAAATATCGCCATAAGTTATCCAATAGCTCTATAAATACTCACTACTATATACTGTAAGAATATATTTGTTAAATATTCAGATGAAAAAAAAAATCCGCTCTTTAATTGTTACAGGTGATTGCTTGTTCTGTACGCGATGCAGCAGTCAACAGATCAGTCGAATGTGCATTCATCAACCTGTTTTCACAGCTGAGTTTTAATGAGAAGGCATGGTATTTATGACCGTTTTGTTCATTTCGCGGTAAATCCCCGAGGTAGTCGAACGGTCTACACAGTTTTATTTTCGCTAGAAAGAAGCCCGTCAATATTGATGAAATACAGTGTTGTATGAAACAAAATTTCGAAGCAAAACTATCAAATGACATACTATGATAAATTGCGCTATACAATTTGACAAGCACTAAGTATTTCTATGTTTTACGCAACATTTATTTAAGAAACCCAAATTGAAAGCGATGTCATATTAATTACAGAATCAAATATATAATTACCCGACTGCAAATTTTACGCAGTTTTCAATTTAAAAAAACATCATCTTCAATCGGATGGATGTTTTTGATCTGTCGACTTGCCAATCCCAGTTACATATACTCAAATTTTAGTGACTCCACTTTTAACGAAAGTGATTCAACAATGGTTAAAAATTGAGTAAAATTTATGGCCGTGTTATGAAAGTACACAAGGGATGCGAGTAAACATGCTATATACCTGGCTTTGAAGCCTAGAGACAAGAGAAAAATGTCGCTTTTATATCCTAGGGACTATGCAACAATCATTCTGTTTTGTTTATTGTATTTGAAATATCCGTTATGAATAATAGTACGAGTCAATCAAAGTAACATAATTTTCAAGACCTTCAGAAATTAGATTGGTTGTTCGGTGTTCACAGCTGCTCTAGCGTACTCCAACGCAGGTTATCTGATTCTTTTTACAAATGAACTGTGTGAAGCCTCTTGATCGATTTTTTTTATACCGGCGAGCTGAGATTATTCCGTGTGTTTGCTCTCCCGACGACTGTGACTCTACAGTATAGATGATACAAACCATCTTCTAATCCGGTGTGTTGATAACGGCATCCACAATAATCCGGACGCCTCAAGACTTGAGTGAAACACAAATGTCGCATTAAATTTCATTTGTAGTTGTCTATTTCAGATTAATGGCAAGTGATTTAACAATTCACGAAGTCAAAACAAAGTTATTCGGAATTATAGCATACAATTTTCTAGCTTTGCGCTTCCATCCATTTGGCTCTGAACAGACTATTCAGATACCGTGTTGGCCGTCTTTGTCGAAATTTGAAGGAAGTGTATGATATTTTTGATTTCTTGTTTCTTTCCAGAAAACATCCGCTTCATCAAAGCCCAATATTTCTCGATTGGACGTAAATCTGGACAATTTGGTGGATATGCAATTTTTGGTACAACATTCACTTGATTTGCTTCGTACCACTTCCTCACAGTTTTAGCATAATGGCATGGTGCCAAATCGGGCCAAAACAAAGGATTCTCGTTGTGACGAAGGGTAGCAATCGCTTCGACAGGCATTTTTTCTGGTAAATCTCCTTGTTGATTGTGATGAAAAATTTAATCTTTTTGCCAAAAATTACTTGCCAAACAATTGTATTGTTTGGAAAATTGTGATGCCTTCTTTGTCCTGGAATGCTAGGCTGTAGCATTTCAAGCCATAGGAAAATAGAAAACCAGCCCTGAAAGCAGCTTGAAATCCTCCAGGACATAAGTTTCATCGTCCATAACAACACATCGAAACTTCATCCAAAATTCGCAGTATAAACGTCGAGCTCGTGTTTTTGATGCCAAGTTCTGTTTGGCGTTGCGATTTAGAACTATTACGACTTCAACCCCAAATCCTGTTTTAATTTTTGTATAAAACCGAGTGACATTCCTATTTCACCGTTTGAATCTTCTGGGTTTTCCTTCAATATCCTCTTCATCTTTCGGTTCATGACAGGATCTGCACGTCAAATGCTTTATCACTTCTCGTTTTCCTCTCGACTGTCAATCGGATTCATGCAAGTTCCTGTATTGACAAGGCAGGATTTGCCTTACGTCCATACAAAATCCACTCGCGCAGGTTCTTTCCTTCCGTCGTCATCTTGAACTCTAAACATGGAATGTAAACACCAATCATAGCCTTTTTCATCAAAGACGCCCATCGAAATGTTTTAATACTACGTGCAATACTTCAAAAGTTGCAGGGCTTTGAAGGTGTCCGGATTTTGTGTTTATTTATTTCGTCAAGCAATGTAGAAAAATACAATGGTTACAATGTTTTACTTACATGCTATACATCATTTCTGATGTCTTTTAGGCGACATTTTACTTGTTCTTTAGACATAGTGATGCCAATGATTTCGCAATGTAAGTTATATTGGCGCATCTTTCAATTTATGGGGTCATTTCTTGCATAATTTGTTCTGTATGATTTTTCTAAGAAAAAAATCCGTGTTCTAAGATGCCGGCTTGGAGTATAAAAGTTCATTTGCGAGAGTAGTACTTCTGATTTTATACGTTGTAAAATAATGTCATTGATGTAGAAAAGCATTGCAAATTCGCGGCGTTCCTTAAGTGTCTGTAAATTGATAAGCATACAGCGTGCTTCATAAGATGGCAATGGAAATACAGTCCAATACAATTTCCTTAGAGCATATAAAAGAAATTGTTTTTGGACGGATTCAATGCGTTCTTCATGTATGGTCTGCATATATGAGTATTTGGATTTTTTTTAAGTATTAAGGAAATGTCGTTTATGTACAAAATAAAAAGAAGTGGGCCTAGATGTTAACCTTGGGGCACCCCGAGGTGACAGAGATGGGGTCTGAAAGTTTATTTTGAGAACGAACAATTTGTTTACGATGCGTTAAATATGACTGCAGCCAATTCAACAGTCCAGGTTCCATTCCAATTTTTTGCAATTTGAAGAGTAATAATGGAATGTCGATTCGGTCAAATGCTTTAGTTGAGCGACATTTGAAAAAGCCGTGTCGTTTGCTTGAAATTTGATTTTTTACTTGCTGAAAAATATTTTCATTTACGAGAGATTCAAGAAGTTTTGGGATGCAAGAGATAATGGCAATTCCACGATAGTTGCGGATGTCTGATTTCGTGCCTGATTTAAATAACGGAACCAAATAAGAAGATTTCCAAATGTTGGGAAATATTCCGCTCATCAGAGACATATTTAAAAGAAGTTCTAAAGGAAGGGCAAGTTCGTCTGAAAGGTTCTTTAAAAATACGGGTGCAATACTGTCTGGACCTGGTCCCTTAGAAGCATCCAAGATTTTTAGTGCTTTGAGAATTTCGTGAGAAGGTAATTGATTTACAGATATATTGTTGGAAAATTCAGGAATGAATGCAAAGAAGTCGCATCACGGTCTTCGGAGTATGTAGTGTATACTTTTTGGAATAAATTTGCAAAAAGCTTGCAGATTTCAGAAGTATAATCACCTGAATTTCCGTCAAAATACATTCCTTGGGAGAAAATTGCTATTTTTCAATTTCGTTTTTACATAATTGAAGAAATTTTTGGGGCATGATTTGACTTTACGATTATATTCTTCATGTGCACTTGACGATTATATTCTTTCGACTTTACGATTATATTCTTCGTGTGCAGAATTAATGGCTGTTGGTTGCATATGTCATAATAATTTTGCAAATTGGTGCTAGAGTTTTGCTTTTTATATAATATGTGTGCTTTTTGTTTTTTGTTCTTTAAGTGTTTCAAATGTGGATTGAACCACACTGGTAATTTATTGTTTTAAGTTCGTCTTCTTCTTTTCATTGGTACAATCTCTGAAATAAGGTTCTGAATAATTGAATGAAATTTGCCTACTTCAGTCTTGAAATTTCAAAACTTATTATGTTCTGCCAATTTATTATACATAGTCTACGTTTTGCTCCTTCGTAATTTTCTTTATGATATTCCAGCACTTCCTCGAATTCCCAGTAACTGGGGAAGGGAGTATTGTGTACGAAGATTGAATATTCAATTGCTGTGTGAAATACTTCATTTTTCCATAAAGGTGACAATGAAGTACTCACACAAAAGTCTTCAGTGCAGTTCGTAAATAAGAGGTCTAAAAATGCATTTTGCTGATTCTTTATATGATTAATTTGGTGTAAGCCAAAATGTGAAATTTGGTCGAATAGAAATTGTAAAGTTTCGTCTTCGCCTACGACTGGGAGTAGAATTGATTCATTTTCGATGTCAGGGATGAAGTTCGCATTCCGTTTATTAAAGTCACCATAAATATGTAGTTATACTTCCGGTTCCATATTTGACATGATAATTTCGACATTTTGAAAAAAATAATTCGAAAGATTGTTTATTGGCATGTTTGGGTGGAAAAAAAAGATGCAAAAATATGTGTTTCATCAGCAATGAGTTCTTTAACCCAGACATGCTCAAATTCTTTGTGCTTGATAGTTTTTAGTTTTTGAGAAGTAAAGTCTGCATTGATGGCAATGAGAACTCCACCTCCCGACTTTTTATTGCTATGTTGCAAATTACGGTCATGCCGGAATACATTAAAGTTATTTTTTTAAAATTTCTTCGCTTTTGACGCTTTCATCCCAGCTTGTTTCGGTTGCCAGAATAACGTTGAAAGAAGAAGCTAGAAGTTTTTGATGAATTTCTTTCATTTTGGCTGGGCTTTTCATGCGATTGAAATTTTGGCAATACACCAAAATTTCAGTCGCATTCTGTGGAGAAGGCGAAGACATTTTTGGAGGATTAGTCATACTTACAATACTATTAAATAATACTTCTTCCATAGGGCGCGTTAGTGTTAATCTGGATACAGATCTAAAACAGCATAAAGTGCGCCCTTCATCTACCAGCGTAATTCTTCGTCAATATGACATGGGATCAGATTCTTCGCAACGTGTAAATTCAATCTTTGATTTACGATTTACGATACTGCATACATTGCGTCGGTTTTATTCATCGACATGCTTCCGGTTTCACAGATGTATATTTCCTGAAAATGCTGTGCTGCTCGTTGGTGCGTACATGCTTTCAAGAAAGGTAGCCGGTAGCATGCTTCAAAACATAAATAATGCGGAGATCTCCTCCAGCAATTCGCGCACTTAGCACTAATCATGAGGCTTCCGATGTTAGTAGGCTATGGCAAAAAAATCACGTGGCAATAGTCTCCACATCCACTTATTCAGGGCAATTCACGACTATGCGACAGCCGCCATGTGGTAAGAAACTATGGAAAAAGTGCCTAAGATTATTGATTTTTGGAATTAGTTCATTTTTCTGTATTTTTGCAGAAAAAATCAGGTATAGTGATGAATTCAACAAGTTGGTAGAAAGATTTCCAAATGTTTGAGGATATTTTCATGGAAATCAATAGGAAGACGACTAAGCTATAAGCGTTTGAAGTCTGGCCACTTTTCGGGACGCACCCAAATTTTAGATTTTCATTCTTCACCCCATGAGTAAACGCATTGAAAATCATCGGGAATGATCTCTAATATGCATCCGTCGAACCATTCTGAACGGCCGTTATGAGAATATCACCATCTCACATGCGCATCGCATGTTACCAATTACTAATGCTTTCTCTCCTTTCTCCTTTCTCCTTTCTCCTGTTCTCTTCCCGATCTCATGACCGCGAGCAATTTGGCGAGCAATACCATATGGCACATACATCGTGTGTCTGCGCTACTAAAGTCAGCTCTTCAAAAGCAGAAAGACCGTGAAAACTACGCGTGCACCCTACATAACAATAAAAATTAAGCAATCAGTAAAGAACGGTATATAATCCTAACCAATATTACTTTCAGCAAAATTTTCTAAACCAAGGCAAGCAATCAAATGACACGGCTAATGTACTAATTATTTAATACGTAACATATAACATGGAAATTGAAGGACCATCAGGGCAACCAAGTGAAACGATTTGGATAGGGAGCATGGGACTGCCTCCTCTTTGTTGTAACATTTCGTTGAACAAGGGTGGGCTGTTTGACCCCATCTATTGGGTTTATTCTGTCAATCGAGGGCTCGATTCTAGTGCTAGTTCAAACTTACAGAACTTGCTTTTGGAAAAAGATTTTCTTCCCTATATTCGCGGGTTTCGCGTAAGTGCCTCTGCTTACGGATCCGTTTTTGTCCCATCATATAGGAGACTCATGATCACTGACACCAATAGAGCCCTGATCAAATCAGGACTTTTCAGATTATTCCACTGCAAGGGAAAGTTACCTTGCTACAATAGATAATAGTATTACATCATCATCGTCATCACCATCATCATCATACAAAAAAATCCATCTTTACCCTTCTTCTTGGAGTGAGCTATGTATGTATGTATTCTTCTTACGTTACATAATTACAGTTTTTATCATTTTAAATAAAATGGCAAAAACGCCTCACTTGGACAAAACGTATTCCTCACAGCTGTATTATTGCAGCATTACTACGCAAGTTTATCATATGATCAATATTTAAAGAACAAACAAAAAATTTGCAAGTCATTTAATCGTCATTCATGTTGCAGAAGATGGTTATTCTTTTGATTGACCTGGCATTCTTTAAGTTTAGATCATAAGTTTTTTTTATTGCATGCAATATGTAGTTTAAGATAGTGAAATGTCATCGTTTTAAAAACGAGTTCTTAACGTACATTCAAACTACCTAAATACATATAGTAAATTTTCATTCCGCATCACACGCTGACGTGCTTCGGACGAGTTTATTTTTCGCAATCCGCACTACGTTTTTTTCCAACCCGCAATAAACCACGCGGAATTTATTGTACTGGATAAATTAGTGGATTGTATCCAACCGCCAAAATCCAGCTGAGCGTTCCTTAAGGGTAGCAGACATTCCCGGTCAAGTCCAACGGATGTTCTGTCCAGCTACCAGCCAGTACCCTCGTTAAACACCCGAAGAAAAAAGGCCAGCAGCATTATTGCAGCAGTGACGGCCAGCGCTCCATCCACAGCCCGCCAGCAACCTGTGCTTTGCCTACAAAACGGAGAGACATTAGCAAAGACAATAGCAGCGTAAGGGCAAGTAGCACATTTTTGTTTTTGTTCCCACTCGTCTGTTTGTGGATTGTGTATGTTTCTCCTAAATCGTTTTGCATAGAGTGGTCCAATAAAAAAAAATTATCTGATTTACTTTATTTATTTATTTCATTTTATTTTATTTATTATTTGATGTAGGATAACGTCTACAGGGTGTCCGAATATTATCCGTACTACAAAATGGTGTTAACAATATCTTTTATTGTTGGATTAAAAAATCAATATGTAATTTTTGTTAAAAAAAAGTTTTATTTGATCATTTCAAAATGGCCGCCTCGTGCTGAGATGCACGCCATCAAACGTTTCGGGAAGTTATCTACGATGGCCACGAGTTCTTCTACAGATATTTGTTCCCAATCCTTTAAAAGAGACGATTTTAGATGTTTTAGTGATTTATGTGGTGTACTACAGGCTCTTGACTCCAAAAGGGACCATACCAAATATTCCATTGGATTAAAATCCGATGAGTTAGAAGGCCATTCATCTTTCGTTAAAAAGCTTGGGAAAATGCGTTCGCAAAGCCTAATAGTCTTTTTTGCTCCATGAGCCGATGTCCAGTCTTGTTGAAAAATCCAATCATTTTTGCCGAAATGCTGCGATGCCCAAGAAACTACTGTGCCAGTAAGTAGCTTCTGATATACCGCTTGATTCACTTTCACCCCCTTGTCGATGAAGATCAAAGGGGTTTTGCCGGAATGAATTATTCCAGCCCAATCCATGACAGAAGTGGAATGATGACTCCTTGAAATACTTCCACGATTTTTGGAAGCAACTGCCGATCATTTTGGTAGTTGTGAAGCTGCTCGATTGTGATTTTTTTTCCATCGGTGAACAGCACTAGCCGATAGCGGCCCTCGAATAAACGGTTCAAGAGAAACAACTCATTCGGCTTCATTTGAATGAATTAGAAATCACAACTGTACCTGCCCATAAAGACAATGGGTCAAGACGTTAAACCATGTAGGTATGCTTAGTTCTATCCGCTGGGTTGTGTTGAGGCATGCCGACAAAGTCTGTGCGGATAATTTGCACAGACCCTGTATACTGGGGTACAGTTAAAAAAAAAACTATTGCGACCGTCACGAAAAGGTCAGATTTTGTTGAGCGCTCCGAGCGCCGACAAAATCATCGTTGTAGAGACAACATCATCGACGCAGAGCAACGGCATAGCTGTCATTTCTTTGTATTTCCGGTAGTAATTGAAAATCATTCATGTGTTTCTCTTGCTCATAGAAAACACGTTTGGTTTTCCTTCCCCCGATCAGAGTTCTCTATTTTCACTTGTGGCCATTCCGACAGGTTATGGGCCCAGTCGGTTTCGTTATGGATTAGTTGCGAGTAGTGAAAGTATCGATTTTCGGTCGTTATCACACTGGGACCAATGGGTTATTCACACTGGGACCAATCTGAAAAAAGACGCTCAAAAGTGTTTTAGCACTTTTCCTGACATTTTAGCGCTTTGGTGTCTATGCAAATGTTTCTAGAAATGTTACTTCACATTTTTTTAAATACTTATCAAAAGTTTTACTTAAGTGATACTTGACTTAAAAAAACTAACTTTGTGTGTGTACAAGATAGAAGATAGAAGTGTCTTCAGGAAAGTTTTAGAACCATATATTAAACCAAACTTTGTTGAAGATAGTTAGTATCTATATCGAAAGCATTCTGATGTATAATTGATTTAGTATATAGACTTACTTAAAACTTGTTTTTTTACTTTTTTGTGGCTCAAACCTTACCAGATCGATTTAAAATGTTGAACAAAGTTATCAATATTATCAAAACGCACAACTTTACTGATGACGTCAACTGTCTAAATGGCTTTATTTGAGTTTTAAAGCGGTTTTATGTTAAAAAAATACGTTTTTTCAAAAACAATAACTCAGCCACCAGCAAACTTTTGCAACCAAATTTTGCGCAGTTTAGTCAACCAGCACATAAGATATAAATGTACGAAAAATCTGCGTCGGGTATCATCGGGTACATAAAGTTTTCAGTTCGTCTTTTTGGGCGTACCGATTTCTTTTTCTATCAATATTTTTTAAATCCTCGACATAATTAACCGCACCCTTGGATCCTTTTGCGCAAAAACACATTGAAGGTCAAGTAGCTCAGAATATTTCGTTTGCTTACAAACTGCAGTTGAGTTTGAGTTTCCATTTGATTCAGATTGTGTGATTTGAAAAGGCTCCGGAAACATTTTTTCAAAGTGTGGCTGCAGATATATGGTAGTTCAAGTACTAGCAAAATGCAACATGTCCGTGATTTCGTTCTGAAAAAAATCAAACTATTTGTCGCAGGACGAAAACAAGCGTATAAACAAAGACGTGTCCAGGCTGTGCTCTGAATTTAACAGTCGCTGGAATAAGGCAGGAAGAACGCAGAAAAGTTTTGAAACAAGCAACAAGAGTTGGTTGAATTGTAGTGCATTTTCTTGTGGTAATGTGAAAGTTGGAAGGACCAGAAAACCGTTTTCTGACCTGAATAAACAGAATAAAAGGCGGAGAGTTGAAGGATTGAGGCAGCAGGGAACCGCGAATGAACTGGCGTTTGCAGCAGGAATGAATGCTCGAAGTGAGGGGTGCGAAGATATGGCAAAACTTTTACAAGAAGAATTACAGCCATCTCCTACCAGTGCCAAACGAATGAGACGAGCATTGAAATCCAAAACTGATTTACAAAAGCATCGTATGTTGACAGCTGATGAAGGACTTGCGTTATTTATTGATGGCGGTTACAGTAAAGATCAGTGGATACTGCTTCGAAAGACGACCAAGCAATGCAACGCACCACAAATATACCCTAGCTACAAAAATCTTGTGGGGGCCGGTGAAAAATGTCTGCCAGACCATAACAGAATCATTATCACAGAGCTATCTTATTATTGGTGTATTTGATTTTAACCTACTGGTAATTCGTGCTTTACATAGGTATCTGCTGAAGTTGACTTACAGAGTTTGCTGGATCACACAGTTCAGCAAATACTATCTCTGACTTTGGAGATAGAAGGTTTGAATGATGTAGCTCTTGAAGATCTTGAGCTTTTTTCGAAATGAGGTTTTGACGGTTCATCTGATCATTCAAACTACAAGCAAAGGTATGAAGGGGTAGATAAAGATGACAATGTAATTTGTATTACATCTATGGTACCATTAATGCTTCGCCTCCGTAACGATCCAGATAGTATTTTGTGGATGAATGGTATGCCTTCATCTACAAGGTTATGCCGACCGATCAGAATCCAATTCAAGAAGGAAACTGTTGCATTGTCCTTGCATGAAAAGGAATTCCTTGACGCACAAATCGAAAGCCTAATACCAAGCTTGATATCAAACTTCCGAATCCATCATACGATGATTTGTAGTATGATCGATGGAAAATTTTGCTCTGCTTTGACCGGAATCTCGTCGCAAAAATGTTGTGTTTGCCAAGCATCCCCGAAGCAATTTAACAACATTGGAGCGATGCAGTCTAGATCAGTCAATAAAGCCACATTCCAATTTGCTTAGTCGCCATTACATGCTCGCATTCGGTAGTATAATTTTATTGATTTATTATTGTATTATTGTACTCTTTTAAAGCATTTTGCTACGAGACCGCCAAATGCTATGTTGAGTTGTACGGATGGTATTATATGCCGCAGTCTGTTCACCGAATACTGATACACGGTGCAGACATTATAAAAGCAGCATTACTACCAATCGGAAGCCTTTCGGAGGAGCCTCAAGAATGCCGCAACAAAGATCTAAAACGCTATAGGGAAAATCGAGAACGAAAATGTTCAAGGTAGGTTAACAGAAATTGAACATTATCACAAATATTTCTTAATTACTGAAATATTTTCATTTCTCTATAGGGCTGCTACCAATGATGATCTTTTCACAAGATTGCTAATAACATCCCACCCGTTGATAGGGAGTCTAAGACGACCAACTGTCAAGAAATCTATGCAACTATTACTAGCTGCAAAGAAACTTTTGTAAAATTCCCAAGACCAAGCTTCTGATACTGATTCAGACACAGAAGCTGAGGAAGAAGGTATTCAATAAGGCTTTATTACAAACTAACAAGATTTAATGTTTTTATTATAGCAATAAATCAATCTAACCTAGCCAAAACTTATTAAAGAAAAGAAAATACATTAATTTTAACAAATTTGTCCGAAACAAAGAACTAAAAACCGAGGGGGGCGACCCCGGCGCAGTGGTTAACATCCATACCTCTCACGAGTTCAAATCTCACCTCCGGACAAGTTACGATAAATGCCCAAAAGCGGTGTTTGAGTGACTACGACGGGCGATGAATCTCGGGCTGGAAATCTCGATAATCAAGAAACAAAAAAAAAAAAATCAAGACCTAAAAACCGACGTGCTCGCAGTAAGTTTTGATTCCTATGCAGAGAAAAATCAAATACATTAATAGCAGCTTCGAGTACTTGAATAATACCGTACTTATTTTTAAGTACATGAATTACTGGCGAAATTGTGTAGCTAAAATTCATTAGTCACACTTGCAATAATACTAATTATATATTCAGTCATTTAAATACGCTTAAAGAAACTAAATAAATCTGATTACTTTCACTACAACTTGAAAATCCATTACCTACGAGATTAATCACACTAAGTACTGCACACATATATGAATTCACAGATTTCAGAGATATTTTACCGGAATCTTGACAACAAATCGTTCTGTAATCCATTTTTACGGATGCCGGTAGAATTTCACAGATTTTACGAAACATTTGTATATTTGTAAAAGTTTATCGAAATTTAAAAGATAGGTATACCCAAAAAGACGAACTGAAAACTTTATGTACCCGATGATACCCGGCGCAGATTTTTCGTACATTTATACTTTATGAGCTGGTTGACCAAACTGCGCAAAATTTGGTTGCAAAAGTTTGCCGGTGGCCGAGTTATTCTTGTTGAAAAAACGTATTTTTTACCCTTCTTACATCAAAAGAAGGGTATTAAGATCGCTTGAAAACTCGACTTTCGACCATTCGACTCAGCTCGACGAACTGAGCACATGTCTGTGTGTATGTATCAGTGTTGTTGATTCATGAGCGATTTCACGATTTACAGTCGAGAGTTCTCTACATGCGAGAGGAGAGCAAAAAAATAAAACCACTGTTCATCATCCCCCTATCGTTTCCACAGGAGAGTAAATGCGCGTGTTTTTGGCATTGCGGCTTATCTCTTCACTCTATGAAATGAACTATTATTGACTGGCGAGGAAGCCTCTCGCATGGTGAGTGAGTACCGCTTGAGCAGCTGACGGGTTTGCTCATTGAGTGAATAATGTTGGTTGAGCAAGATGTTACGGGCAATTCGCTTGCATCTAGTAGGTGAGCCTATGGCGTGCAACCAAGAGAGAGGTTTGGATTTATTTTTTCACCATCGCCTATGCGCTTTCTGCTTCATTAGTGGAGCTT
The DNA here is from genome assembly GCA_024533555.2 of Aedes koreicus. Lineage (NCBI taxonomy): Eukaryota > Metazoa > Arthropoda > Insecta > Diptera > Culicidae > Aedes > Aedes koreicus. The sequence continues at coordinate 15,375 of JAHHFK020002777.1, read as the reverse complement.
GATGTTGATCTTGAAAATATAGGATTTGCATTATTTGGATGTTGGCGTTAGCTTGTGTCGTTTTTGAGATGCATCTTAAGTGTAATTTATAAAGACGGAATAAGTGTGCATCTGACCAACGAGACTTGCGATAACAGGGGTGGCACTGCGCAGCTCGAAACGAAGGACTTTTTGTACGAATGCTAGTGAAAAAAAGTTCTTCCTTTCAAGATCCACAATGCGACCCCAGGTTAATTTTCGAGCTGGCTGATCGAGCTCGTGCGTGGGCAAGAAATTCGTTTGCATCGGACGCTTGTTTATTTTGTTTATTTATAAATTTACATCAACAGGCTTTCTGCAGCCCCAATGATGTTGGTAAAGCATGTAAAAAAAACATGTAAAATTCCTAAAAGGGCTCGAAAATTTAAACGGTTTCTATATTATTCCGGAGCGCGAATAGCAGGCTTATAGTAATGGTTGCATGTCCAATAGAAATTTAAAAAATAGCTAATAAAAACACTGAACACTAATAACTCAATCATTTCTTGATTGATTTTTGGGATTTTTTCATTAGACAATGAAAGGTTTTCACGATTGCTATTTTAATTTGTTCAAGTATTTACAATTTAACAAAAAAATTGGTGCATATATTTTTTGTACAAATTCATCCGAATTTGAAAATTGGAGTCGAAGTGTGCTTTGCTCGACGGTGGAAGCAAATATGTTTTTTTCCGTCAAAATTTTTGATTTTTTACTGATTTTTCTAAATATACGTATTGTTTGCTATTGTGATTGTGATTGTAAGGGATTGTGATTGTGTATCGATCAGAGTTCATTGTGGTAAACCGCCCAGGTGCTCAAAAGTCCAAAATCCAAACCCGCTCTAAACAGGCGGCCGAAGCAGTGGAAGCAACCGAACGGAGTAACAAATTCGATGGCCGCAGACCGAAGCCTAAAAGCCTGGCAGAAGTGAAATAGAAGGACAAGCTAAAAATGGAGCAGGTGGAGGTTCTGAAGAAAACGAAAAGGGAGCGACGATTGTGATGGGTTGAAGAAGTTATGTTTGAGGTACGATGCTATTTTCGTTCATCCGGTGAGTACGTGCGCATGTCTTGTCTAGAATAGAGAGTGTAATCTTTTCCCTAATTAATAATCGTTCAATTTGCTGACTGATAATATTTTTCTGCACAGTCTTCAAACGATTGTTCACTACTGCACGCCTTCAGGGTGAGTGTGATAGCATTTGACTTTGTGTCTGTGCGTCCTTCTGATCTTTTCAGAAAGCGAGTAATGGCGCTATAACCATAAGCCATAAGGCTAGGGCAAGAGTAAGTGCTCATGTCCCAACCATCAGACAAGCTCTCACGCAAGAAAAGGCACTACACCCTTTGGAGCCTAGCTACAAGTAAATACCTGTGTTTCTGCCCAAAAAAGCGGACAACAAAGGAGTAAATTTACTTTCTTAGCTTCGTCACACCCAACGACCTGTATACATTTTTATATGTACAAATGCTTTCTCGCCAAGGAAAGCCTCCCGCACAATCCCATCCAACTTCCAACTCCAGATGTCTATGAAGGTAGCGTGAGTTCTCAGCATCTTCTTAAGTAGACATCTAATCAACACTTCCCTCCCATCCCTTACTGATCATAAGGACCTGGCCAGGTGTTGTGCAAAGAAATCGATGGATGAAGAGCCAGTCCTGTCACTTCCTAGGCAGCTCTTCTGGCGCTTCCATCGTCTCTACAATAGCCAACCCAGTATTATGTATGGTCGGAAAATGCTATACTATGCTATGCTGTTCATCCGAATTTGGAAAACTTTGAAGAATGTTGCATTCCGGCAAGTATCAAGAAATTTACTACCATTGACAAGATTTAGTTTTTCTAACATGAAATTCCGAATTATCATTCTCTGAACATTCCAATAAGTACTGTGATAAACAATTGTTCTGTTGTGTTAAAAATTCGTGTTCGAAAGATTTTTACTTCTAGGAAACAAGTTTTGAGATACGGTGTAAAAGTGGGAATTAGAATAATCATTTTGATGCCAATCTTATGTGTAAATTTCGGAAGCGCGTAAAGATCGAACAATCAGGAAATCCTCCGAAACGAGCATCTACCGATGTCAAGCGAGCTCGTTTTTATTTCACCAAATAATTTCTAAGATGCGAATCATAGAATTTCTTAACACACATACTTATTTACTAGCATATGCCAATCCAACGTCCCATTAGAACAGCACATACCCCGCAATGTTCTGCTATAAAACCAATGAAAATTATTTAACATGTTGAACATAATAATGCATCAAACGGAATACGTCAACCGGTCGTTCGTGTGTTTTACCACTGATTTTTTTTTTAATTATTACCAAATTGTACACGATTTTCATTGCTGCACAACAAATTTATCAAACCATTTAATGAACAAAAAATCCACAAAATAAGAAATTTTAACTCGATTACAAGTACGGAGAACGTAGGGTAGAGCAAAACTTCCGCATAAGCGCTCATTTTCGGCACATAGATAGAAAACATCAAATTTATCAATGTTTTTTATATGAAACATCAATTCATACATTTGACAAGCAAGTTAAGTTCAATAACTACAACTCAATGTCAGTATGAACTTATTTCCTCTATGTTTGCATTTTCTCTGACCGAACACAAAAGAAGCGCTCCAAATATATAACACTTTTCATACCTAAAGCCGACTGCTGCAGTGGTTTGAATGGCGTTTCAATACGTCGAGTCGTAATTTTAAGTGGTATGCCGTGATTACGGTTGAGAAGCTGTGTCAGATTTTCAACAATATCTCAGCAGCCAGCGATTTCTCGCGTTCCTCGATAAAACCTATCCTTCTTGACCGATTTTCTTCGTCAAATTTCTGTTAATAACTCAGGTATTAAAGTATTTTCCATTGAATTACCATGGTATACTACAGAGAAAGTCGATGAAGATAATCGACCAATATGAATAGGCTCTTTTCTAATGTTACGCGAGATTTATTTTCAAATCTAACGATACGATGCAAAAATAAATAAGCTGAGAATTTGTTTTTGAAATTCATATTCCATCTCCTGGTTAAAGTGCGTGTTGTGCTGATTATAACGGTATAACGATATTTACCCTATCAGTCTACCTCTGAGAATCCACTCCTGAATGAAGATAGCCGAAAAAGAAGATAAATCTCAATAATTATATACATTTATTTTCAAGTTTTTACGCAAACAATTTCTTTAATAGTTCTATATTTATTGCGATTCCAGTACTTAACCATATGCATGATTTCTATGTTTTCATTCTGGTTCATACGCTGCGCATCAATGGCAAACACGTGACGACCATGACGCGATGCGATGGATTAGCGTTCCAACGAAAAACAGTTCCTTGTTCTTTCGTTTTGCCGTTGTCTCACACACGCGACGGCTTCGCTAGAATTGAATTTCATGAACCAGACAACTGCTAGCGATTAACTGTGTGAGCAAGAATTTTTTTTGCTCAGCAAAATAATGCTCAGGCTGCGATTCAAACGTTGCATGAATTATTACGATTGTGTTCAAGGCCTGAGAGAGATAGAGCTGATTCTTATGAACTCATTCTCTGGCTTTTCCTATTCTCGCGGTGAGTTGAATCACCATATCGTTCAAACCGTCGCGCTCCATCTCGTACTGCAATGCTGGTACGAACATGAACACTGTGAGTTATCTCTCTCGAAAACAGGTATTGAGCGTTCATTGATGTGAGTGCATACAACATTGGTATGTATATGTGTGTGTGTGTATGTGTGTGTATGTGTGTGTGCGTTACAAATAATGTCACATAGGTTTCTCAGCCATTTGTGAACCGATTTCAGTTCTGTTGACGGCAAATGAAAGCTACAACATTCCCATAGAACGCTCTTGATTTTTTTTTATTCGGACATTTCGTTACGAAGATATGAACAAAACAGTACTTGACGGCCTATTATAATAGTAATCAAACAGTTTAGTCTCCGATTACATACTGAGCTATTTGTGTACCGATTTTAATTTTGTTTGCGCCAAATTGAAGTTATAAAATTTTCAAATAACTGATCGAAATTTCATTATGTTTGAATAATCCTTCATGGAGATACGACCAAAACAATACCTGAAGGCACATAATTGTGAGATGAAAATATACTCGTTGCAGTTCAAAACCGAACAAGACCACTCACCCCAATCGTTGCCGCTTGTATTCTATTGTTCTACATCTGGTGCGTTGTATAGCACATAAAGCGGACTAGCCACACTATGCGGCTCTATAGAATTAGAGCAGGATCGATTGGCTCGAGTGGTCCGGTTTTGAACTGCAACGCGTATATTCGAAAATTACACAAAGTCTCCATTTACTTTAACTACACAATTTTCTCACGAACATGTACTTATTAAGCATCTTGAATCCATATCGATAATCAAAATTGACGCTTAGGATTGTCTAATAATATTCCAAATCTCCAATATTTATGTAATTTCCCCTTTTATAAAACTAACATAAACAGGTCGTTAAAGACTATTAATGGCAATATTTTAATCACATCGATGATCAATACGTTCAGGATTGACAAATAGCTCATTTTATAAACTGAATGTATGACACATCGAATATTCCTTTTTCTTCCTAGAATTTCTAGGGAAAATTTGTATCCAGTACCATATTGGCCACATTTTAGTTCGTAAATCTGGTGAAGTGTAAGAAGGGTTCAGTCTCACCATCGGTGGATTAATTCAGGTTTACAAACATAAAACCGCTTTAAAACTCAATGAAGCCATTTAGACAGTTGACGTCTTCAGTAAAGTTGTGCGTTTTGATAATATTGATAACTTTGTTCAACATTTTAAATCGATCTGGTTAGGTTTGAGCCACAAAAAAGTAAAAAAAAAACAAGTTTTAAGTAAGTCTATATACTAAATTAATTATATATCAGAATGCTTTCGATAGAGGTATTAACTATCTTCAGCAAATTTTTGTTAAATATATAGTTCTAAAACTTTGCTCAAGACACTAACCTTCTATCTTGTACCCACACAAAGTTAGTTTTTTTTAAGTCAAGTATCACTGAAGTAAAACTTTTGATAAGTATTTAAGAAAATGTGAAATAACATTTCTAGAAACATTTGCATAGACACCAATGCGCAAAAATGTCAGGAAAAGTGCTAAAACACTTTTGACCGTCTTTTTTCAGATTGGTGCGACGGACGGAAAAATGCTTCGGGGACTGTACGATCCAAAGCGTGAACGATAGTGGTGATAACGTTTCGGTAACGTTGACGGACGTAATTTTTGCTCCGGAGCTCGAATGCAATCTCGTATCGGTAGCAAAACTGTCGAACAAAGGTGTGCGTGCAGAATTTGATCGGAAATCGTGCAAGTTGGTCTACTGTACGAAAGTCGTCGCGATGGCTGACAAAGTCGGTGGACTATATTGGTTGAACCTACCTGGTCGTTCGATGCTGTTGAATAGTGGGCGTCATATCAAGGAATGTCATACGTGGCATCGACGGCTTGGTCACCGGAATCCTAAAGCTCTGAAGGAAATGGAGCGTAAGAAGCTGGTGTCTGGAATATCTGTTCTTGATTGTGGAATCAAGGAAACGCGCGAGTGCTGCAGGAAGGCGAAGATAGCAAAACCGTTGTTTCCGCAGGTGGCCGAGAAAACTTCAAAGGAGGTGCTCGACAATGCAGCCCGATGACTGCAACCCCGGGCGGCTGCAGGTAGGTACACTGTGGTGTATTTTTCGAAGGAAAAATCAGAAGTCGACGCCAAGATTCGGTAATATGTCCGAATTGCCTAGAATCAGCTAGGTAAGTAGCCAAAAGACAACGCTCGGACAGAGGAGGTGAGTACACCAGTAATAGTCTTCGTAAAATTTATGCTGAAGAGGGAATCAAACCCGAGTTCACCGCTGGGTATGCACCCCAACACAATAGGGTGTGAGAGCGAAAAAATCGAACGCTCAACGAAATGGGCTCGTGTATATTACTGGACGCTGGGTTGCCATGGCGTTTTTTGGACAGAGGCAGTGAACACTGCTGCTTACATACACAACAGGGTACCTCCTAGAGCTGTCACCTTTGTGGGTTACCCTTCTGAACATAAGGCATACCGCCTGCTGGATGTGCGTACCGGAAGAATGGTTGTGAGCCGGGATGTGCGGTTTGTGGAGATGGATGAAGAAACGCAGACGGCGGATGTCAAGCATGGCCCTATCCATGAAGCCGCCAGTGATACTGGAAGCGATGCCGACGAAGAAACGCCGGACGTCAAGGACGGTACCATCCGTGAAGCCGATGTTGATGAAGCAGTGAAGGTGCGTTTGGGAAATCATTCCGAACAATCCGAGCAAGATATGGATTCGGATGATGAGTATTTCAGAATTCATAATGCATTGGGCTATCTGAAATTTGTGAATGCATTAGTTTAGGAGGAGCTGGAAGATTTTTCGATTCAGGAGGAGCTGGAAGATGTTTCGATTCAGGGGGAGCAGGAAGATGTTCCGGTTGAAATACGTCGATCTGCTAGGCCAAACATCGTCGTCCTACCGGAAAGGTTCCAAAAACGATTGGTCTTGCTGCAGCAGTGGTAGACGAACCGCGAAGCTATGCAGAAGCTATAGCGAGTCCTGAAATGTGGAAAGCGGTAATGACAGAGGAGATGGAGTCCTTGCCAGAAAACGGCACGTGAGAGATCGGAGAGCGAATGGGTCGAAATGGGTGTTTAAGCGTAAGGAGGATGCCACCGGGAACGTTGTGTGTTTCAAAGCCAGGCTCGTTGCTCAAGGGTTTTGTCAAAATACGGGAGCTAATCTGACCAGATCTTCGAACCGGTGGTGAGGCAAACCACCTTTGAACGGTTCTAACGCCTGCGAGTCGCCGTACGATGTTGAAAAGGCACGTCGACATTAAGACGGCCTACCTGTACGACGAATTTCAGGAGGAAGCAATTTGCCTTCCCAAGCGGAGCATATGCGGGCTGAAACAGGCTGCCTGTGTTTGAAACCTGAAGATAGACGCTGTTCTGAAGGATGCCGGGTTTAAGCAGTCGAAGGCGGATCCCTGTCTATATTCTATTTACGCGTATGTGCTGTTCTACGTAGATGACCTTATCGTTGCCTGTAGCACCGAGCAGGAATACCGAGCGCTGCTAAATGTTTTGAGGCAGATTTTCAAAATCACCGAGCTGGGAGATCTTACTTGTTTCCTAGGGATTCATGTACGCAAGAAAGCTGCTGGTTTCGTGCTTAACCAAAAGTCGTACATTAGCAAAACTCTCGTACGATTTGGTATGAAGAAGGCTAATAAGTCGAAGGCACCGATGTCGAGTGGCTACCTACAACAACAGTAGGAGGAGAATGCTGAGCTTGGCGAGAAGGACCTGTATGAAAATGTTTAATTGGTGCTTTGTTGTATATAGCCATAAACAGCCGACCGGATATCGCAATCGCTACCTCTGTTCTCGGACAACAACGAAAGCCGATTGGATTGAGGCAAAGAAGATACTTCGTTATTTGAAGGGGACGATCGACTATGAGTTGTTCCTTGGCGCCAACACCAACTGCTGGAATTCGTTGACCCTGATTGGGTTGGCAAAATCTCGGATCGGAAGTCCAATACTAGATTCCTATTCAAGTTCAGTGGTGGGCTTATCGAATGGTGCTGCAGGAAGCAAACGAGCGTGGCGGTGTCGAGTACCGAAGCCGAGTATATCTTCTTGGCTGATTGTCTCCAGAAGTTGCAGTGGCTACTAAAACTGATGGCTGATCTGGGCGTATCCGTTAAGTATCCCGTTTTATTGCGTGAGGATAACCAGAGCTGTATTGCTCTTTCAGCTACGGACAGAAACTCACGCAGATTAAAGCACATTGACACCAAATACTGCTTTGTCAAGGACCTTGTGGCGAGCGGTGTTGTGTCGATCCAGTACTGTCCGACTGATCGGATGGAAGCGGACATCCTGATGAAACCGCAAGCAGCGGTGAAACCCAATCTTTGACCTTCAAATACCTTGGAGTCATGTTTGATTCAAAATTCAGGCAGGAATTAAACCCTTACAGTACCGGTTCTGGGAGCTCTCATCTAGAATACTGATCAAGTGTGGAATCAGTAACAACCTTGTGATCGAAAACTTCGAAGAAATGCTTGAATTGAGTACCCAGTCTAGAATCTATATTAACCATATGTCATCCGATATTAGTCGTCCATGCTATACCCAGTTAACCGATAAGCATTAGCATATGCATTTTGAATACAAAATTGTATTGATGATGCATTATCATAGCATTGCAGTAAAGCAGCCTTATATTGGACCAAAAGCGGCATTTATGTTACATTTAAGGTGACTTAATTGCTTGATAGGCTGCCGTAAAGACCGCACCACTCCTCAAGTGGGCTGTTCTCATTTGATGACATTGCCGAAGGTATCTTCAAGTACCTCGAAATTACTGACCCTCTCAAAAGCATTGTTCTTGCAATGCTTCCCTCAGTGAAAACTTTGTTGAAGCAATTGACAATCAAGTGGCCCCTCCTTGCAGCAATCATTTCCTTCGATGGATAATTTTCCAAAGGAGGTCGGGGATTTGATCACTGTTCTACAGTGGAATTGTCGAAGTCTTATTCCTAAATTGGAATCTTTTAAATATTTAGCTCACAATACCGGTTGTGATGCATTTGCTCTTTGTGAAACATGGCTCTCTTCCGAAATCGATCTTTCTTTTCATGATTTCAATATCGTGAGGATTCCTCCTCCTCCACGATCGTCTTGATCGTGAGGATTCACGTGGAGGAGGAGTACTTTTGGGGATCAAAAAGTCCGACGCGTTTAAAGTTTTCCGTAGACGTGGAACACCTGAGCACTTCGAAGTATACACGGCTCTCGAACGCGAACTTAAGAGCCTCATCAAAACCAGAAACGCGGATACTGGCGAAGATTCGTGGACGGGCTATCGCGCGAGACGTCGATGAGTACTCTTTGGAACACGGCGCGAAGATTGCGTAACGGAACTACGAACAACGAGAGCGAGGAGTACTCGGACCAATGGATCCTCAAGTTCGCGCGAAAAGTTTGTCCAGATTCTGTGCCAGCACGGATCATTCCTCGCGAAACCGAGAATTCGATAGATGAGAACAGCCAACCTTTTTCAATGGTAGAACTCTCTCTCGCGCTCGTTTCGTGTGGCAATACGGCTCCAGGAGCTGATAGAATCAAGTTCAAATTGCTTAAGAACCTTCCAGACGTCACGAAGAGGCGCATGTTGAACTTGTTTAATCAGTTTTTGAAGCTCAACATTGTACCGGATGATTGGAGGCGGGTGAGAGTTATCGCCATTCAAAAACCTGGCAAATCCGCGTCCGACCACAACTCCTATCGACCCATCGCGATGTTATCCTGCATTCGAAAGTTGTTGGAGAAGATGATCCTCTTGCGTCTGGACAAATGGGTTGAGACGAACAACCTGCTTTTAGATACTCAATATGGTTTCCGTAGGGGTAAGGGAACGAACGACTGTCTCGCGTTGCTTTCCACAGATATTCAGCTAGCTTTTGCTAAAAGAGAGCAAATGGCTTCTGTATTCTTGGATATCAAGGGGGCTTTTGATTCAGTATCTGTTGAAGTTCTTTCAGATAAACTCCACGCTTGTGGTTTTTCACCATTAATGAATAATTTTTTGTACAATTTGCTGTCAGAGAAACATATGAGCTTTTCTCATGGAACCTCTACAGCTTTTTCCCCCCCCTTTCCCCCCTTATTTTTTTTTTCTTAGCACAACGTTTTTTTACCCCCTTACCCACATCCGTGCTCCTCCCCCCATCACCCCCACCCCTCCCCCAACCACTTATCATCTTTTTCCTCTGCTGATCATCTCCTCACAACACAAATAATTTTTTATGCCTACCCCCCACCCCCCAACATCCAAATTTTGAGTGGCAACCCATTCTATCTTATTTAAATTTATTAGTTTCTTTTTTTTTTTTTTTTTTTTTTTTTAGACGGGATGGAAAATCTGCAACCAGACACCTGAAGAACTCAGGGTGTGGGGATGAGGGTGCCAACTCCTCGACCCACTAAAAACCCACCCGTGCCTTTAGCCCTGGTCCCTCCCCGGAACCACCTTTCGGTATTACTTCGGGGAGGGGGCTATTGTGCTTGTTCAGCACCCACTATGTCTAACTACTTAGGGCTTTAGTAGTTAGGTGGTCCCTGCGACCTGCCTTTGGTCGTTTCGCCATTTTTGTTGGAGATCAAGGACGATCTGGGAGGCTGCTACGCATACCGCGTCCCAGACGTCCCGGTCTTGACACATCCTCTGGACCAAGTTATCCGGAGTCGTGTCGCGACCGCATACGGCCATCATGCCGGATCTCGCGCCGTCGAAGCGAGGACATGCGAAAAACACATGTTCTGCAGTTTCTTCGACTCCCGCGCACTCACTGCATGCGGAGGACTGTGCATGCCCATATTTATGCAGGTATTGTCTAAAACAGCCGTGGCCAGACAATATCTGCGTTAAGTGGAAGTTCACTTCACCGTGTCGCCTACCGACCCACCCGGTTAATTCCGGGATTAGTCGGTGGGTCCACCGACCTTTGGTGGAGTTGTTCCATTCCCTCTGCCACTTAACCATGGATGCGGCTCTAGTGGTCTTTCGGATACCTCTTGTTCCACGTTGCTCGAAGCACTCTACGTCCTCTTTTATGACGATGCCTATTGGCATCATCCCCGCTAGGACGCAGACCGCGTCGCGTGATACCGTTCGGTATGCACTCACCACTCTTAGGCACATAAGCCTGTGTGTACTCTCGAGCTTATTTGCGTAGCTCTTGGTACTCAAGGCGGTGATCCATGCCGGCCCGCCGTACCTAAGTATGGACAGGGCGACACTGGCCAGGAGTTTACGCTTACTCCCTTGCACCGCCGAGCTATTCGACATCATGCGGGATAATGCCGATATAGCCATAGAGGCTTTCTTGCAAGCGTAATCGACGTGACTGACAAAGGACAGCTTGTCGTCGATCATAACCCCAAGATACCTCAAGAACCTCTTCGATTCTACTGTGCAGTTACCTGCACTAATCGTCGCATGTTGCTCCGATTTTCGATTGTTCACCACCGTGACCTCGGTCTTATGGTGGGCTAGCTCCAATTGCCTGGAGCTCATCCATCTCTCCACAATGCCAATGGAGTGTGAGGCCGTTAACTCGACCTCCTCGATGGATTCACCACATATCTCCAGGGTTATATCGTCTGCGAACCCGACGATCTTTACCCCGCTCGGGAACTCAAGCCGCAGTACCTCGTCGTACATCGTGTTCCATAACACCGGACCCAGGATCGAACCTTGCGGGACGCCTGCGGTGATCTGCACACGTTTCTGGCCTGCCTCTGTATTATATACCAGTACGCGATTCTGGAAGTAGCTTCCGAGAATCTTGTACAGGTACCCAGGAACCTGAAGGCGTTGGAGCGAGTCGGCGATAGCCGCCCAACTGGCGCTATTGAACGCATTCCTCACGTCAAGGGTGACCACCGCACAGTATCGTACTCCTCGCCTCTTGCGCTGGATTGCCACCTCGGCCGTCTTGGTGACGGACAGGATGGCATCCACCGTCGACTTCCCTTTACGGAAGCCAAACTGATTACTTGACAGACCGCGTATACCCTCCGTGTATGTTGTCAGTCTGTTGAGGATTACCCTCTCGAGCACCTTACCCGCTGTATCCAACAGACATATTGGTCTATATGCCGATGGATCTCCTGGTGGCTTCCCTGTCTTTGGTAGCAACACAAGGGTCTGAATTTTCCAGGCGTCTGGGAAGACGCCCTCGTCCAGACACTTTTGCATCACCACCCTGAACATTCCGGGATCCAGCAAGATAGCCGTCTTGATGGCCAGGTTCGGAATACCATCCGGTCCCGGCGCTTTGTTCACCTTTAGCGACTTTGCTATCGCAATGAGTTCATCATTCGTCACCGTCGCCTCGTCGCCGACCCCCGTTGTGCCGTTGTCGGTGCCCACGTGGTCACGGGTGTTCGGCTGAGCCGTCCACCCTTCCGTCGCTATGACAGCGTTAAGGTCTGGGATACTGGAACGCTGGTCATGGGACACGTCTACGGCGGCGGGGGGCCATGGACTTGGGTCGTGGCTCGGAAAGAGTCCCCCAACGATCACCTGCAGCAGCTCTGGTGAACGCTCGGTTGGAGCCGCCGATCCTCTGGTTTTGGCCATTACAACCCGGTAGGCGTCACCCCACGGATTCGTATTGGCCTTCTGACACAGACCCTCGAAGCAGGCTCGCTTGCTGGCCTTTATCTCCCTCTTTAGTGCGGCCTTCGCGGCGACTAGCGCCCCTCTACGCTCGATTCTATCGGCGTCTGACCGCGCTCTTTGCACCCTCCGTCTTGCGTGGAGGCATGTTCTTCGGAGGTCGGCGATCGACTCCGTCCACCAATACACCGGCGATCTTCCATTCCTCGGTTTGACTTCCCTCGGCATGGTCGCATCGCACGCTCGTGTAAGTGTCATAACGAGTCTTTCGCCGCAAGGTTCCTGGGTTTCGCGTAAGTTTCGTTCCCTCTCAAGCGCCTCTTTAAAAACCTCTACATCAAAGTAGGACGTCCTCCATCTGCGGGCGAATGGAGTGGATGCTCCTCCTTCCGCACGCTGCCTTGTATTGTGGACGATACAATAACGTACCGCCAAGTGGTCGCTATGGGTGTAGCCATCATCCACCCTCCAATTGCTAATTAGCCCAGGACTGCTAAATGTTATATCGATAATCGATTCCGCTCCATTTCTATGGTAGGTACTCGTGGTACCCACGTTGGCTAGGTCTACATTGAGCCTAGCCAAGGCCTCCAGAAGAATCTGGCCCCTAGGGTTGGTAAGGCGGCTCCCCCACTCGAGCGCCCAAGCGTTGAAGTCCCCCGCTATTACCAACGGGTTCAGGCCAGTTAGCTCCGATGTCATCCGATCAAGCATATTGGAAAACTGTTCGATCGACCACCTTGGCGGTGCGTAGCAGCTGCAGAAGAACACTCCATTCACTTTTACAACCACGAAGCCTTCGTTTGTGTTGGACACAACCTCCTGAACCGGGTACTTACCCGTCGTCCATAATGCCGCCATATTAGCCCTGTCCGCAAACCAGTTCCCGTTGCCGGATGGGATGCGGTATGGGTCGGAAATTATGGCGATATCCGATGCCGACTCGCTAACTGTCTGACACAGCAGTTGCTGGGCTGCCTCACAATGGTTCAGGTTTAGTTGGGTTACCTGCATTACGGTTGGCTCGTTGGTATACCCTTAGCGGCCGGGCACTTGGCCCCCCCCCCCCCCCATGACGTGCTTATCGTCCGGTTTCCCGGCGCACATCAAGCATTTGGGGGGACCTTTGCAATCCCGCGCCTTGTGGCTAGTGCTGCCACACCTTCTGCACATGTTGCTCCTATCTGGGCCTTTGCATTCCCAGGACATGTGCCCGCTCTCTAGGCATCTGAAACATGCCTTCGGCGGCTGGTGCAGGCTTAGTGGGCATATTGACCATCCCACCTTCACCTTCGCCACTTTCAACGCCGCGTCTGCGTCGACTGCCGCTACCCTCAGGGTTGCCACCTGGGTCCCGGGGACCCTTCCTCAGACGTATGTCTGCGGCGGCAACCTCGACCTTGCACTGTTCCTTCAGTGCAGTGGAGATCTCGTCTGCCTCGGTGATCTCATCCAGGTTTTTACACTGGATCGTCACCTGCGAGACGAGGGCGCGCACCTCCACACCCTCACCTAAGGCCTGTTTTGCCAGGTCTCTATACCGGACTCGCTTGCAAAGGTGGGCGCTATGGAAGGCGATATTTGTGATCAACAAATCGCCTTCAACGAAAAAAATCCTATTTTTCGTCAACAGTCACTCGTCAGCTGGCAGTATAAATGGAGTAAAGGAGATTTGGGGCGATGGCAACATTCTATCATCCCAAAGGTTTCGAAGAAATCTTGGTTTAGGGGGGATGGATGTGGGTCGAGACTTCATTCGTGTCATGTCTCGCCTCATGTTCAATCATTATTCTTTGAACGCTCATTTATACCCGGGTTGGGCTGAGCGACAGCAATCTCTGCGAGTGTGGACAAGGCTATCAGGACGCAGATCACGTAATTTGGTCTTGTGCTGAGCATCGTGGAGTCAGATCGGAGCTTTATAGTTTCCCTTCGGGCTCGAAGTAGACAACCCAATGTGCCAATTCGAGATATTTTGGCTGTTCGTGATTTGGAGTACATGAAACTCATTTATGTGTTTTTGACTAACATTAGCCTTAGATTGTAGTTAGTTTAACCTGTATGTTAACTAAAATTTTTTTTTTATCTGTGTTTTTTTTTGTGTGTTTTTTTCCTTTTTTTTTCAAAAAATGTTCAAAGTCAAAAGTAAACCATAAATTGTATAGTTATAAAGTTTTAGATAATTTAGAATTTAAATTTAATGTGTTATGTAAACCATACTTTAAATTCCCACCCTCCTTCCCATCCGTAATTTGTAATTCCTATTAACCTCGAGACGGCCGCGAGTAATCGGCTCTATCCTCCTAACTTTAGTTTTAAGATAAATGATGTATATAAATATGAAAATTTGGCTCTGTAAAGTTGATTCGATTGAGCCTGTACAAATAAACGATTATTAAAAAAAAAAAAAAAACAATACCTGAATTTTGGTCTAACATGCATGTTTATAACATGAGATAAGCATCGTCGACAAGTGTTTGGCATGACGTACGAGAGTTTATTAAAACAAAATTTGTTCAATTTTGCTTTAAATAATGATATCAATTTTGTTGTAATCCACTTGTCGGGTGATTTTGTGTTGATAATAATTTATTTTACTTCATTGAAATCCTCCAACAACTTATTCCTTTTCTTCAGAATCGGCATTTGGCTTTTGACCTCAAGGAAAAGGAGCATTTTAACATACCAATACACTAGTCGGCAGTGTTTCACTCCCTTCAAGTATATATGTTGAATTTTATAGATTTTGCCACCCTGAATTCAAATATGGGCTCAGAAATGCTGTAACACGTCTAGTTTTTGAGAAAAATGTGATTTAAATTCACAAAACACGTATTTCCGTAGTAATATGATCTACCTCATCAACAACCAGAATATTGCCTCTGCCCTTAGCAAGTTGGACTTGGATTTTATGGAATGGACCTCCCTGAATCCATTCGTGAACACAGATTTTTCGTATCACGTAAGATTGATGAAAAAAACCGGATTTTCATTTACAAAATTACGAATTTTCATGAAAATCAAGTTTTCCTATTTTGAAAACATGAATTTTTGTTCCGCCCTTTGAATGTTGGGTTTGGATTTTATGAAATGAACCTCCTGAATCCATTCGT
>JAHHFK020002776.1:0-33956 GCA_024533555.2 Aedes koreicus | reverse complement strand
CTATACGTGAAAATAAAGAACTTATCCGAAGTAAGTGAGGCAATAATTTCTAGTGTAAAGTATATTGCCGCTAATTCCGCGACATACACGGAAAAAGCAGCTTGAAGTTTACGAATGGTGCTATGAATTTTATAAGATATACCAAAGCCTGCTATCTCCTCTATCAATGATCCGTCAGTGAAGAACGAACCAGACCCCAAGATATTTAAGTGACATAGAATGAGTTATTGGTTTACTCCAAATTTTAAGCTTTGGTTGTGCTGAACGACCAACGCAGTTTTCTCCGTAGAGAATTCGACACCTAGCTCTAGAGCCCAAGTAGACAAATTGTCTAAGGTATCCTGTAAGGGTCCTTGCAAATCGACCCCATTTGGCCCCGTGACAGATAGTACGCCGTCATCTGCAAGTTATCTCAACGTACAGTTGTCACTTAGACAACCGTCAATGTCTTTGACATAAAAATCATACAAGAGGGGGCTTAAACATGATCCCTGAGGGAGACCAATGTAGCTAAATCGGGCAGCTGTAGAGCAAATTGTACAAAAAGTTATTTATTAATGGTAAAAAGCCACAAGCGAGGAGTTTATCTGAAAGAACTTCAACAGATACTGAACCAAAAGCCCCCTTGATATCCAAGAATACAGAAGCCATTTGCTCTTTTTTTAGCAAAAGCTAACTGAATATCTGTGGAAAGCAACGCGAGACAGTCGTTCGGTCCCTTACCCCTACGGAAACCATATTGAGTATTTGAAATCCGGTTGTTTGTCTCAACCCATTTGTCCAGACGGAAGAGGATCATTTTCTACAACAATTTTCGAATACAATGGGTCGATAGGAGTTGTGGTCGGACGTGGCTTTACCAGGCTTTTTAATGGCAATAACTCTCAACCGTCTCCAATGATCTGGTACAATGTTGAGTAACAGAAACTGATTGAAAAAGTTCAACTTGCTGGGAGGTCTGGGAGGTTTTTAAGCAAGTTGAACTTGATCCTATCAGCCCCTGGAGCCGTATTGCCACAGAAAAGAAGTGCGAGAAAGAGTTCTACCATTGAAAACGGTTGACTGATCTCATCTATCGAATTCGTGGTTTCGCGAGGATTGATCCGTGCTCGCAAGGAATCTTTCCACGCGAACTTTAGGATCCATTAGACCGAGTACTCCATGATCTCGTTGTTCATAGATCAGTTAAGCAATCTTAACGCCGTATTTCAAAGAGTACTCATCGACGTCTCACGCGATAGCCCGTCCACGAATTGTCGCCAGTAGCCACGTTTCTTGGCCTTGATGAGGCTCTTAAGTTCGCGTTCAAGAGCCGCGTATAAGTACTTCGAAGTGTTCAGGTGTTCCACGTCTACGGAAAACTTGAAACGTGTCGGACTTTTTTCGGTAAACCTCGGTGCATTGCTGATTCCACCATGGAGAAGGGTGTTCCGTGTGAAATGACGTTCCCGGAACTGGTCGAGTTTGAGCTTAAAGCGCGCTGCCCAAGATCAGTTTGAAGAGGAGTTTATATTCCTCCATCGATGAATACCCTTCTACCGTCGTTACGGCTTCACCTGCTGCAGTCGTGAACTTTATCAAATCGATGTAACGAGTTAGACTATGCGCAGCGTTGATGGCTTCCGACGGATTAAACCCGGTACTAAGCGAAATTTTTATGGGCAATCCAACGATAATGACATCGAACAAATTATGAGGTCTAATCATCTGCCAACTGAGAATGGACCAACGAAACGAATTACTTCTCCATTGTTAAGAACTGTCATATTAAAATTGTCACAGAGGTCATATATCAAGGAAGCCCGGTTGACATCGTACAGCTCTCCCCATCTCCCATAATCAACAGTGGAGCAGGAAGAACCGAACAAATATCTGAAAGTTGTTTTCGGTTCATTGAGGCTATAGGCGGAATATACAAAGAAGCAATGTAAAGGCTTTTATTTTCAATATCAACTTCAATACCTGGAATTAGAGGAAAATTCACTCTATAGAAGGAGTAGCACGATCCCCAGAAGTACTCCTCCTTCACGCGAATCCTCACGATCAAAACGAATAATGATGAAATCATGAAACAGAAGATCGATTTCGGAAGATAGCCATGTTTCACAAAGAGCAAATGCAAAACAACCGGTATTGTGAGCTAAAAATCTGAAAGATTCCAATATAGGAATAAGACTTCGACGATTCCACTGCAGAATAGTGATGAAATCCCTGGCCTCATTTGAAAACTTATCCATCGAAGTAAATGATTGCTGCAAAAAGGAGCCACTTATTTCTCAATAGCTTCAAAAAAAATTCACTGTGGGAAGCATTGCCAAAACAATGCTTTTAAGAGGGTCATACACTTAGAGGTACTTGAAGATACCTTCGGCAATGTCATCACATGAGAACAGCCCAGTAGAGGCTTCTGTTCTTAAAATCGGGGCATCAGGAATTTTGGATGTCCCCGAAAAAGATGGGAAGTCCTGGGTGTAGTTAGTACTACAGGCAGGCTGATTTGGGGCTTCTGTTCAGCAACATTCCGTGGACGGACGCGTCTTCGCTTCCGAGAAGCACCTTCTGGAAAACTTAACGATGTTCCCTCTTGAGCCGAATCAAAGTCAGACTCGTCATCTTACAGAGGAGCAAAGGGATTCGTATTGACATTCGGTAATGGGGAGGCTTTTTTCACCATTTCGGGGAAAGATTGCCTGGACCGCTGTTTTAGCGAGCGTTCTAATTTCCCCCCGCCTTGTTTGTACACCGGACACGACGAGAGAGCATGAGGAGAAGTTCCCTAACGTGGGAGGTCGTATGTCCCATTTGCTTGCGTTTTTGGCAGATCATGACCTGATGTACGAACAACCGTACAGCTAGTCGAAGTTCTCCCAACTCGAGGTATTGAGGTAGGGCTGAACCAGAGAAGATCACACAAAACGAGACTGAAGGGTTAAATTTTACACCCTTAGTGATCGATTCTGTGCCTAGTTTTTGCACATCCAGTATCTTCACTGGAGACAGCAGAGGGTTCTTAAACTGACCAACCACCTGCTTCAGCAGGATCTTGTAAGGACATTGTGAATTCATCTTTAGTATTGAAGCTTTAGATGGTCAAGGTCACCCACATTCCACTGAGAGACATGAGTGGGAAAAGAAAAGCCTCATTTAGAATAGGGTTAAAATGAGATGAGCTTCATTTCCAGCCGCATCCAATACAATAGTGTATTGTTTGACGCGATTAAAAGATTTTTGGGATCCCGTGATCTGACCGGGGTTTTTTCAATTTAATTGTGTGGAAAGCGTCCTCTTGAGCACAAGCCAGCAGCAGTTATCGATACTTGCAGTTAGCGAGAAGTGATATTTTTATTTTCTATTTTTGTTTGTTCGGTGTTTGTGTTGTCCGCTGTGTGTGTGCCCCTCCGGCCCCCGTGGGTGCTGTGTGGGGCGCCCCCCCGTCCCCGCCGGCGTCGGTTTTGCCTCGTGGTTTGTTCCGCGGCCCCCCCGGTGCGGTTTGGTTTGGCGGTGCCCCCCGCGATTTTCGCGACCCGCGTGCGGTGGTGCCCCCCGGGTGGGCCCCCCCGGGGGTCGCTTTGCCCGCGCTCTGTGTCGCGCGTAGCGTTACCGACAGAGAGACAACGTTCTTGCCCCGGAATACCCCATGGTAACTTTACCGTGAAAGAGCATACGCAAATCTGCTCCCACGTGCGCTACATCTTGTACACAGAGCGTGTGCGCACTATCCTTTCCGCACATCTGCTGAAGGTTCGAGACCGCATGCCGATGACCGTCACGAAGAACATGCCAACAGGAACGGTTGACCAGCGTACCCAGTCAGCGTGAGCCACAGAGTAGAAAACCAGGTTAGCGTAGTTTTAAGAGAATGATTGTACTCTTTAGAAACAAGTGACGTCACTGCAGACAGGGAACCAAAGTGAATTCCAGAGAATATAGAATGATGTTGCCTACAACCAATCTTACCCTTCTTTCTTGCGGTTGCTTCCCCCCCTTTTTGTGGGGTGTGGTGTGTTTTTCCCCTCCCCGCGGGGGGGACCCCTCTCCCCTCAAAAAACAAATTATAATTTAGGGAGGCATCTTTTTTTCCCCGGTTGGGGGGGCGGATTGGGGGGGGTGGGTGGGGGGGTGAAATACCTCCCCTGCCATAGAGTCTCTCGCCGAGCAACAGCAGCAATAGCAGTTTCTCACATTACGAGAGTGGCGCGTAAGCTGCTGAATGTGAGAAGTTTTTAATCAGCTGGATAGGCTCGCGATCGGGCAACTTTATGAGATACCTCATTATTTGGCGGTAAAGATGGATCATCTTCCGAAGAATCAACCATGCTTCGCCCGTGGGAGCTTTAAACGCTCAACCACCACCGCAAATAGAAAAAAATACAAACCTACAATGCAGGAGCTTATAATAGGAAAAAACAACACGGAAACTGAGTAAAATATAGACGCACAATATAATTACAATTGGATATACCAGTAGAGAGAGATAAACAAAAAACTTATTTTATATGTATTTCTGATCTGCTGCTGCCGGGCGATGATGCATGGTCGCGTGTACCTGCTAGACGTGGAGTTAAACGATGATGATATTGATGACGATGATGATGATGGTGGTCGATCGAAGTTGACAGATGAACGAATGCACGCAACACAAGATGGACTGCTGGTGTGCGTGGCTACGCAAAGATGCGGTGCAATATGACTTTTCGATTGCCAACTGCAATTCATGACGTTGTTGCACTACTTAAACTGGACGTTTTCTTCTTCAGAAACTTAGAACTCGATTTCAACTGTGGTGGAAACAATATCGAGAAAAAAACTGAACTTTGCGATAGCGAACTTTGAAAAACTTCCAACGCAACGGAGAGCGGACGGAACGTACTTCACCGTTTGATTGTTCACTGGACAATGCAAATGACAGCTATAAAGTAATGCAAACTACTATTCTGTCAACATTTCTTCAAGGCGTCTACTCATCGATGCTGCGTCAGTCCATCAGTTAGGAATAATTTCGAATTCGACGCTGACGCAGGCGTTAACATAGTTTTGTGGGTTCAGCTAAAGGTGAACTCAGATTGGCTCCTTCAGCACTGCTAGTTTAAATATTGATCGTCCAATTTAAGGTCTGCATGTAGTCTATATACGATCATTCGTGCTTTGGGACACCGACAGCGTTTACTGCTTTCGTTTCATTAAACCACTCACAACGTTTGGCAATCGAGGGTAGTTAAATAAATATAATAATCGTTTATTTGCACAGGCTCAATCGAATCAACTTTACAGAGCCAAATTTTCATATTTTTATACATCATTTATCTTAAAACTAAAGTTAATAGGATAGAGCCGATTACTCGCGGCCGTCTCGAGGTTAATAGGAATTACAAATTACGGATGGGAAAGAGGGTGGGAATTTAAAGTATGGTTTACATAACACATTAAATTTAAATTCTAAATTATCTAAAAACTTATAACTATACAATTTATGGTTTTCTTTTGACTTGAACATGTTTTGAAAAAGAAAAAAAACACAAACAATCGAGGGTAGTTGTTGGTTCTTACTTTCAGAATGGTGAATTTGCCGAAATGGTTTCTGCTGGAGTTCTCTAGGTCTTAAATTAACAATTTTCATGCTCATGGTTAGCAACGTTTCATCATTCGAGTTTCCTCGAGCTGCGTCTTGTAAGGTCAATTAAAATGGGGGGTGGTTGATAATGCTCAACCACCCCCAATTTAATTGACCTTACAAGACGTTTCCAATAAGAAAGCGTTGACGGAGAAGAGCTGAGTTTATTATCATCTATCGTTTTTCACGACTTAATTCTTGACTTACTGGTTCCATTGTCGTACACTCAGCAAAATACAGGGTAGGCCCAAATAAGTGACGCAGTATTTTGTTTCAGTGTGGAATTCTTCTAGCCATCGCCAGAGCCATCTGGTTGCCAGCATATTAATATGTAAACAAACTAGTGTTTGCTAAATTCCGTCGACAGGAAGTGCCTAAGAAAAATATTGATTTCAGAAGACAACGGATTTTGCAGTTGCATTTGGCGGGAAAGCGTCCCAACCAGATACTGGCCGAGCCCCGGAAGGAAGAAATATCCAGAACATTAATCAACCAGACGTTTAGAAGATGGAGGACGAGGGGAACCATCGATCCAAAGAAAAAACCAGGTCGTCCTCGCAGTATATGTACCAAATGGGTTGTGGGGGCAGTGCGTGAGTGAATTCGCCGAAATCCTTATCGTTCTTCATATAAACTAGCTCAGGATATTGACGTCTCCATGAAAACTATCAGAACAGGTCTCAAAAGGGGTTTGAGATTGGTGCTGTACAAGAAAAGAAACATTCATGGACTACAAGAAGCCAACAAGAAGAACAGAGACATTCGTTGTCGCGAATTACTTCGTCGGCACGGTGATTCCATGATTGTGTTTTTAGATTAGGAAAATTTCGTTTTGCAGCAATGTTTCAACGCTCAAAATAACAGGGTCTATGCAGCGAGTATTCAGAAAATCTCTTCTTCAATTCGCGCAATTCAACGCGTCCAAAATCATACTTTGGTCATGGTAGTATATTTCAAAAGCAAAACACTGAAAAGGGCTGAGAGTAGCAGACGACACGTGTCCCGTAGAAGTAAAAGTTATACAGACATGGTGGAATTGACAGAAAGAAAACGTGAAGTGAAAAGCGCATATAAACAAATATCAAACGACAATTTTTCTCAAGCGTGAACGTGATCTTTGAACAACTCTGGTTCACACTGTTTGAGACACAGGACTGAAGCGGCTGTCATCCACGAACAACAATCGTGAAGCTTGAAAACTTGGTGCTGCGTGTGGTGCTAATTTGACAGCTCGGTTTTCTTGAAGGCTATATGCAGCATACACAATATTCGCGGCGGAAGTTGTCGTATTTTTTCGTTAATTTGACTTGAGAGAAACATCGTCAGTGTTGTACTTAGTGCAGTGGTTATCACAACGATACACAGATAAAAAGAAACATTGAATTTTCTGCGTGATCTAATGCACATAAAGGGAATGCTAGATTTGGCCGAAAATAATAGAATATTTCATGCAAATTCAAGGCAGATAACGCCTGAATCTAGCCAGTTGTATGAAAGATTGCAAACATTGTTGTATAGCGCATGAAATATTGCAAACAATTTCGGTGTTTACGCCTCTTTTGGCATGGAATTAAACGAGGGGAAATTTTATGCGCTTGTTGAAATTCATAATTTTTTTCTGTGTAGTATTTTTTCATTATTTATCAGCCAGATATTAAATTTTCTAATCTTAATTACTGACACTAGTAGTTTGGTAGAAAAATATTGTTAAGAAATATAATCCATTGTGAACCGAGCTTAAAATATTAAAGCGTCACTAGCGCCACACCAAAAGTGGTAGGCTTCAAGAGCTAACGCTTTCTTCAGTCGTCTGGTATGAGAACGTACTTCAATCAAAAGTCGAATTTTAAATATACACAGAAAAAAATAATGAATTTTAACAAGCGCGTAAAAGTTCCCCTCGTTTATTTCCAAGCCAAAGGAGGCGTAAACAACGAAATTGTTTGCAATCTTTCATGCGCCATACAACAATGTTTGCAATCTTTCATACAACAGGCTAGATTTAGGCGTTATCTGGCATAAATTAACATGAAATATCCCATTATTTTCTGCCGAATCTAGCATTCCTTTTATGTGCATTAGATAACGTAGAAAATTCAATGTTTCTTTTTATCTGTGTATGCAAAAGACATGTTTCCAGACGGAGCACCTCTTTTATCTTTTATCTATAAACTGCTTTCCCACTTTTCCGTGAGCGACAGAGTTTCCCAAATCATTGATTTCGACTTACCTTAGGGATGTGTCTTTACGTTGTCGTCGTGTGAAGTAATATGATTGGCGAGAAGTGGCAATACAGTGAGACGGAAATTCATGATGACGCTCAGCAGTGCAAAATGAATCTTTTAAAGCTCGTTTTCGGTTTATGACATGCGGCCCACGAGAAGCCAACACCTTGAGTTGCGGGAATCGAGACGGTCTAGGCACGACAACCGGTGTACGGTAACACTGATTTATGAGTTGCGAAAAAGTGGAAACTACCTTTGCTGCCACATTAGAACGAACCCGGCCTAGGTATCAACAGCCAAAGAGAACCTAGAAAATGGAATGTGCAATAAAAGTGGCATAAAAGTACAGGCAGGAGGAGAATCACCACCTAGGTATTAAATTTAAAACATTCCCAACTGCTTCAGCATCAGCAGCAACCTTTATGGCTAAATCATGACGCGGATGCGGATGCGAGTCGTTGGGAAAGTTGAGATTCTTGACGGTTCTCGGTAGATTTGTGGCCCGAACTGCTATTGCTGCTGCACCGGCTTGGCAATATTTCACCCACGAGAGCAGTAATTTCCTCGGTGGGCTTCTTCTGTAGAGCACTCTAATTGAGTTTAACGCTTCGACGACGACGGCGACGCCGAAAAGAAAATTAGTAACACTTACGCTGCTGAGGCTCCACAACTCAATATACAATAAATTAGAGCTTAAAGTTTACTGCGCCTTGTCTAGTCATTCGGGTCGAGCTTAGTAATATCAATGAAAAAACTTTCAGATCTTACAAACTGAAGTTGTTGATGCCTTCACATGCTAGAAAAAAAAAACCCCAACGGAAAAGTCATCAGCAGTACAGAAAAAGTGCGGAATTGATAGTAATGCCTCAAAATGATAACCCGAACGACGTGTGGAGCGGGATAAAGTGCAGGTGGACGACATCATAAAATCGATGAATGGGTTCGGTTGTATCAGGCGGGAAGCCGGATATTGGATCCTTTTTAACCATGGGAGTTGAACTTGTATCCATAAACACACAACCGCCGCTTGGTGCCTTTATCTTCTAGATCATTAGGCAGAAGGGTTATGACGTGAAAAATGAGGACACACGTCGTAGCTTCCCCCTTTCTTACTCATTCTGCCATGTCACAAAAAGTCTTTTTTGCCATCTTTACCCTCATGCATGGTTTAAGACTTCATCTAGGGTGCAATGGGCAGTGTTGTTTTGTAGAGTGCTCAGGTTGTTAATACGTGAAGCATTGAAGTTCTGCACGCTGAAGTATTTGGAAGGAATTGAATTAAAGTATTATACATACGCTAGGACCAATTTTACCCAAGGCTGCATTGTGAGCCAGCCTTCCCTACTAATCCAATCTACAGCAAAGGCATCGCATCGAAGTTAATGGTAGCAACAGCATGTTGTAGAAGACTGAGTCTTTTTCGTACTTTCCTGCGAAATTGTTTTCAGCATGATCGTCATTTTAAGGGTACACAGAAAGATTTGCTGAATATTGTCCAACATTAACTAGGGTAAACACACCTGTGGTGTAGGTATGGGGTTCTCATACGGTTTAATCTACAATATGTTTGATACAGTATGTGTTTTTTGTTGTACTACAAATCCCAAGCAACACAAAACTGTCAAAACTAATTGCTTCTACTTGTAAGTGACTTAACTGAGTCACATTGATGTTTTAGGTTTTTTTTCTGGCAACTCTGTTTTTATTTTGCTTACATCTGTGTTCTCGTGCTGAAAATTATCACATTTTCTGGCTATTTTCGTCCGTGTAAATCCTGGAAATCATCGCCTACATACACTTAAACCACCACTCATACAGCTCACACCGGAATATCGCCCATCCGCAAGGTAGTACTAATATTATCGTCCCTCCAAGTCCGCCACATACTTTCATTTTTAGGTTTTGTCAAATTTTACTCATTTTTTCCACCTCGCGATTTTTTTTATTTAACTTAAAAAAGAAAAAATATATTTTTTTCTCACAACAAGAATACATAACAAGTCTGTCAGTGGTAAAAGATCGTGAATCGGCCCATAAACAACCGAGATATGGCCATTTCCATAAAATGTAGTTTTTTACCCTGTTGCCTGACACTTCTTATGTTGAAAACTCCTTTTTAATTTATCTGTAACTCTGCGTACCCTTAACCAAATTAGATGCAACTTTTTCCATACGATCACAAATTTATCTTAGTTTTTGAAAGAGTAGCGGACATTTCGTTTTTTTCCGTAGTTCCGGATTCATTATCGTGAATCGTGAAGGAAGTACCCTACCAGTGTAATGGCCAGAGTAAGAACTGTATCAAACCTGGCTTGCGACACATCAAACTTCATGATTTTACAAGCAAATACCACTGGTAGTCAACCTGAGAGTATTCTTTCACATTGGCCACACCTGGTGACGTTCCGGATTCCGGGTTCCCCCAGGGAAGTGGCCAGATTTCGAATGATGTCAAACCCTGGCTTGCGACACATCAAACTTCATGATTTTACAAAACAATACCTAAACTAAAAATAACTCAAAATTAATAACGCAAAATTAATAACTCAAAATTAATTGAAAAATAACTCAAAATTAATTTGGCGTACGGAACCATCGACCTGGCGGAATAGAACTCAAATTGGGTATTATTTTTTATCCGTGTACATGTTTGCATAGAAGAAAACAAAAGGTGACAGGATTGAGTGCTTGCGCATGGGACAAATCAAGGTTAAGTGCTGAAGTGTGCAGTTCGAAATGCCATTAGAGCTTACGGAATTTCCACGGGGCCGTATAGTCGGTGCTCGAGAAGCCGGTGCTTCGATCGCTGAAACATGCAAACTGGTTGGTGTTGCCAGCGCCACAGTTTGCCAGATAATGTCGGAATATAAAAAAACATGGAAACACATCGCCTGATAAAAGTAGCTGTGGACGGAAGCAGAAGATGGATGACCGGCAGCAACGTTCGTTGAAGCGCATAGTCAAAGCAGACAGACGCATTAGTGCTGTTAAAGCAACTGCTGCTTTGAACAATGCGCTTCAAGAACCAGTTTCTACATCAACTAACCGAAGGGAGCTGCACGACATGAATCTTTACGCTCGTGCGGCCATTTCTTAACCGCTAATAAAACCGCAAAACGCGGTAAACAGGAAGCGCTGGTGCAAGGATCATAAGGAATGGACGCCAGATCAATGGAACCAAGTTGTGTGGTCGGACGAATCATCTTTTACCTTGTTTCCAACTACAGGTCGAGTGTACGTATGGCGTACTCCTGGAGAAGCCTACAACCCTGCCAACCGTTGAACATGGCGGGGGGTCAGTTATGGTATGGGGTGCAATATCGTGGCATTCTCTTGGGCCTTTAGTTGCTATGAAGGGAAAAATAAAGGCCAAAGATTATCAAGAAATATTTGATGACCAGGTATTTTTTAGAAAACCTTCACAATACACTTAAAATAACACAATTGCCCAACAGGTGCTGCCAATGATGAAGACCATCTTTCCTGATGGCAGAGGAATCTTCCAAGATGACAACGCTCCAATCCACACTGCTCAAATCATAAAGGCGTGGTACGAAGAGCATGACACAGACTTTCATCACCTTGATTGGCCAGCACAGTCACCAGACCTCAACATTATCGAGCCACTTTGGTCTACATTAGAAGCACGCGTGAGAAGTGTATTTCCACCACCATCGTCTCTAAAAGCGTTAGAGAAGGATTGATCGATGAGTGGTATAAAATACCTATCGAAACCATCCGAAAATTGTACGATTCCATCCCTAGGCGTATCCTAGCCGTTTTGAATGCGAATGGTGGACCCACGCCTTATTAAACGCGATTTTCCTTTGAAACGATCTATCTAATCAAAATAACTGAATTATTGTTAGCATATCCGAACTTTTATATATTTTCAAAACTATGTTTGAATAATTTGCCATTGAATCCTGATGCCCACAATAGAAACCTCAGATTCGCCACCAGTGGTATTGGTTTGTAAAATCATGAAGTTTGATGTGTTGCTAGCCAGGTTGGACATCGTTCTAAATCCAGCCACTTCCCTGAGGGACCCGGATCCCGGAGCGTCACCAGGTCTGACCAATGTGACCGAAAACTCTCAGGTTGAGCACCAGTAATCTTGATTTGTAAAATCATGAAGTTTGATGTGTCGCAATCCATAGTTTGGAATCGTTCTATATCTCGCCAATTCTCCGGGGGAACCCGGAATCCGCAACGTCACCAGGTGTGGCCAATGTGACCGAATACTCTCAGGTTGACCACCAGCGGTATTGTTTTGTAAAATCATGAAGTTTGATGTGTCGCAAGCCAGGGTTTGACATCATTCGAAATCTGGCCACTTCCCTGGGGGAACCCGAATCCGGAACGTCACCAGGTGTGACCAATGTGAAAGAATACTCTCAGGTTGACTACCAGTGGTATTGGCTTGTAAAATCATGAAGTTTGATGTGACGCAAGCCAGGTTTGATACAGTTCTAACTCTGGCCATTACACTGGTAGGGTACTTCCTTCACGATTCCCGATAATGAATCCGGAACTACGGAAAATAACGAAATGTCCGCTACTTTTCCAAAAACTAGGATAAATTTGTGATTGTATGGAAAAAGTTGCATCTAATTTGGTTAAGGGTACGCAGAGTTACAGATAAATTAAAAAGGAGTTTTTCAACATAAGAAGTGTCAGGCAATTGGGTAAAAATCTACATTTTACGGAAATAGCCATATCTCGGTTGTTTATGGGCCGATTCACGATCTTTAACCACTGACAGACTTGTTATGGTTTCTGAAAAAAGTATAATATTTCCGATTTTCAAGTAACATAAAAAATAACGAGCTGCAGAAAATTAGCACATTTGACATAACCTCAAAGTATCCGTGATATTTCCGGTGCCCGGAAGTCAAATCAAATTTTGATGAAACATGCTAAAACTAGAATAAATTCCCCGTCGAACGCTTTTAGTTTTATCAAAATCGGTCAATTATTCACTGAACTGTATCACTTTGAATCTGGACAAAATTTTGCTAGTCTTCTCCTTTTTGATCATCCCCTGTATGTATGCAAGGCAGCCACCATCCCTTCTAAGACCTTGTCATGTTTGCAGCTCCACTTAATAGCAAGATCAGATTGAGTTACCGGGTTGCATTCATAGAAGAACAGTGAATTACCTTTGTTTTGATGTATTAACTGATTTGTACGCCAATCCGTTACCGAGATACAGATGATTTTGCCAATCGATTCTAAATGGATACATTAATGTGCTGTAAATCGAATATGCCATTATGCTCAAACAACAAATTGTTTTGCGGATAAACGAGCTTTCATTTACCCGCTTTGAGAACTCCAATGATTTTAAACGAATAGCCCGGAAGATTTTGAAAATTGGTTGATTGTTGCGCAATTACTGGGATCCACTAAAAAGCGTCCCCTGGAACGGTTTCACGCGATATTGTGTGCAATTTACAGCAAAAGCATGTACTAATATCGATGAATTTCGAGAACTCTGTCGACGCTACACAAAGAGTGTACGTTGAACTCTATGGATGGTATCCACTATCTCCCACACTGCATAAAATCTTGGTGCATCGAGCAACCATCATGTAGCATATAATTTTACCTATTGACATGCAGAGAAGAAGCACTGGGAAAACCTGAAATAAATGTATCAGAAGATTCAGGGAGAATCATGCCCGGAAATTTAGCAGAGTTGCTAATTTTGAAGATGTATTTAAACGGCTTCTTCTAATTTCGGATCCTATAATTTCACTTAAAAATAGGATCACTACAACGAAACCTAGCCAATATCCAGAAAGCGTTTAACAACTGTATCATTTTGTTCACCATTGTACAGTCCGTAACTTTAAAAAAATGATCAAGGTTCATTCATTCTGTTTTCTTCCAATCAAGTCCTCCTCATAATCCGAAAGCATACCCACATAAAAAACCACGCCGGTACTTCTTTTTGAAATTTATTGTTGGCAGTTTCAAGATGATTAAAAAAATGCCTGTATCTTTTCATATTTAAAGGCTAGAGTATTGCCATCATCCAAATGTTTGTGTGTTTTAGTGAATTCAAAACTTTCTTCGAGATCGCAGTATGCGGTGCTCGAAGTAAAACGTAAACATTTTTGCCTTGTCATTTTGTCTCGTTTTATTTTCAATTTTATATGAGAATTTATAAGTGTATAGTGAATTCGTTATCTTAATCCTCTCTGTTTGTGAAATCCTGCAAGAAACAGAAGTCGGACGACTCCATTTCGTCTTATTTTGAGTCAAACCAGAAAAAGCATTGCGCGTAGAGCAGCGGTTGTGGTAGTGTGGAGTAAACGTTACCTGTGCATTCTTCAGCTGATGGTGATGGGTATTGTTCGTTGCTGGTTGCCGTTCGGACATTTTGGATCGGATACGGGATCAAATGGAAATAGGCTAAGTACTTCTTATATTTTTGATACCAGAATAGTTTTAGCTCCTGTAGCGAATGTTGTGCAGTGGAGAAAATTTTCTTCAATGGCACATACATTTTTTGAGGGCCTTAAATGCTGAGTTGACAACTAGAAAGCAGGGTGCGACCTCCTCCAGTTCTTGCAAGTTCCTACAAGCTCCACGCCTCCACGAGTCATGTGATCACAGTGGACAGAAGCATGGAGACGCTGGTTGCCGTGGCCTGGACAGTGTTGTCTATTTGACAGTAGCAAGGTGGGGGGGTGCGACTGAAGATCGTGTGCCTTTTAGTCATATTGTGAATTTTCCATTCTCATTTAGTTGGTGGTTTCAGCGCGCCTTGGGGTCATCTTTGCATTCCGAAGCCATTTAGCTTGGGAGCATGTAGATCAATCAAAGGCTCAATTTCATGCATTTCAGTATGAACATGTGGATTGCACTTCTTAATTTCGACTGCTGTTTTCATAGAAGACCGGCATGCGACCATAGGCAGTGTGGGGTTATATTTAAATAAATTTGTTTGGTGATGTCATGGTTGGATGAGCCGTTTGTTGTGGGAATTATCAGGCCGGGATTTTCGATCACTTATACTGCTGTCCTTGACTGGAGGAGTGTAGGGAAGGCTTTTAAAAAGATGTCTTTGTTGCTCTTCAGAAGGGAACATCATGCGTCTTTCGAGTGAGGATTTGTCTATGATAAGTGATCTACCCTTTTTTCGGACGTTAGGGATGTTGAAGCATGCATAATTTCGTTCGAGACTTTGTAATCATATTGAATTTTCGGGACTTGGGACTTCAGGACTTGAGCTATTATAAACAAGTAGATGTGTTTTCGTTTTGCATATTTTAATATTCTTATATTTATTATAGAGAGACGTTATTACTCATAGATGTTATTTCTTGATACAAACAGGTTTTCACATACATTAATTTATGTTTAGGTTGAGGGAACCAGCATAAATTGTAGTAGTCTTCGGGTGCTCGGGGAGGTTTTCTCTTTCATTTTTTGTTTGGCCTTTCAGTATATATTGATCGACTAATGGTTGAGCTATACAGCGGTGTATAGCTGCATCTTATTATTAGTTGCATATCATTGTTGTTTTCATTTGGAAAATAATAATAAAAATGATGTTTGATCAACATCAAGGTTTCAAAGAGGGTGATGCCAGGTTGTATAGATGTTTTATTGTTTCATGGGGTTTTTCTATTAGTTTGGATCAGCGGATGTTATTTTATTTATTTTTTTATATTAATAAATACTGTTCAATTCTACTACGTTTGTATTGGATTCAATTAGATTAGATCATTGACTAACCAATGGATGTCATCATTTAAGCCTATGAGATGAGAATAGCGATGCGAGGAAACATTTTAGATACACTATTCTTTATATATAACTTCAGGTCATCCATGGAGCTTCCAAGTTTCGAAAAATAATGTTCAATGATGTTCTCGAGGCTATGATACATTGTCTAAACTTTTCGGTTCATACTAAATACGCAAATCCTTCTTTAATTGCAACAGGACAACAATCTGCAGACATGTGTAATTATTTTTACCATTTTACATTATAATATCCATTCACTATGTTTTATAAACTATTCTATATGATATAGCATATTGATTGACATTTTTATAATTATAATTACCATTATTTATTTAAATATTATTTTATTATTATTACCTTGGAGCGTATGGTACGGTACGTCCACGCATCTTTACCCCCCTGTAGATTCACAAAATGCGTTGTGGTTCAAATCTATGCATTGGAATCCAACTTATTTTACAGAATCATCTTTTGCGGTTAATGCATCTGTTGCGTTTGTGTGAGATTAGATTATAAATTATGTAAATAAACTATAAACAAACTTTATTAGATTAGATTAATTAATAAATACACTTTATTAGATTAGATTAAGTGAAAGTAACAACTTTCTTCACCAAAGAAGGCCCCGGAAAATTCATAGAAAGAAGTTACAACTGAAAAGCTCATTAAAGTACATTAAAGGCCTTCAAGTCCCAGTATTCCATGTAGCTAACTTTCAACGCTTGATTTGAGATTAACAAAAATATTCTAAAACCTATTGTAAACGTAGCATTTGAAACGAGATTTCGAGTGTGACAGTATTTATCATTTTGGGTTTCAAAATAGGGTTTGACAAAACATCAAATAAAGCTTACAATTCAGTTATATTTCTGTTTAAGTCTCTACGTATTTACGGGCAACATGGATTACATCACTCGTAATATTCATTACTTTTAAGAATGTAGATATGAAGAAGATTTTTTTTATGAAGAAGATATGAAGAAGATCCTTTTCCGCAAGCTTATGAGGACAACTAGAGTAGCGAGCGAGTCACACAAACACACACCGACATACTCTGTGTACTTTTCCAATAACACTGAAGACAAATTACTTGAAAATGTTGTGAAAATACTCAGCTCAAACATAAGCCATTTGTTTGCCGCGGGAAAAAGGAACGAGCTCTCCTTCATCGTAAATTGCTTTCCATTCTACTTAAACTTGTGGCGCGTGCGCGCCACTTTTCGACTAAACCAAGCCAACCTCTCCGAACACAACTTTCACCCACACCCTCCCTCAATTCCCTCAGTTCCGTAGTCATGCTTGAAAATGCTAGGCACGCGTCCTCCTTTGTAGTTCCCTCATTATCTCATTATTTTTCCCTACAAGTTGGCAGGAGTTTCTATACTCACCCGTACGATCCATGCGGTTTCAGTCCCCGTCAGGATGGTCTCACCATGAATGAGTTTGGTGATGGTGGTTGGTGGAAAACATTCAACTCCAAGCCATCGGCGCATGAAACATGAGGCACGTGACTTTCCGTTACAAATTGCACCCTGCGCAATCGAGTGACGTTGCCGCTTTGCTTCTTTTTCACTTCATCCAACGAGCTAGGGGCGGAGGGGTGATTTCAGCCATGGTTCGATGAGTTTCTCCCTAGCTGAGCGTTTATTTTTTGATGAGGAACGATTTGACAAAAGGGGTGTCCTTTTTCTGTCAATCCTGGGAAGAGGATCCTGGTTTTGAAATCCCTGGCGGACGGGAGTGAATCCTGGCGGTGTTTGGAAAGAGGGTGCATACAAAGCATGAAGGTTGCAGACGAGTGGTTTTGATTGTAATTCAGAGAAGCCATTTTGATTCAGATATGGGGTACCTTAATTTGATGATAGCTTTTGAATTAGGCGCATGTGAGGATGTGTTAGAAGAGGGTTTATGCTTGCTACGCAGTGAAGGTGCTTTGAAGGTTGAGAAAATGACCGTTGATTTCATAACGAAAATGTAAGGGCTTGAAGGTTTCAGTACGTTTGCTTAGCAAATCAAGTTTTGAAATAAAATAATGAATAATATTGGGAATCCAAAAAGGAATTTTCATTTCGATACTCAGCCTGCTTTTCAACTACTTGTTTTTAGGAAAATGTGTTTCTAACTTATACAAATTATCACGAAGCTCTAGAAAAACAGAAACTTTAATTCTTCTCATCAATTATGTATCTGCATAAAATAATTCATTAATATTATATGTTTCACCTTTCTTCGACCTTTTTACCTGAATGAATAACAATATTTTTTTTTAACTATTTGCTAAGATTTTTTTGGTCTTAATTTATTCAACATTCAGAGCTGAAAACATTTTTTTTTTATTTTAAAGAAAACTACATGATGCAAAAATGTCTGACATTATCGTTTATTCGAATACATCCTGATTAACCTGCCTTTCGGAGCGCATATTTATATACATACATTTGAGTGTTTGAAGAGCTGACAAATTCCATTTGATTATGATCAACCAGAAGACTTTAAACCTATCCAATACTTTTATTTAACTCAGCTGGTGGTAACTTGCCATTTTAAGAGAACTTTTATCAAACTAAAAGTTTGTGAAATCGGCCAGAGAAAATCACTTACATAATACTCAATTAACTTGAAGTCTTGTAGAAGAGCGATTCCACGAACAAGTGGGAAATTTTTCCATTTTTTGATTTGCATGAAACCTTGCATACAAGTTTTTGGGGAAGAAAAACGCCGTTTTGCATACTTGGTTCGCCATTTTGAATCTAGCCTTACTTATGAGAAGAGCCTATGAAAAATGCACATGATATCTTCAAAAAATTGTTTTTTTCCAATGGACGCTGAGATCGAACATTGTTCTCCGAACTATACAGTTGACCATCTACGAGACAATAATTAGACTGTTAGTCCTCTACAACACAAAAATCAGTGGAGTTGTGTTTAACACAAGACCGGTTGACGTAGACTACGTTAACCCGTTTGATTAGTTTAGTAGTGTACTGTTCTAATGGGACGTTGGGTTAGCATAAATAAGTGAGAAAGTATGTTAGAACATGCTATGATTCGCTTCTTAGAAATTATTTGGCAGCCGTGGAATGGGACGTTTGGTTTGAATGTTAGTATGATGAAATTGTGATTGTGTTTATATGATCGACCAGCTGGAGACCATTATCCTTATCGCGTAATTTCGAAAATCTATCGATAAATGATAAAGCTTTAAGAGTTCACACTGTTTCAGTTACTTTTAAATGTTGATTTGACCTCTACCCTTGCCGTAAGGCCTAGTCTGGTCAAAATAGCGTTGAGGTTTGTCCTCAAAGATCGTTAGACCAGCATTAGATAGTAAGTATGTTAGCAAAAATCTATTGTACATTCTTAAGAAAGCATTTGAAAAGTATTTGCACTTTGTCAAGTTGGTTGACCACTTGATTTTATTTCCCACCTCGAGTTTAAGGCCCTTCTCTAGCTTTCCGACCAGTAGTTAGCAACGCATTACCTCTGGTTGCTTCCAGTTTCGCCCGATAATCTCGAGTTCGCTCGGCATCGGTACATGGTAAATCGGGAGGGAATGTTCGATCTTAACGCGTTTCCGAAATTTGCGCAAACGGTTGGCATCAAAACGAATAGGCATTGCACTTATTCACCCTTTCACAGTTTCTCAAACCTGATTTCTTCCTAGAAGTAAAACTCTATCCAACGCGAATCGTTAACACAACAGAATAACTATTCATTACAGTACTCATTGAAATGTGCATGTTCGAGAATCAAAACATTGTCCGTGATAGGGAATGTATTGAAACATGCCAGAACGCAACATTCTTTAAAATTTTCATGCACCGATTGATGAATATATATGCGAAATATATTAATCTTTTATTTGTAAAATTTTATATACCTTAGTAAATAAAATGGCAATCGTATAAATTTCTTGATTAGAGCAGTCTCAAAAATAAATCAATCAAGAAACAATCGAATTCTTAGCGTCTGGTGTTTCAATTTTTCGTGACGGTAGGCATTTTTAAATTGTACAAAATGCTCAAGGTATGCAACAAAGAGAAAACTTGTTTTAGCCACCGCTGTCAGCCAATCGGTAAGAACCAAACATTCAAATCAAACAAACTCTCTCAAAACTAAATTGGTCGTCCTGAAAAGGACGGATTTGAAATGGTCCGCATTTGAATTAAAACCCTCTCGGCGCCTTACCAAAAGATGTCTACCAAATATCACTCACACATAAGCACCTTATTTCGCTCCTCGTGGTTGCACCCACCGGCTGACTACAAAGACATTATTTTCCCAAGCAACCGACTGCTTAGCACACCACAGCATAATGTATGGCTGCCTAGCAACGGTTGCCTAGTCAACGGCTTGGTAACAACAGACTGCAGTGCAATCAGCTACCTGACCAATTGGTAGGTCGCCAGTGAACTTTCTATGGTGCTTGCCACAGCCAGCTCCCAAATCCAAATTAACGTCTTGCCGCTCCGCTGAATGAAGCTAGTGCACCCTCCAGGGTACATGCTATCGCCCGGCATCAGCTGCCAATCCATACTGGCTCGATGCTCCGCACAGCTCCAGCACTGCAACACGAATGAGGAAATTTGCGAAGGTGTACCCGTTTTATATCGTTCACTGCTGCATATGAGACCTCCCTTGCTTACATTTGAAATCTGTGATAGTAAAATTGAGTGTATTGAGTAAATTTACTCTGAAAAATCGGCATTATAAGACATCACCTCATATTTTAGTTATTTTCAGTAGCTTTATATTGTTAACGAATAATGTCTGATAGTTGAATTGATACGCGGAAACATTTCCAATCGATTGATCTAAACATTTTGAAAACCTATTGAGC
Organism: Aedes koreicus; assembly: GCA_024533555.2. NCBI lineage: Eukaryota > Metazoa > Arthropoda > Insecta > Diptera > Culicidae > Aedes > Aedes koreicus. The sequence goes on along the minus strand of JAHHFK020002776.1, from coordinate 13,519 downwards.
ATTTATTAAGTTATTAGCGTTTAATTTAATAGCGTAGTCTACGTCAAAACTGCCAGGTTCGATGCGACTCGACTGAGCAGTCTTCAAAAAATGAACATCAAGCAGCGACGCTTGAAACCTTCGGAGAGTTTGTGGCAGGCTTGGTAACCGCTGCAAGTGAAGTCTTCTTCAACATCCCGGGAGCCAGTGCGCAAAAATACACCATGCAGTCAGAAAGCAGGGGCTATAAACAAAAAGGTGGGAATTTAGGCGTCGTTCAAGCTCACCCGCAGATGAAACTCCAGTTCCCACGCCCTGCAGTGCACCCAACAAAGGTAAACCAGGTAAGCAATGCTTATCGTGTGGTCGAGCAGGCCATCGAGTAGCCAATTGTCAGCAGTTCAAAGGTGCTAGCGTGGATGAACGCTGGAAGTTAGTGCAGCAAAAAAGGCTCTGCAAAACGTGCCTAAACAGTCACGGCAAGTGGCCTTCTCGATCATGGAATGGCTGCAGTGTCAACGGATGCCGTCAGAAGCATAATTTCCGAGCGAATGAATGTTCCTTTTAGACGTGTAACCTCCGGTGATTTGAAGTGGCCGCTTTTCCGCATCCTACCCGTCGTGCTATATGACAACGGTACCTCCCAAGTTATCTACGCCTTCATTGACGAAGGTTCGTCTTACACTCTCTTAGATGAATTGGTTGCTAGACAGCTATAAAAGAATTACTATGAGAATCTATTCTGGAAGTAAACATGAACTACTCTGGTTGAATCCCAGAACAGATCTGGAAGCTTCCCAGCACTACTCGACTACAGTTACTAGACAGCGCCGGAGGGGTAGTGGTGAGCGTGGTTGCCTTTCATCCCAGTCGGTCTGGTACTAATTTCAGTCGGTGCCGTTGGGATTTCCTGAGGTGAAAAATGATTTATCGCGTCTGCATTCGGAACCGAAGTAAAGCTGTTGGTCTCGGCCCACCAGCATCAGGGTGAAAGTCACGTAAATACGAAACAACAATAGTCGGGAAGCATTCCTGAGCTACTCTTAAAGCATTCCAGAACAAATTTGGAAACATTCTAGAGCTTATCTCCAAAAGGTATCTCAACTACTCATGAAGAATTCCCTGACTTTTCTGAAAGCATCCATTTACCACTTTTTAAGAATCCACGAACAATTCTAGAATCATCCAATAATTACTCTGGAGAACTATTCTGAAAGCGTCTCAATGCTACTCTGGAAAAAAATTGTGGAATCATCCCAGAGTTACTCTACAAGAACTACTATGGAAGCTTCCTAGAACCACTCTGGCACCATTTAAGAACAAATCTAAAATATCCCAGAAATATCCCAGAATCAGGACAAGTTCTGGAAGCATCCCAGTACTAAAACTCGATTCACGATTTTTTGGGAAGCATTCCTTTTTCAGTGATAAAAGTTTTGTTACACGATTCATTGAGATTTAAAAAAAGGTTGTGACCGAGTGGAAGGTCAGGTTGAAAACTTGTGAAATTGTTGAATTTGGCTAAATCTACCGTATGCAGTATACTCAAACGTTTCCATGAGTGAAAAATTATAGTTCGGAAGGTTCACAGTAAGTGTCGTAGTAGAAATTATCATCATTGGAAGGAATTGAGAGTATTAGAGGTATTAGAGCAAACCTAGGACTCTCGGATAACGACTTTGCCAAAAAATACTATCCAAACCAAAACACCGTCCGGAGGATCCTTCTACGCAAAGGCTATCGTTCTTATCGTGCCAGCAAGCAGCCAAATTGGACACTGAATCAGAACCAAATGGCCAAAACACGCGCTTGGAAGTTGCATAGAGTTTGTCGCGAGGTACTCAGGATGCATAGTGATGAAGAACAAAACGTATGTGGCAAGCTTCCATGGCAACAGTTTTATGTGGCCACGGCTCGAGAAGATGTTCCCTATACACATAAATTTATTTTTGCTGATTAGTTCGCTAGAGATTTCTGATATGACAAGTTGCGGACAAAAAACTCAAGTTCAAGTTACAAATGAGTCTATGAACTTAGAGCTCTTCAAGGAAGAGTGCCCGAAAAAAAAGCATTCTTCCATTCATCGAATCACCACAAAGGCCTGTAAAGTTTTGGCTTAAGTTGACTAGCTGTCAATACATTCAAGAAACACTTCAGTGGTACCGTGACAACACGATAAATTCCATCTACCCAATTGCCCTCTATTTTTCCCAATCAAGAAATATTGGGCAGTTGTTAAGCGGAAACTGAAAAAAAATGGAAAAGTGACTCGGGATGCTACAGAGATGAATTAAATGGCCACAAAATGGGGGTGTACAGAGTGTCCAGAAGATGATGTGAGGTGTTTCATGAAAAGTTCGTCATTTCATCAAAACCAAAACCGAAAGTGTAACAAAAACCTTTACTTTTACTGCTCAACTGTTTTATCTCATCAAAATTACCCCGAAAATGAATTGAATTATTGTGTCCAGATATCAAGGGAATTGACATTTACTTTGGTGGTTTCCTAGAACAGTATTATAATCGCCCTGCAAATACTCCGGAAACATTCTAGAACTACTCTGAAAGCATCTCAGGTCTATATTGAAAGTATTCCGTAACAATTCTAGAATCATCACAGAATTGTGTGTTTGTCTTTACAATCAATCTCCCACTGACCGGCAGTGCTTTTATGGAAGAAACTTGTCTCTGCATTTCTTCTGTAATTTACATGTGATCACTATGTGCAAACATTTTTAGCCCTGGAGATTGAAGGTGACAGCTCTATTGAAAATCCAACGACCCATTTCAAGAATGCCTGTTCATACACGTACATTCTGAGGTCATCTTCATATACACCAAACCCCGCATGAAAATCTTCAGGTATCAAATGGATATGTGAAGAGTTCTTACACTTCCAGAATCAAAAAAGGAAATTCTTTAGATCCTGGCGTGTATAAAGTTAAGATATATTTTTGATAATATAAAACGACCTCACCAATGTTCTTTATCTGATGCTGGAAAGTTAATCCGTCTGAGGGAGCGAATCACTAAAAACACAAAAATTGGAGAAAAATCAATCAGTATCTCATAAGAAACGAGACTATAATATACTATGAGAGGGATTCCATTCACAACGTCCTACGCAAAGCACTCGGAAAAACTATAATTTCACCATTTATTTTAGTAGAATGAAGGAATATTTTTTAATTTTATTTCCGCGAAAACAACGCAGCGAAAGTAAAACAGGTCATTTTCAAAGCACGGCTTGCTGCGATCTTTTTCTGATATGTACTCAATTCTAAAATCATCACAGAATTACTCTGAAATAAATACTGGAGAATCACTTTACAACTACTCTACAATCATCCCTAAGCTAGTCTGGAAGAATCATAGAAAAATCCTGAATGCATATCAAAACAACTGTGAAAGCTTCCAGAAAAATATTGAGAACACCCCAGAACTACTTTGGCTGAATCTCAAAACTATTCTGGAGCATCCCAGGACTACTCTGAAAGCGTATCAAAACAATTATCAATGTTAGAGTTACTTCAGTTTACCTCGAAATCACGGTCCAAATTAAGGCAGAATGAGACCAAAATCTACATCTGTTGTGAACGAAATAAATCAGAAAGCTGGCAAAAAACAAAACCCAGGTTGCTAGTGGGAGCACGTTTCTATTAATTGGTAAAAAGTATTGACCACATTGAGGATTTAGACAATCGATGGAGTTGCTCTCAATTATATTTAATGTAAATCGCAAGGAAAATACATATCGTTTCAGCTCCACACCACTCAATTGATTTCAAATCAGGTCGCGACTCTTCTCCCAAAATTTGAGCTCATTTGATTACGAACTCGAATTGTTCTGGTCATCTGAAGTTTCTATGGGAATTACTGTGGGAAACCTAATTTTTTGTTCCCAGATTTTCAGCCTGGGATTGGTTCATCTCCCATTGTAGTCATTCAAATACCTCTTTGGGTTTTTTCGTAATTTGCGCGGAGGATTCGAACTTTGTTATTCGTTTTATCGGATCAAATGCTGGAAGGAGATTCTTTTTATTCCCGCAGGTTTCGCGTAAGTGTGTCTGCTTACGGGCCTGCCCAACCCTTTTTGGCCCTTCATACAGCAGTATGTTGAATTTAGAACGGTAACAAAGCATGATCTTTCTGTTAAGTGGAACCGCATGCAGGGCAAGGCCCACGCTAGGATGGTGGATTCCTACATACATACATACATACTTGCGCGGAGGATTCGAACTCGTGACTTTGACGTGCAAGGTATGGATGTTAACCTCTACGCCGGGGTTGCCCCCACCAGACTTTTTTTGTTCTGCTCCTTTCATCTCTTCGATAAAACAGCATTCAACAATGTTTCTTATTTGCACCAGATTCAATTATATAATTGATTTTTACGGGAGTAGCTTTCTGTTATTAATGATTCACAGCTTTCGAGGCACTTGCTTCACAAAAGTATATCGTAGTAGCATGGTGGATTCGAAAAGGCTTTGGGAGTACTTTTGAATATGACAGAATTACTCTGGAAGCACCTCTCTGAACTACTCGCAAATATCCAAAAGCTACTCTACATTCAGCATAGCATTCTGAAACAGTTCTAGAATCATCCCAGAATTACTCTGGAATCTTTTCAAAACTACTGTGGGGGCATCTCAGAACTACTCTTGAATCATTCCAAAACTACTTTTGTAACATTCTGTAAAATAACAACTATTCAACTATCCCAGAACTACTCTGGAAGCGTTCCGGAAAGCCGATTGTAAAATCATCCAAGCATTACTCTGAAAGCAACTATTATAGAGCCATTCCAGAACAATTCCGGAAGCATACGAGAACGTCTCTAGAAGGACATCAGATCAGTCAGCTAGAAAGTATTCTGAAAACTGAAACTACTCCGGAAGCACTTTGAATCAATTCTAGAATAATCCTAGGATTAATCTGTGAGCAGTCATGAACTACTCTGGAAGAATCTCAGAACAATTTAGGAAGACTAGATCTTCCCTAGAAACATTCAAAAAATTAAATTTAAAGCATCTCAGAACTATTTCGGAAACATCCCAAAATACTTCTGTAAACTTCTCAGGAACTATTCTGTGAAGTATCCCAAAACTACTCTGGACGAATTTCAGAATATTTCTAGAATCGTTTCTAGAAACAACTATTCGGGAATTAGCCTCATGAAGAATCTGAGAACAACTCTGAAAGAACACCAGAACTTATCTGGAAGCATTCCAGAATAATTCTAAATTACTTCTTCAAATCTACGGCACAACATCCCAAGATCATTGAAATTCACCCAAAACTTCTGAGAGTTTTTGAACAAAAATAAAAGGAAAACTTCTAAAAACAATGAATTTTAAAAAACAATGAACAATGAATTTAAAATAAAAACATCGATATTGGATACTTTTAAGAGCATGTTAGGTTATCAAAAATCTTCACACGTGAAGATGCATCTTTATTATTATTATTATGAGAACCAAAAATATTGATAATGTTCTGAACAGTTGAAGAGTTATTTTATGTCAGATATCAGAAGAGTGAAATCTAGGAACTAAGCATTCAGCATTTGAAAGCATTCTGAATTTGAAAGCATTCTAGAAACGAATGTTTGATCTGTTAAATCTATGAAACAAAGGCTTCAGTTGTACTGCCAATTCCATTGAAGGAAAGGTTAACTAGTATACTGTTCGGATCAGGTAAAGGGGTTCTTGCATTTTTGAATTGTATGCAATGCAGTGTCGAGATGCTAATTGTAAAGCTGCTACTTATAGAAGGTAAAATTATTTCTACATTCTTCGATTCTATGCTTTGCAACTTTGTTTTCAATATAACAAACATCCATTTAAAATTCACACATCAATATTCATTGTGATCTTCAAAAAATGTCAATATATATGGCAACCATACTTTTAAGCTCTTATCCACATACGGTGGAAAAACTCCGTGGCTCATATTCTTTGCAGCTACCATCAACAAGCATATAAAAGTAATAAAAAATTATTTAGCTTTGTAAACCTCGAGAAGTTTTTTATTATTAATCATTTATTTGTACAGGCTCAATCGAATCAACTTTACAGAGCCAAGTTTTCATATTTTTTTACATTATTTATCTTATAACTAAAGTTAGGGGGATAGAACCGATTACTCGCGGCCGTCTCGAGGTTAATAGGAATAACAAATTACGGATGGGAAGATGGGTGGGAATTTAAAGTATGGTATACATAACACATTAATTTTAAATTCTAAATTGTCAAAAAACTTAAAACTATACAATGTATGGATTTCCTCTTTTAACTTGAACATTTTTTTGAAAAAGAAAAAAAAACACACAAACACAGATAAAAAAAAAGAAAAAAAACTTAAAGTAAACATACAGGTTAAACTAACTACAATCTAATGCTAATGTTAGTCAAAAACACATAAATTAATTGCATATACTCCAAATCACGCAAAGCCAAAATATCTCGAATTGGCACATTGGGTTGTCTACCTCGAGCCCGAAGGGAATCATTAAGCTCCGATCTGACTCCACGATGCTCAACACAAGACCAAATAACGTGATCTGCGTCCTGATAGCCTTGTCCACACTCACAGAGATTGCTGTCGCTCAGCCCAACCCGGTATAAATGAGCGTTCAAAGAATAATGATTGGACATGAGGCGAGACATGACACGAATGAAGTCTCGTCCCACATCCATCCCCCCTAAACCAAGATTTCTTCGACACCTTAGGGATGATAGAATGTTGCCATCGCCCCAAATCTCCTTTACTCCATTTATACTGCCAGCTGACGAGTGACTGTTGACGAAAAATAGTAAAAAATTCATTGAAGGCGATTTGTCGATCATAAATATCGCCTTCTATAGCGCCCACCTTTGCAAGCGAGTCCGCTTTCTCATTGCCCAGAATTGAACAATGAGAAGGGACCCATACAAAGGTGATGATAAAATAACGCGAAGATAAAGCACTTAGAAGCTCCTGTATTTTCATGAGAAAATACGAGGAGTGCTTTACCGGCCTCAAAGAGCGAATAGCCTCTATAGAACTGAGACTATCCGTGAAAATGAAGTACTGATCCGGTGTTAGTGAGGCAACAATTTCTAGCGTAAAGTGTATTGCCGCTAATTCGGCGACATATACGGAACAAGGAGCTTGAAGTTTACGATTGGCGCTATAAATTTCATTGTATATACCAAAGCCTGCAGACTCCTCTATCAATGATCCGTCAGTGAAGAACGATTTAGTGGAATTAACTTGGCCAAACTTTGCAGCAAATATCACCGGAGCAATCATAGGACGATGATGCTCTGGAATTCCACGAAGCTCTTGCTTCATGGATAAATCAAAATGAACCGAACTGCCGAAGTCGGAGAAGCAAACACGATTGGGAATATTTGGCGAAGGGCTGACATCCTGTGTTATGTACCAATGGTACAATGTCATGAAGCGAGTTTGAGGATTCAACTCGAGAAGCTTCTCAAAGTTTTCGATTACCTGGGGGTTCATAACTTCACACCTGGTGAGGAGCCGGAGAGACAATTCTGAAAATCGATCCGAGAGTGGCAACATGCCAGCCAGCACTTCCAGACTCATCGTATGAGTCGAGTGCATACAACCTAACGCGATACGAAGACACCGATACTGAATACGTTCCAGTTTAATGATATGCGACCGAGCCGCCGACTGAAAACAAAAACTACCGTATTCCATAACCGACAAAATCGTTGTCCGGTACAACGTTAGAAGATCTTGCGGATCTGCTCCCCACCAGGTCCCGGTAATTGTGCAGAGAAAGTTGATCCTTTGCTGGCATTTTCGCTTCAGATACTCAATGTGGGATCTCCAGGTGCACTTAGAATCGAACCAGACCCCAAGATATTTAAAGGACATAGAATGAGTTATCGGTGTACCCCAAATTTGAAGCTTCGGTTGTGCTGGGTTATGCTTCCTTGAAAAAACGACCAACTCAGTTTTCTCCGTAGAGAATTCGATACCTAGCTCTAGAGCCCAAGTAGACAAATTGTCTAAGGTATCCTGTAAGGGTCCTTGCAGATCGACCCCATTGGGTCCAGTGACCGACACTACGCCGTCATCTGCAAGTTGTCTCAACGTACAGTTGTCACTTAGACAACCGTCAATGTCTTTGACATAAAAATTATACAAAAGGGGGCTTAAACATGATCCCTGGGGGAGACCCATGTAGCTAAATCGAGAAGCTGTAGAGGTTCCATGAGAAAAGCTCATATGTTTCTCTGACAGCAAATTGTACAAAAAGTTATTCATTAATGGAGAAAAGCCACAAGCGTGGAGTTTATCTGAAAGAACTTCAACAGATACTGAATCAAAAGCCCCCTTTATATCCAAGAATACAGAAGCCATTTGCTCTTTTTTAGCAAAAGCTAGCTGAATATCTGTGGAAAGTAACGCGAGACAGTCGTTCGTTCCCTTACCCCTACGGAAACCATATTGAGTATCTGAAAGCAGGTTGTTCGTCTCAACCCATTTGTCCAGACGGAAGAGGATCATTTTCTCCAACAACTTTCGAATGCAGGATAACATCGCGATGGGTCGATAGGAGTTGTGGTCGGACGCGGGTTTGCCAGGTTTTTGAATGGCGATAACTCTCACCCGCCTCCAATCATCCGGTACAATGTTGAGCTCCAAAAACTGATTAAACAAGTTCAACATGCGCCTCTTCGCGACGTCTGGAAGGTTCTTAAGCAAGTTGAACTTGATTCTATCAGCTCCTGGAGCCGTATTGCCACACGAAAGGAGCGCGAGAGAGAGTTCTACCATTGAGAAAGGTTGGCTGTTCTCATCTATCGAATTCTCGGTTTCGCGAGGAATGATCCGTGCCGGCACAGAATCTGGGCAAACTTTTCGCGCGAACTTGAGGATCCATTGGTCCGAGTACTCTTCGCTCTCGTTGTTCGTAGTTCGGTTACGCAATCTTCGCGCCGTGTTCCAAAGAGTACTCATCGACGTCTCGCGCGATAGCCCGTCCACGAATCTTCGCCAGTATCCGCGTTTCTTGGCCTTGATGAGGCTCTTAAGTTCGCGTTCGAGAGCCGTGTATACTTCGAAGTGCTCAGGTGTTCCACGTCTACGGAAAACTTTAAACGCGTCGGACTTTTTACGGTAAACCTCGGTGCATTGCTGATCCCACCATGGAGAAGGAGGTTTCCTGCGAAATGACGTCCCTGGAACTGGTCGAGTTTGAGCTTGAAGCGCGCTGTCTATGATCAGGTTGGAGAGGAAGTTATATTCTTCTAGCGGTGAAAGCCTTTCTACCGTCGTTACGGCTTCATCTACTGCTGTCCTGAACTTTGTCCAATCGATGTGACGGGTAAGATCATACGTGACGTTGACAGATCTCGACGGATTGAACCCGGTGGCAACCGAAATTTTTATGGGCAAGTGATCACTACCGTGGGGATCTTGAATCACATTCCATGTGCAATCCAACGATAATGAATTCGAACAAAGTGTGAGGTCTAATCTACTGCCAACTGTGGATGTTCCAGCCAAACGTGTTACTTCTCCATTGTTGAGAACGGTCATATTGAAGTTGTCACAGAGGTCATATATCAGGGAAGACCGGTTGTCATCGTACAGTTCTCCCCAGCCTGTACCGTGAGAGTTAAAATCTCCCATGATCAACCGTGGAGAAGGAAGGACCGAACAAATATCTGAAAGTTGTTTTCGGTTAATTGAGGCTCTAGGAGGAATATACACAGAAGCAATGCAAAGGCTTTTATTTTTAATAACAGCCTGACATGCGACAACTTCAATACCTGGAATTGGAGGAAAGTTCACTCTATAGAAGGAGTAGCACTTTTTGATCCCCAAAAGTACTCCTCCTCCACGTGAATCCTCACGATCAAGACGAATAATATTGAAATCATGAAAAGGAAGATCGATTTCGGAAGAGAGCCATGTTTCACAAAGAGCGAACGCATCACAACCGGTATTGTGAGCTAAATATTTAAAAGATTCCAATTTAGGAATCAAACTTCGACAATTCCACTGTACAACAGTGATCAAATCCCCGACCTCATTTGGAAAATTATCCATCGAAGGAAATGATAGCTGCAAGGAGAGGCCACTTGATTGTCAATTGCTTCAAAAAAGTCTTCACTGTTGGAAGCATTGCCAAAACAATGCTTTTGAGAGGGTCAGAAATTTCGAGGTACTTGAAGATACCTTCGGCAATGTCATCAAATGAGAACAGCCCACTTGAGGAGGGGGCTTCTGTTCTTAAAATAGGGGCTTCAGGGGTTTTGGATGTTCCCGGGAGAGATGGAAAGTCCTGGGTGTAGTTAGTACTACGGAAACCAGGAGGAATTGTCTTTTCCTTTTTTCCACCTTTTTTTGAAATGGGCAAGCTGGTCTCGGGCTTCTTTTCAGCAATTTTCCGTGGGCGGACGCGTCTTCGCTTCCTTGAAGCGCCTTCCGGAAAAGTGAACGATGTTCCCTCTTCAGCCGAATCAAAGTCAGACTCGTCATCTGACAGAGGAGCAAAGGGATTTGTATTGGCATTGGGTGGTGGGGAGACTTTTTTCACCATTTCGGCGAAAGATTGCCTGGAACGCTGTTTTAGCGAGCGTTCTAATTTCTCCCCGCGTTGTTTGTACGCTGGGCACGACGAGAGAGCATGAGGAGGAGTTCCTTTACAGAAAGCGCATTTTGGTGTGCTGTCTGCGCAAGCGCCATCCTCGTGCTTCTCCCCACAATTAGAGCAGCGTGCCTTATTGCTGCAATGGGAGGTCGTATGTCCCATCTGCTTGCATTTTTCGCAGATCATGACCCGAGGTACAAACAAACGCACAGGTAGTCGAAGTTTTCCCAACTCGACGTATTGAGGGAGGGCTGAACCAGAGAAGGTTACGCGAAACGAGTCTGACGGTGTAAACTTCTTTTCACCCTTCGTGATCGATACTGTGCCTAGTTTTTGCACATCAAGTATCTTGACTGAAGGAAGCAGAGGGTTCGTAAAGCGACCAACCCCCTGCTTCAACAGGATCTCAGGGGTCAAACTCGCTTCGGTGACAACCCCTTCAATCTCAATACCTCGAGCTGGGATGTACACTAAATACTCCAGTGTAAAAAACTGAGAGACAGCAATTTCGTTAGCCTGTTTAAGGTTGGACACAACGACTTTTAGTTTATTGGGTCTCACCTTAATTATCTCGGTCACGGCCGAGAATCGTTTCGTCAGATCGTTTGAAATCTGGTAAACATTGAGAGGTTTCGTTTTGGGCCGAAAATAGACAACCCAAGGACCAGCTGAACTATCTGGATAAGCACGCGATCGGGTAACTTTAAGAGCTACCCCATCATTTGGCGGCATGGATGAATCATCTTCCGACAAATCATCCATGTCGCACCCGTGGGAGCTTATGACGCTCAACCGCTAACGTAATTATCCACAATCAATCACAGATAAACAAACTAAACCTAAGATAAACAAACTAAACCTAAGCACACTCTCTCACACACTCTCACACACTCTCACTCACTCTCACTCACTCTCCACACTCTCACACACAATACGATTAAAATTAATTCAGAAGAGCGAGAAACAAAAACTTATCTTATATTTATCACTGATCTACTGCAGACGGGCGACGAATGTACTGCTGCTGCCGAGCGACGATGTGTGGCCGCGTGTACCGGCTAGACGTGGAGCTCAGCGATGATGATGATGATGATGATGATACTGGTCGGTGGTGGTTGGCAGATGAACGATTGCACGCTACACACGATGGACTGCTGGTGTGCGTGCCGTATGGATGCGGAGCAATATGCCTTTTAGATTGTTGCAATATTGCTAATTGCAATTAATGACGTTGTTGCACTGCTTATCACACAACTTTTTCTTCTTCAGAAAGCCAAGACTCGATTTCACTCGCGAGTGCAAAAAAAACTTAAGACTGAAGAATTGAAACAACTCGTGAAAAGCTTCCAAAGCAACGGACCGAACGAACTGTTCCGTTTGCTTGTTCACTGGGTAATGAAACCTTATCTTATTTTTTTTTTTTTTTAGTTTCAAAGTTTTTCAGATAAGATTTTGCTTAACCAGTTGCTTAACTTAACTTTTTTGCTTAACCAGTTGCTTAAGCTTAACTTTGCCAAAAAAATATTCGGTTTAACAGCAGTCAAAGAATAAACTTAAATAATTGATGAATTATGAATTTATAAAATCTTCTGTATCATAAACTAAGAATATTTGTCTCAGAAATTTCCTAGAAAATATAAAAATTTTATGTACGAGTTTCAATAAAACTATGAAATCATAAAGCTTTTATAAGCTTATCGAGTTGCAGTTTATCCCGATTTCACCTTTGAACTGAGTTCGTTTGACTTTCGGGATACGAACAATCAAATTTAAATTCAAAATTACTGAGTGATCCACCGAAAATAAGTCCTTTATCTGATTTACAATTCGTTCCCAGTTTTCTAGATTATTTGGATACCAAAAGAGTAGTCCGCTTTAGAAAAAACTGAATCTAACAAAATATTTTTGAAAAAAGTGAGTGTAAATCAAAAATGAGCTGATTGTTTTATGTAGTTTCCTTTTTGGACATTTTATTTGTATATTGAAGAAACGATTTGAGTGTTTAACTCATATCCCATTTGCACAATCCAACATTTTACTAGCGCTTTGGCTTAGGTCGTTTGACAGCTAATCGATAAGATTTTATCCATTCTCTGTCAAATGGCCTACGCCAAACGTCCAATCGCTCCCTTCCAGAAATCGAGCTCAACTTAGACGGCCATTTCTAAAGCGCTCCGTTCTCTTCGCGTCGAATTCTGTTTTTAAAAATAAAAAAATCAAATCTGACGCGTGTTCGGGAAGGGAGGGGGGGTTGTATCTGGAAATCTATATAAATAAAAATGAATTGATGTTTTGCATATCATGACTTAACAAGATTTAACGGATTACCAAAATAGCTGGAAAATTGTAAAAATAATGAACGATGATGTAATATGGGACCACGTGCGTCGCATTCAAACTAATCGAGAGTGCTGTGACCGCACAGCGCTCTGCATTTTACAAGTTCAATTGAGGTAGAGGTGGAACAGCGTTCGCCAGGGCATCTAGCTTGCAATAAAACTAATTAAATTATTACAAATAAATAATATAATGCAGCTAAAATGATTCAAATTAAAGTAAGTTGAAAAAAAAAACTAACTATCGCAAGAATATTTAGAGTAAAATAAATGACGCTTTATGGTGCGGACAAAGTGTCATGCGCGTCATGAAGACGTTTTGGCACTGAAAGCTGGCGTTGACAGCGGTTGTGCGGCAGCCTTTAGTCAAACTTGTGACCGCATCATGGTCAACAATTTCAAGAAAATTATAAATTATAATTATAATTATTCATAATTAGAAACTTATCCTTGCAGAAGAAAATATTAATACCGAACTAATTTCAAGATAATAGTATTACGATTCACAGCCCACAATACTTTTCACTTTATTCTGCTGTCAATCAGATTCACACGTGGGATGATAAATACACTTTTTAGGTGAATA
>JAHHFK020002775.1:0-42390 GCA_024533555.2 Aedes koreicus | reverse complement strand
AAAGGTAATTGTTTCATCCATATATGGGTAACTGATGCAATACTCATGCATAGTGGGTAAATTGTACTCACAAAAGTGGGTCAACTTCACCCACAATTTGAGTTAAGTGATATTACCTAAATATGAGTAAATGCATATTACCCATATTTGGATGAAAAAATAAACATTGGCAGTTCGTAAGCTTCGCTTGATCGAGTAGGTTATTCTCATTCCATCTTGCGATTCAACAGATTGAGGTCCATTACGAAAGTTGGAATTGCGTAGTAGAAGATGGAAGAACTGAAAAAAACATTTGGATCCGGATTCGTTCCGAAAATTGAGCGGTGAGAAGGTTGTCGCAGAGTTGTGACCTTGGAATTGTACAGAGAATACACTACGATGAGAGGGAGTGGGAGGAATCACAACATCTGAAAAAGTAATGCCGGTCTTGTTTTTTAACCTGATGGTTCAACCATTCGATCAATAATTGTTTTGATCAATTGTTAGTCATTTTCTTTTTAATCACTTCTCAGCAAGATTAGTATTTCATGTTATGGAACAAACAATCAGCAGTTAGTCCAATGGCTATAGTAGTAGTATAATTGAAGCACAGAGAAATCCATATCCATATCCATATTTGCGTCTAATTTCACATAGGGTTTTTTAGATTTACCTAGTATTTGCGTGAAATTTACTTTAAATTGGTTACCCATAAACAAGTAAACATTACATTTCCAGATGGAGTGTAGAAAGAGAGTCTCTCGCTCATCGCCATGAGGCACCAAGAGTGGAGATACGCACAACAGCATGTTTTTTGCTAGAATGAAAGATGAGAAGAGAAACGCGCGTGTGCGAAAGTGCAACAGTCAGCACTACGGTACGAACCACAGGCGCTTCGTTTGCCTAACATCCAGCGCCTGTGGTTCGAATACGTTTTCATTGTCTCACTCACTCGAATACGTCTATCGCAATTCAAACCACGGAACTTTCAACTTTCCAACCACTAGCAAAAAAACTTATGTTCAACAGCCCGGCGATACGAGACCTCCTTCTTACATCATAACGTTACCTCCACGCACGGAGAACACAAACTAACAATTAATGTATACTACTATATTGTTAGTTGTCCATGTGTACTCAAATATGAAATAAAGTGACTTTACCCACTAAAATGAGTATGCGCACTTTTTCGCGATGATGGGTAAAGTTTACTCATATTTAAGTAAACTGATCTTAGCGTGTGAGTTGTGTTGTGTTTCATCTACACGGTTGTTTGCGAAAACCCATTGATGGGTAAAAAAATACCCGCCTATCTGTCATAAAATGGGGGAATTTCTCAATCATGAAATGGGTAAAAAATACCCATTAGGGGAAAACTCAATCAATAAGAAAATGGGTCTATTTTTACACATTAATGAGTGAAATAACAGATCAAAACCTAAGCGTATCTGGTACATCGTTGATGGAAAGCGCAGCTTGTTTCAGTTTTTTATTTAAAAAAAAAAAAAAATTAATAGGGAAGATGTACCTATATTAATCTCATCACTTTGCAATTCATCCTACTTGAAATAAAACGATATACACGTGACAGAATTAGTTAGTAATCTTAGTTGTAGTTATACAATGTAAGCAAACATTATTAGAAAACGAAACCGATCCTTCAACTGCCCAATTGTTTGATTCATCGTAGGATGAATATAGGGACAATGAGATTAATATAGGGGCAGTTTCCCTATACACTCTCGGAACAACGCAAGTAAGAAAATTTATATTTTTTGTATATAAGTAATCTAATGCTTCAAAATTATGCTTCCAGATCGTCGATTGTAAAACTTTAACTTTAACCAAACGTTTACAATCGTTTTCTGTGCAAGGAACATGGAGGAGCTTGTAAAGAAGTCGAATCCATAACTTCACCAGAAAAGGCATGAATAAAAACAAGTACAAGTATTTCGTTTTTTGTTTTTTGCATTTATTGATTGATTTCCATGAATATCATAATATAACAACCCAAAATAGTTCTACAATAGCTGTTTTTTAGTTTTTTTAAAAAGAGAGAAAAAATACCCATTTTAGAGCAAAAAATTCCTATACCCATTAGTGAGTAAATTGGGTTACCAAATAAGGGGGGGGGGGCCTTTCGAGAAAAAAAGAGGTTTTTTACCCAATTAAGGGGTTTTTGCAAACTAACGTGTATGTCTACACGCTAAGAAAAAAGTACCCAAAATTAAGTAAAAATAAACTCAACGTTGAGTTCTGTCAAGTGAGGTTACCAGTTGGGTGAATTAAAAAATTGAAGTAGGTATAATTCACCCACCTTGTCAGTAATGATAGATATACTCAAATTTAAGTTTTTTTTATGTTCGATATTTTATTTCTATTTTAAAATTGGAACCTGCCGTCGTGTCGTGAATTACAACATCGTCATTCGTTATATTGTTGGTTCTATGCTTATAGATCTATGTATATTATCAACAATGTTTGAAAATTTAATCAGGACCATAAACTATTGTAAACTGGTATTTCCAAACCTAATTTGTTCATATTTTAATTTGAAGACCAAAACAACTCAATTTTAAGTTGAAGCTACTCCAACCATCCCGTTCTCTTCGCGCATTGAACGTAGCACCCGTCGGTGGTGTTGACGATTGTCATTTATTTGTTAGTCTGGTCGACTACGAACGCATTATTTGTTCGTCGCAATTGTCTTATGCCTTGTTCAGACTACAGGCTTGTAACATAATACAAGGGTGTTTTGAAAAGTATCTACAAGGAAGATGTCATCAAGATAGCCTTGTATTATGTTACAACGCTGTAGTATGAACAAAGCATTAGGTTATCGGATAACCTTTCAAATCCACGAAATGGTAGCATTGTTAGCAACGCTATTACTTATGGATTGCCAACGTATTTATGAGGTGTTTTATTGTTTTATTGCACCAATATTGACAAATAAAAATGATCGATTTAACTATTTGTCCGTGTGTTTTAATATTCTGTTCGAAAAAAATGATCATTAGGTATCTATGTTTATGTATAAATTTGTCCCATATATTTTGAAAATTCATTAGATAAATTTTACCCATTGCTATTTGAAATGTAATAACCCAAAATTGAGTTTTCATCTTATACCTAATTTTAACTTACACGCTAAGATCAGTTTACTTAAATATGAGTAAACTTTACCCATAATCGCGAAAAAGTGCACATACTCATTTTATGGGTAAAGTCGCTTTACCCATATTTGAGTACACATGGTTAACTAACAATATAGGTAATGTTTACTTATTTATGGGTAACCAATTTAAAGTAAATTTCACGCAAATATAGGTAAATCTAAAACCTTATATTGAAATTAGACGCAAATATGGATATGGATATGGATTTCTCTGTGCTTCAATTATACTACTACTATAGCCATTGGACTAACTGCTGATTGTTTGTTCCATAACAAGTAATACAAATATTGCTGAGAAGTGAATCAGTCCGCATCGAGCTCTCATGCCGTGCGGTTCTATTTTTCTTTTGCTGAAGGAAGTATTTTTTGCTACCTAAAGCTATAACAAAATCAAACAGCACTTTTCAGTGCTTAACATTACCTTCAGAAATTTTATTTTTTACCCTTATTCCTTTTCGATCACTTGTCTGGACCCTACGCGAGGTAATCCGACTTGGAAATCGATTTGGGAAAATTCCTCTTTGACCCTTCGGATTCTTGTAGAATCTGCTTGGAAGTTGATTAGGAGAAAACGTATAAATTCTAATCATTTTGGAGAAAATGGCGCCTAAACGCAAAAGAAAGGGACAATCTCTGGATTCCCCTTCTATCAATATGAATTTGAACAATCAATTCGATATTCTGACTGATGATGAGAATGATCCATCAGTCAGGCAAAAATCTTCCAAGCATTCCCGAATTAATGCAGGGAAAGAAAAGGTTCCACCTATTGTGGTAACAACATCTGATTTTCATGGGCTCCGTAAGGAACTCACGAATTTCATAAAAGATTCGAAATTTTCCTTTCAAATTGGTCGTCGGGGTGAATGCCGTGTATTGGCTGAAACCTTGATCGGATTTAAACTTCTCGTGGAGTATCTTGCTCAAAGAGGCATCAAATTCTTTACACATGACACCGAAAACTGAACGTCTGTTCAAGGTGGTCTTAAAAGGTCTAGCCAGTGGTGAATCCCTGGATGAGATCAGACAAGAAATTATTAAATTGCTTGGAGTTACACCAGTTCAAGTGATAAAGATGAAAAAGAAATCCCAACCTGGCGATTCTCGCAATGGGATTTCTAACGATTTTTATTTAGTTCATTTTAAATCAAATGAACTGAATAACCTCAAGGCATTGGAAAAAGCCAGCCTTATGCTCCATGTCAGAGTGAAGTGGGAACACTTCAGGAAGACTGCCAAGGACAACTGTCCTGTGAAGGATCCTAAAAATTTTAAATGTGTGAATTGTGGTGGAAACCACAAATCCAATTTTTGGGAATGCAAGACTCGCAAAGCGATCTTGAATTCTCGTGCTAAGCATCAGGTAGGGACCGCTTCACGTTCCCGACCAGGTAATTATTCCTCGGCTGTTAACAACGGTCATCGAGGAGGAAATCCAACATTCGTACCGGAAGGTACGATCAATGCCCAACCGTCAAATTTTCCACTGCTATCTGCTGTTAACAATGGTCAGCGAAGTACAAATGTACCCGTAAGTACAAACAGAGCACAAGTTTTCAATGCTCAATTCTTACCTGCTGGTAGCAATGTACAGCTCGGTAATGGAGCTTCCTACGCTGCCGTTACAGCCGGTAGAAACCAAAATTCTACCAGAAATGTTGAAGATTTTGACTTAGGTAGCATAACCGCTCCAAAAATGGATTTTTTACAGAAATCATTAATCAAATTCAGCAATGGGTATTAAGACACTGAATATTTTAAATTGGAATGCTCGATCTCTTAAAAATAATGAAGACGAGCTGTTTAATCCTTTACGAGTTCATAACGTGCATATTGCCGTTGTAACTGAAACTTTTCTTAAACCAGGTGATAAAATAAAAAGGGATCCTAATTATTTCGTACACCGCAATGATCGTCTTGAAAGTCCAGGTGGTGGCGTTGCCATAATTGTTCATAGGCGTATCAAACATCAAATTCTTTCTTCATTTGATACCAAAGTTTTTGAAACTTTGGGGGTTTCTGTTGAAACAAAATTTGGTCAACTTACACTATTAGCTGCCTATTTACCATTCCAATGCGTAGGTCAGCAAAAGAATCTTCTTAAGGGTGACCTACAGAAGCTTACCCGTAATAGGTCAAAATTCTTCATTATTGGTGATTTTAATGCAAAACACCGATCGTGGAATAATGCTCAAAGTAATTCCAATGGTAATATACTATTTGATAATTGTTCTGCGGGTTATTACACTATCCAATACCCAAACAGCCCAACTTGCTTTTCTTCTGCCAGAAATCCCTCAACTATTGATTTGGTCTTAACTGATTCATGTCAACTTTGTAGCCAATTGGTTACCCATGCTGACTTCGGTTCGGATCACCTTCCAGTAACTTTTGAAATATCTCAAGAAATAATTTCTAATCCCAACAGTTCTACTTTCAATTATCATAGAGCTGATTGGAACCAATATCAAACATTCATGGAATATAACTTTGATCCTAATATTCCTTTGGAAACTAAAAATGATATCGATAATGCTCTTGACTCTCTGACTACTTCCATAGTTGAAGCAAGAGCTGTCTCAGTTCCAAAATGCGAGGTAAAGTTCAATACAATTATAATAGACGACGATCTTCAGCTTTTGATCCGTCTGAAAAATATCCGTAGAAGACAATATCAAAGAACACGCGATCCCGCCATGAAAGTTATCTGGCGAGATTTGCAAAAACAAATTAAAAAACGCTTCTCTGCCCTGAGGAACAAACAATTCGAAAATAATGTGTCAAAATTAGAGCCGACTTCCAAACCTTTTTGGAAACTCTCCAAAATTTTAAAGAAACCTCAAAAGCCTATTCCAGCGCTCAAAGAAGGTGATAAAATATTGCTAACAAATGTGGAAAAAGCTCAAAAACTTGCTGAGCAGTTTGAGAGTTCCCATAATTTCAGTTTGGGTCTTACTAGTCCTATTGAGAATCAGGTTTCTCTTGATTATCTGAATATTTCCTCAAGGGAAAATATTTTTGATGAATCCTGGGGTACTGATTTGGATGAAGTAAAAACTATAACTAAAAAGTTAAAAAATATGAAGGCTCCAGGTGATGATGGAATTTTCTATATACTCATCAAAAAACTCCCAGTGAGTACCTTGTCTTTCATGGTAAAATTATTTAATAAATGTTTTCATTTGTCATACTTTCCTGGCAAATGGAAAAATGCCAAAGTTGTTCCAATTTTGAAGCCCGAGAAAGATCCAGCTGAAGCTTCTAGCTACAGACCAATAAGTTTACTTCCTTCAATCAGTAAACTTTTTGAAAAGCTAATTTTGAATAGAATGATGCTTCACATCAATACAAACTCAATTTTTGCAGATGAGCAATTTGGATTTCGCCATGGCCATTCAACTACTCATCAACTTTTGAGAGTTACTAATTTAATTCGTTCAAACAAATCTGAAGGCTGCTCAACTGGAGTTGCTCTTCTAGACATAGAAAAAGCATTCGACAGTGTTTGGCATGAAGGTTTGATTACTAAATTGAAAACTTTAATTTTCCGCTCTATATTATAAAATTAATTCAAAATTATTTAACTGACAGAACTCTGCAGGTAAATTATCAGAATTCCAAATCTGATCGACTACCTGTTAGAGCTGGAGTTCCTCAGGGTAGCATTCTTGGGCCGATACTATATAACATTTTTACTTCCGACCTCCCTGATTTGCCTCAGGGTTGTCAGAAATCCTTGTTTGCTGATGACACAGGCATCTCCGCTAAAGGAAGAAGTCTTCGTGTCATTTGCAGGAGACTGCAGAAAAGTTTGGACATTTTCTCTTCTTATTTACAGAAATGGAAGATTTCTCCCAACGCTTCCAAAACTCAACTAATAATATTCCCACATAAACCTAGAGCTTCTTTTTTGAAACCTAGTAGTAATCACATCGTTACTATGAGCGGTGTTCCAATTTCCTGGTCAAGCGAAGTGAAATACCTTGGTCTATTACTTGATCAAAAATTAAATTTTAAAAATCACATTGAAGGCATTCAAGCCAAATGTAATAAATATATAAAATGTTTATATCCTCTTATAAACAGAAAATCCAAACTATGTCTGAAGAACAAACTACTAATATTTAAACAAATTTTTAGACCGGCCATGCTTTATGCTGTTCCAATATGGTCTAGTTGTTGTGCTACCAGGAAAAAAATACTTCAAAGGATTCAGAACAAAGTTCTGAAGATGATTTTGAAGCTGCCTTCTTGGTACAGTACTAACGAAGTACATAGAATTTCGAATGTTGAGACTTTAGAACAAATGTCCAACAAAATAATTAATAATTTCAGACAAAAATCGTTGCAATCTTCTATTGCAATGATTAATTCCCTTTATGCTTAGTTAAGATTAATTTTAGTTTGTTTTTAGTTTTAAGATTATTATTGTTATACTGACATGCAGGAATAAAAACCTGTTTAAAATACTGAACTGCTAAGGCATGAACCATGTAAACAAAATTAGATACATATTTTAACAATTAAGGTTGATACGTTACGGTAGTAGCTGGAGCACCTAGATTAACATGAAATGTAAATATGAATAAATTTGGAACAAATAAAGAGTTAAAAAAAAAAAAAAATATATATAATCATGTATATACTTATATATATATATATATATATATATATATATATATATATATATATATATATATATATATATATATATATATATATATATATATATATATATATATATATATATATATATATATATATATATATATATATATATATATATATATATATATATATATATATATGTTTATATATATATATATATATATCTATATATATATATATATATATATATATATATATATATATATATATATATATATATATATATATATATATATATATATAAATTAAGGATGATGGATCGCGGATGCGTTTTTAAAAAGATAAACTGACCGAACTAACTAACAAATTAAGACTGTACTTTATTTCCAATATTAAACCTAAGCTGAGTTCCCTAACGAGGCGCGTGGTTGTGGTGTTTTCTGCTGACATCCCGGTTCGCCGTCGATGGGCCGATAGATGGGTGGACTTCGGCCCAGGCAAAGTGCTGATCCTGTAGAATGCGTGTCGAACGATGGCAATGGTTCGACGATGTCGTTGCTCTCCAACCAGTGGTGTTGATGTTGCAATAATCAAGTCGTTGCACGATACTTGATGATGTGGTGTTTTGTTGATAAAGCGGTCGATTGTTACCATGGCTGATTGGACTATGGTTTTATGGTATGCTGAGTTGACAATGTCGATGAACTTGTAACTGAGGTTCGGGTGCTAAGTGGTTGTCGTTAGGTATGGCTCAGGGATCATTTGATAACTGCTCTCTCCCTATGGAAGATTCGTCTCGAATCTTGAAGAAGACGTAAGGGTTTTGTTGTTGACGAAACGTCTCGCTTGGATCCATGGTTCCGTAACGATGTTCAATGATATGAAGTGACTCATGAATGATGAACCCAAATTGCACGTCAGAATCGGAAAATTGAGTGTTTTTTGTTGTCTAATCGTGTTTCTGTATATGCGGATGAAGATGAGGTTTCACTCTGCAGACCGAGGTTTGATCTGTGGAGAGGGAAGATGGCATGTCTTTGGTATTATCCTGAAGTTTTACCTGTTCCGGAGAGTTGATGTTCCTTCGCATGCTCCAGATTATCAGTCCTATAATCGTAATAGTGAATGCAGTGAGGAGTCCTGTTGTTGTGTATTGTAGTATGATGTGATCCTTTTGTAATTTTTCGATGTGTCTCCGATTTTCGACGTGAAGTGAATCGATCTGTTCTAGATCTGGTTTATTGAAGATTGTTGTTGCTTTGAATTCTATTCCTATTGTTGGGAGGGCTATAACCTCGTGATCCTGCGTTGTTTGTTCGTCTTCGTATTTGACTCCGTTTATGACGATGGAGCAATTAGGGTATTTAATGAGTAGTGTTCCTGTTATAATTCGAGATTTTATATTGCAATTAGAGCTCAAAATCACTGGTTGAATAGCATTCCTTAGTACTAGTGTATGGCTGTTCACTAGTCTTACGTCCATGATGTCTCGTTGTTTTGCATAAGGGCAGGATGCGTTGTCTTCATGAAGTGCGTTGTGTATACAACCATCGCCTGTTATGTTGATAAGCTCCTGTCTTTTACAAACTCTGTATTGTTCAATAATTATACATGGATTTTCTGTTGCAAACGTTAGTACTTTACTGACAATGGCAATATTGAGAGATGTTGATATAATTTTGTTTTCCTTCGGAATGGTTTCAAATTTAACATATTTGTATTCCCCTGGCAAGAATATCGGAATTTTTACAATGAATATGATTTTTGAATTTTCATGGTGGGTCTCTATTCCTAAAAATTCATATATTTGATCAAAGTTACTTATTGAGATATTCTGTTCTTCTAATTTTTCCAACATAAATTGTGTTTCCTTAGTATTTAATATTGCTTTGGATAAAATTCCAAGCCTTGAAAGTTGGACTACTTCAAAAATGTCCTTTAGTTGACTATTTAATAATTCTATATTGAATATTAAATCGTGTACTACTCCTCTTAAGTAACTTTCATTTTGAATGTTATCGTCATCATTTATTTTTGAGATTTTCCTAAGTATTTCAATTTGATGCTCGTTTACATGCTTTATGAGTTCGTTAATTTTTATTTCAAAATGTTCATTGATTTTGATTTGACGATTATTTTCGTCTATTAGCATGTTGGCTTTTGTATTAGAGTCGGCAATAGTCTGTTGAATTAATTGCAAATCGTTATCGTCTAGGTTTCCGGTCAATGATTTAATCAACGATCCGAGAGGGTTTAAAAGTCCTCTTTTTTGTCTATGTAATGGTTTAAGCCGATTATAATTATCGGTGAGTCTTTTCATTCTAATGTCTAACAGTTTATGATATGGTTCTGTCATGTTTTTTCTCTCGAACTGATGCAGTGTATATTCGAGATTCGTGAAGCTCTTTCCGAACTTTTCCAAGTCCACTATGTGAAGATGGAAATGTTGCGATGTGATAATTTTTGCCTCTCTTTCGCTAAATGCTATCAACCCTTCGTGTCGCGTAAGGTCCGTAATGGTGATGTCTGCCATTACTCTTATAGTGAATCTGGAAGAGAAGAAGTTTTAAGTACAAGTTTTGTTTCTTTGTTTCGAACGTCACTTTCGCTGACGTCTTATTTTGGTTTTATGAATTTTCCTTCCGGTCTGGTCCTGGAAGGTCTTACTGCTATCCCTTGCGATTTGATACCGCCTGTATCTGTCCCTCGTCTTACTCTTAACGCCTTGGCGCGCGATGTATACGGAATCATCTGTTTCCATGGGTGGATCCGGTTCCGTGTCTTTGTTGTGATATCGAAGAACCTGCTTTTGTGTTTTTGAAAGGGAAATAATGGCTTCATCATAGATTTTATTCCTCGTTCTTAAAATTTCTTCAATATCCATTGATCTAATTTCTCCCTCTTTTATCCCATAGAAAATTTCTTTGGGCCTTAATTTTGTTGTTGAGTGAATAGTATCGTTGTATAAAGCAACGCAAATTCTAAACAGCTCTTTTTTACTCAGATCTTCGTGTTTTGATCTACAACATCGAAACATCTCTGCAATTGTTGAATGGAAGCGTTCAACGATCCCGTTCACTTCGCTTTTGTTCGATGGTGTATAATATGTCTCGACTCGTAGGTCTTGCAACATTCCACGTACTTCAATAGACCTTAGAGCTGGTTCGTTATCACTAACCATCAGTTTAGGTTTTCCAAAAGTTGAGAAAAGCTTTACTAAACCAGAACGCACGTCGGGAATAGATCGAGATTTGATTGGAATTAAAATACCGAATTTCGACAATTTGTCTACGGCAGACAGGAAGTAGTTTGGCATACATATAAAAATGTCAACATGAATTATGTCTAGTGGTTTCTCTGGAATAGGAGTTTTCGCCAGACTCATTTTATAAGGATGTCTTTCATATTTTGAAGTTTTACATATCTCACAAAGAATGACATATGTACGAACTGCTTTCTTCATTTTTGGAAAGAAATATTTTTGTTCAATAACCATTAGGTTTTCTTCAATACCCCTATGGGCTCTTGAGTGGGTCATGTCAACAACTTCATTTTGTTCCTCTTCTGTTCTTAAATCAATCAAGAACTTTTGAGAAATAACTATTTTGAATGTTTTGACGCGTGAAAAATAATTTTTATACACAATCTGAATTGTGTTGATAATATTTTCGGGGCAGTAAATGCAATTTACTCTCTTGGGGTCGATGAATTCTTTAAGAATTCTCAAAATTGTTGGTATACCAAAAGCAATTTTTGTGAAAGTGTGCCTTAGAACCTTAGGAAAAACCTGTTCTCCAGTGCGTTCACTTTCATTTGGGTCAATTTTAAGAATTATTTGATTGGAAAAAGCATTTACTGGTTTTTCCGTGCATGGAATGAATTCCGAGTCATCAGTGTCTGCTGAATGTTGAGTAGCTGCATCTGATGAAGAATTATTCCCTTCTTCGTTGATATTTAATTCGTGGGAATTCTAGAAAGGCCATCAGCAACAACATTTTGCTTTCCGGCACGATATCTTATATCGTACGAATAATCCAAAAGTGCGATCATCCATCTTCCAATTTTCCCGGAGGGATCTTTCAGATTCACAGCACAAGTGAGTGGTTTGTGATCTGTGTATAAAATAAATTTGTTGCCAAATAAATACGGTCGAAAGTATTTAGTAGCCCAATAAATTGCTAATAGCTCCTTTTCAATAGTGGAGTAATTTTCTTCTGTTTTGCTCAATGTTCTTGAGGCAAAAGCGACAGGTTTATCTCTTCCAATTTGGCCTTGGGACAGAACAGCTCCAATAGCATATTTGGATGCGTCTGTAGTCAAAATAAAAGTGCTCTCAAAGTCCGGGTGAATAAGGATAGCACTACTTGATAATATTTGTTTGCATTTGTTAAACGATTTAAGAAAGTCAGGGGTGTGTACGACTTTTTCCTCTTTCCGAAGACATTGTGTCAGAGGTTTCGTAATTAGACTGAAATCTTTTATAAATTTTCTGTAATAGCCCAGTGTTCCTAAGAAAGACTTAATATCTTTTTCTGTTTTGGGAATGGGCCAACTTTGGATAACTTTTATTTTCTCTGGATTTGGTTTTACTCCTTCTTCGTTTACTATATGCCCGAGAAAGGAAACTTCCTTTTTCAAAAACTCGCTTTTGTCGAGTTGTATTTTTAAATTAGCCTTCTTGAGGGCTGCAAATACTTTTCGCAGATTTGTACAGTGTTCTTGAAGACTGTAACTAAAGACAATAATGTCGTCCATATAGACTAGACAGATAACTCCGGCTAGACCTATAAGTACAGCATTCATTGTTCTTTGGAATGTCGCTGGGGCGTTTTTCAACCCGAAGGGCATTCGCAGATATTCATAATGTCCATTTTCTGTAGAAAACGCTGTTTTCTGAATATCGGTATCATCCATAAGAATCTGATGGAATCCTGAGGCTAAGTCTAGGGTAGTAAAGTATCTGCTTCTCCCTAGTTTATCCAGGATATCTGTAATATTTGGAATTGGGAACCTATCGTCTATAGTTTTAGCGTTTAGCTTTCTATAGTCGACAACTATTCTCCATTTCTGAATACCAGCGGCATCAATCTTCTTCGGAACAACCCAAATGGGTGAGTTCCATGGGGAGGTGGAAGGTCTGATTATATTTTCTTTTAACATTTTCTCTATCTGTTTACAGACTTCTTGTTTGTGACAATGGGGGTATCTGTAACTCTTTTGATAAACTGGTATTTCATCTCTTGTTGCGATTTTGTGTTTAACTGCATTAGTAGCAGATAAAGGTTCATCATCTAGGTGAAATACTTCTTGATTTTCATTAATCAAGGCAAGTATTTTTTCTTTTTCTTCACTGTTCAAATGTTTTAATCTCAATTGATCAATGAGCTTTTTATATCTGCCTGGTTGAGCTTCAGTGAAATTGAGTTCATTTTCTGCCAGGGAACATTCGAAATTGTTGAGATCGACTTCGAACGGATATTTCAATAGAAGCGTTTGGCAAGTTGGTGCAGCATTTTTTACTGAAACAAATGCTTTATGATTTTCGGCGTGGTAGAGTCCTGCACAAATATGTAAATTTGGAGAGACTTCAAAATCTTCTTCTAAAAGAAAATCACCGAATTTTTCCGACACTGGTATTTCTATGTTGAATATAGATTCTCCCGAGATTTCTTTTGAGAAGGGTTCAGGGTATTTTCTATGCATCGAAATTTTTGTTCCGAGAATGGTCAACGAATTGTCGTTTGTATCAATTTTTGCTTCTAGTTCTTGTAGCAATTCGTAACCTATAAGACCATGAAAGAATTGATGAAAATCAAAAACATGAAATTCGAATGTTTTATCTATTAGATCCGGGAATGGGTTAAAATTTACATATCTATCGATCAAATGTTTTCCAGATATGTTCGACACGGCTGTGGGGGTAGTAAGTGGAAGTGAATTTTTCACCAACCGTGGGCAAAGGTAGTTTTTATTCGCTCCGGTATCCACTAGTAGTTTAAGCTCAAACCCTTGACATGTCGGAATTTTGATATAGGGAATGAAGTTTTTACTTTCTACCTTGGATATTGAGTCGGAGTTTCCAGTTGAAAATTTAAATTTTCAGCATGGTTTTGGGTGTCTTCAGGTTCATATTGATTATTAGAGGGCTCCTGATCACTTTCATCTGTTGAAATCTGTTGAATGATAATCGTAATGGTAAGAGCTTGTTGTCGGGTAGTCGTAGTAGGAAGCATCATAATGTGCTTGGTCGTGTGTGGGGTATGAATTCTGTTCCATGTTACGTAATTCTGTAACTCTAGCTGTTCTGGGTGGAACGGCTGGAGTAAACCTATTTCTCTGTGGAAACGGTTGTCTTTGAGAATTACTACTTTGATTTTGCTGGGGTCTGTTCATATAGTTTACAAATTTGGACCTAATGGATCTATCGACATCCATCTCTTCTGGTGCCGGTAGTGCTTTTGGAGGTGGTCGAGAACCTAAATTATCATTATGATGAGGAACAAAACGCGGCACAAAATTTGGTCTCTGAGGTTGGGAGTAGGGCATTGGTCTATGAAGAGAATATGTTGGTGGAATGTGTCTTGGTGAATTTGTAGGGAATTGAAAAGTAATTTGTTTGGGCGGACGCGCCGGTAAATTTGGTCTGTTTAAGCCATTTCGGCTCTGGAAATTCCTTTCTACGACAGCAGCGTCGAAGGCTGTTTTCAATTTTTTGGGCTGTCTAGCTCGGACATTTCCTCCGATTGGTTCTTTTAAACCAGCGAGGAATACTTGCAACGCATTTTCTTGGTGCGTGCATATTCTGTCCTGCTTAACATTTCCATCATTAGTGGAAATGTTTGTGTGGTTTATTAGCAGCGATAGCAAGTTTTGTACCTGCCCGAAAAAGTTTTCAATGGAAGTTGTTTGCTGTATTTGAAACAGCTCCCTCGTAAGCGTGACAGGGTCGCGCTTATCGTTGTAGTATGCTATAAGGTTTTCCTTTATAGCATTCCACTCTAAGGGGGTTCCATTTGTCTCGAGAACTTGGTCGGCCTCATTGATAATTTACGCCCTAATAGCTTGTAGCCAAATCTTTTCGAACGGCGTATTTTTAAGCGGTTCGATGAAGGGTAATAGATTTTCTACGGATCGTAGAAAACTATGCAATTTTATCGGATTCCCATCAAAGGGTTGCAGCTCCCGGACTGCTTGCGGGGTCTGTAACGATTTCATTATTTTATCCGCCTGGTCTAATAACCTGGCTGTTTCGTTTATTCGTTCTTGTTCTTGATTCATGTTCCTGTTGGGTAGAGGAAGAGGGTTTGGTTGAGGAGGTGGTGGTGGAATAGGGTTCTGGTTTGAGTTTTGGGAATTATTCATTGTATTATTTTCTCGGTTTCTCAGGTTGTAAGGACTATACCTGTCCATAAAAATTGAAAAAGGGAGGTCTTTTGATTCAAAGAGAAAGAAAAATAAGGTTATTAAAATGTTTTGATGATGGTTTCGAAAATTCTAATGGTTTTATAACTTTTATAATTTTATAACTTGAATTATGTTTTTCTTTACATTAATAGTAAAATGTCCTTAATCTAAATGCAGATATTCTCTATGCTGTACCGTCGGTTTGCTTTCGGGGAGCAATTGCACTTGCACTGCTCCAATCACACTCATACAACAGATATGCACTCTGCTATGTGATTAGATACACGCGTAGAAAGACGCGGGGCTTAGTTTCTCCGAAAGACTTTCTTATTCTAAATGCAGATATTCTTGCTGTACTGATTACGTGCTCAACAGATATTCACTCTGCTACGCTCTCAGTCTCCTACTCGGTACGAAATTAGCACTGTGCCGGTGGATGGTCAGTCAAGAATTTTATTTTTTTTCTGCACCAAACATATGATCAGATATGCACTCTGTCATATGGCTGGCTTGCTTACTAACTAAGAAAGTTGCTTATTTACATAGCAATTGTGAACATTTTCTGGTTCAACTATAGCAATCCGCTGTGAATGTTGGTTTCACGCATTGCGTGAGATTTACACTACACTGACGAATGACAGAAAAATGTTTGTAATGATTTATGTTGCTCCACGAGCGCAATAGAACAGTATAGAAAAGAATTTTAAAATCACTTACAGTAGTATTAACAGCATTTCTACTCTGATGCCGTGGAGAATGCACTCGATGTGGACCCGCTACGGTGGTGATGATTTTCCAGATGTCGCTGTGTTCCGTTTCGCCTCGGAAATTTGATAATTTACACCGTTATTCTTGGTTGTTATTCGTTGGGTCTTTAGACTTGCAGTTTCTTCTATCTGCTATCACACACATCTATTCAATTTGTTCGGGTTTTAAAGCACTACAGAAATTCTCGATTCCATTTAATCTTCAAGTCTCACAAACCCGAATTAATTATTTGGCTTTCGATTTTAATCACTCGCTAGTGTGTGTTTCTTTGCTTCATAAAATCTTTTGTCACAAAAATCTTCGTTAGGTTTTCAATTATCATCAGAAGTTAAACTCGAATAAAAGGTTGTAATTTTTTCCAAATCACTGCCTTTGGATAACCAACTAACATTTTTTTCTTTTCTTTGGTTTTTCACCACTTATAGTTCACTTCATCCCTTTTCGGGGGGATCTTCCGTTGCACTATCACTTTTTTGAACTTGGGAGTGAAATCGACTCCGTACGACTGCGCCAATTAAAGGATGATGGATCGCGGATACGTTTTTAAAAAGATAAACCGATCGAACTAACTAACAAATTAAGACTGAACTTTATTTCCAATATTAAACCTAAGCTGAGTTCCCTAACGAGGCGCGTGGTTGTGGTGTTTTCTGCTGACATCCCGGTTCGCCGTCGATGGCCTCCCCGAATTGGCCGCTTTGACGTGCCCCAAGGGCCCAGTAGGGACCATGACCCGAAGCTAAGAGTCAGTTCCATTGTGGTTATATCACATTTATTAGCAGAGCAGCACATCGAAATTTTAGGTTCATTATTCTTTATATGCTATACAATTTCAGATCATCCATGGATATCCCAAGTTTTGTAAAATAATTTCAAATCAATTTTTTTTTTCTGGTGGCCATGATACATTATCTAAGCTTTCAGGTTCATAGTGGATGTGCGGGTCCGTATACAATTGCAGCAGGACCACAATCTGCAGACACGTAAATACAAATGAAATTATTATCGTTTTATATTATAATATCCATTCACTACATTTTGCATGCTTTTTTATAAGCCATTTTCAGCTTCACATTTATGCATCCTTGTCAGTTATAGCTCATCTAACCTACGTTATGTATTTGAAAAGATAGGAAGGTTTTGATTGTTTTTTTTTTTTTTTAGAAAGGATCATATTCGAAAAATTCTACTTAAAACAGCACTTTCCTTCTTCATCAGAAATATATATTAATTTAAAACCTAACAGTTTACAATCATTCATTTCCTATTTCACAGACATGAGGAATCATTTATGGGTGTACAAGAGCTATAGAAAAATTCAATTTCCTAATTTTTTATTTTAGTTTTATTAAGATTCAGTTTTTAGATTCATACTCATCTGAAATTTATTTCGCCTTATTATTAGCTGTCTTCAGTTTTTCTAATATTATAATATCATAATAATACACATCTAATTTTTATTTTCAGTAACATACCAGTAGATGTCATATATATCTTGTACCTACGCTTATTATGTTCTCTGACTATTATTGTGAAAATAAATTTTAATCTTAGTAGATCTTATTTCAATAGAAACTGCAACAGTCTTTCGATGAGTGGATGGTCAGATTAGTTACGGATATATGTATTCTACTATAGTTTACTGGCTTGGTGGTATTATTAATTTATATTTGAACGTCAGTTTATTATTTTATGTTGTGATATTAAATGATGTGACATAATTGCATTTAAATTCATTTCATTAAAATCGCTATTTCCGATGAGACTCACTACATAAATTATTGCAAGGAAACGGAACAGCACATCGAAATTTTAGGTTTACTATTCTATTGCTATATAATTTCAGATTATACATGGATATTCCAAGTTTGATGAGATAATTTTAAATCAATTTTTTTTCTCGCAGCTACAACTTTCAGGTCCACAAATGGAATTGTTATTATCATTCTTATATTCATTCATTATATTATTTGTCATGATAATATTCATTCGCTATATTTATTATAATTATAATATTAATTCACTATATTGTATACATTACTATATGACATTATATATATATTGGGAAGGGAGGGAGCATCAGGGTATCACTCAAACTGGAATTGGACAATGGAGTGGTATGACAACCGGCGTCTAGGAGGGAACAAACAGTATCATTTTCTTTATCCTACCGATTCGATTGTGGTGCTGTGAATTCTACTCCAACAATTTCAGTGAGAGTGACGCGCCCTTCTTAACAAGCCATCCCGTAGGAAGCTTAATGAGTATTGCGAATTGGGTTATTCGATTTGTTGGATCGTATCGTTGGAAGGAGATTCTTATGTTCCCGCGGGTTTCGCGTAAGTGTCTCTGCTTACGGGTCCGCTCCACCGTTTTTGGACCTTCATACAGCGTTACTGTGAATGCAAATCGGTAACTCAATTTGATCTTGCTATTAAGTGGAGCTGCATACATGACAAGGTCTTAGAAGGGATGGTGGCTACCTTACATACATACATACATACATCCAGGTTCGCCGTCGATGGGCCGATAGATGGGTGGACTTCGGCCCAGGCAAAGTGCTGATCCTGTAGAATGCGTGTCGAACGATGGCAATGGTTCGACGATGTCGTTGCTCTCCAACCAGTGGTGTTGATGTTGCAATAATCAAGTCGTTGCACGACACTTGATGATGTGGTGTTTTGTTGATAAAGCGGTCGATTGTTACCATGGCTGATTGGACTATGGTTTTATGGTATGCTGAGTTGACAATGTCGATGAACTTGTAACTGAGGTTCGGGTGCTAAGTGGTTGTCGTTAGGTATGGCTCAGGGATCATTTGATAACTTACTTACTTTCGAATATCCATTTATGGTACTTCTACATAAAAATGCATCAAATAGCTGCTTTAAACCGCTAATAATTAAAAAAAAAACCCGTTGCGCAATTCCCACATTGTGCACTTAATTCACCGGCAGAGCAACTTTTTCAAATTCAAATAAGGAATGAGAAATAATGAGAAGTATCGACATTGATACTAGCTTTCTTCTTTGATCATACGAGTATTCTCGACATGTAGTGGTATGCATTTGATTGAGGAATTTCCATTATTCTTGTTTTATGACATTGTCATGCAAAATAGTAACCGAGTGCTTATGAATGTATTCTATCCGGTGATCCGTTTTGTTATGAAAGTTCTTCTGTTTATAAACACGCGCAGAATCATCGCTTATTCTTCCGGTCTTCCTCTAAGCTCTCCACCGATTGCTTGTCGATCTGCCAAATTTTGAAGACGTTTGGATTGAGTTATCTCAAATTATAATAATCCGTCCAATGTATCACAAAACATTGCGATTGGTTGAGCGGATTGGAGATAATGAAATCATTTGGTATAAGACCAAGTCTCTCCCGGTTGGTATTAATCCGTTGAGCATGGATATCAATAGAAACATAAAGTAGCCAGAAGGCACGAAATGCATCTACGGACTTTTATTTTTACGAAATCCCTCAATTGCAATTGTTAATGGGTTAGCAAAGATTGTTCATTAGACACTTCAACTTGATTGATACAGTTATTAGTTACAGTAGTGCAATAGATTGTAGGATACAGTAGTAAAAATTGAAAGTTGCGAAAAAAGAGTTCATGCATCGACTGTGAAAGGTTGTGTCGATGCTTCATTCTGCAATGTTCTCCTATCGGGCATGGCGCGTTTCGTATTGTTTCAGTTATCTATAATTTGGTAAAATGAGTGATCGAGTGAGCACAGTAAGAAAACAACAAGGCGTCTCTCAAGCGTTAATAAAATTAAACTTGTTTCCTAACGGAAAACCACCATCACACTTTGTGAGTGGCTCCAATAACATCCTTATTATTAGTTTAACTAGGATCAAATAGGATTTCCTGCATTATAAAAAATCACCTTGTTTTTCCTATGAAAAACCACCATTACACTTTGTGTGTGGCCCCATCCTTACTGTTGGTATAAATCGGTTCAAATCAGAAATCGGTCCTAATATTTAAATATTTTACTAAACGAAGCGTGAATTCAGCTTATCGTTTACCAAAACGAACCCTGCTGCCACCCAATCGTGTTATCCAACATACCAGTGATTTCTCGTGGAAGTGCAGCGGTGATCTTGGCTTCCAATAAAACGTCCAAATAAACGTTAACGCATTCCTACCGTTTCCTTATTTGACCAGCATTCGGGCGAGGCCAGTGCCGGTATTGCCTTAGTTTGGGATCACCAGTTTTAGACATTGAGCATGTTTGCATCATCTGTTGATTCTCTGTGTAATAACAGCTGAACTGGCAGTAACGGAGTAACAACCTCGGCGGTCAATCATGCTCATTATCCGGCTCATGCTCATAAAAACGGATAAAATCGTTGAATAGGATCAGACAACTGCAACTTCTCGCTCCAACTAGCTTGCTGTTCTGCTTTCTCACACGATGAACCAAACTGTAAGATATGATCAACATATATTCTCAATAATACGAAACTTCAGTACCCTAAAACGGGGTACGCGGGGAAAAATTGATCGGTTTGGCCTATATCATGAATAGTTCAAATAAATATTTTTCGTTGATACTCTTTCTAATTATCACCTAAGTTTCCTAATCTAGTATTATTTGGCTTCTGAAAGCTATAGCATTGGTTTGAATATTCAGTTTTTTGATTAATCAAGAATTTAATTGAGCATTGCTTCTTCAACTTTCAGCTAGCGGGAAAAATGCAATCAATGCTTATTTAATTGCCAACATTACAGGTTAAGAGATATTTCCCTTGTTCTCAACCCAGCAAAGGTGACTGCTCTGTGACTCAATTTAGTCACAGTAGAGCTGCTGAAACCATTTTTGACGGTTGTGTGCTGCTTGGGTTTTTAACATACTCCAGGCACTTTACTCTGTGCTTTAGGCTATATAGGCTGGGTTCTTGGTTAAATGAAAAAGATTATAATAAAATTGTTAGTCGTTACAGTGACTTGATTGTGACTCAATGAGTGGTATTGGAGTAACATCAACTGTATTGCAACAAGTTACCTTGCAACCTGCTAGAGATAAAAAATAGAGTATGCGTCCCTTGACTCAGCCTAACATGCAAGGATCGATTACATTTTTTTGTTATTACTCATACAATATATAAGCTATAAGCGATATTTAGCTTGCTATACACTTGCTTAGATACGTTTAATACGATTTTTGGTTTAATGTATTACGAAAAACTACACAACTTACTTTATAAAGTCAGAAACTTTCGAGGGAATGAATGAGATATCAGTCTATTAGCATCAAATTGGGTCTATTGATGGATGCAACTTCGTCCCATTCGATCGATTTTTTATTATTAAATGCAGTCATCGTGCGGTTTTTATTCCTGATTTTATGAAATAAGGCATGGCCAGCTGTATTCGCATTATCCAACATAAAATATCACAAAACAAACTAAACTTAAACTGCTTGGAAACACTTAATGATTTATTGTCGGTTCGATAGTGAAAACATAATAATTCACTGTGAACAGGTTTGGTTTCTTTGGCTTTTGTTTAGATTAGCCATTAAAAAAATATACAACCGAAACTTACACATTTTCAATGAAAATTTTAACAAAAAGAACATTTTTACTAAGTTATTCTGACAATAGGCCTTTTTTACTAAGTAATTCAGACAACATTGGGTCCACCGTTTTCTAGTTAAATTATTGTTATTGTATCTGTGTGAATAACGTGTAACTATTTTCTGTACATCTAGGTTGCATTATTTGGTTTATTGGTTCAATTTAGCCAAATTTAGATCATTCGAAGATCATGGAGATAATTTGTTCAGCTTAACCAGTGAAATCATGATGTCAAAAAAGTTACTGCTTTGAATTCAATCGGCCATCATGATGGCTACATAATTTAGTTGATTATCGCTGAGTTAATGACATATTTGGTACATAGGCCGAATGTAGGAGCTAGGCTAACATTACATCCCCTTACCCTATTGAAACAGATAATAAAATTCTAAAAATAACACTGGGGGGGGGGCAACGCCCCCCCCCCCCCTGCCACCTGGCTACGCCTATGCAAAAGCTTCTGAATCTATAGCATGCGTAAATCGAATAAAGGGCGATACGGTCAAAATTTGGTCAATATCAACTTGACGTATTTCTTTCAATTTTGCATTTAAAAAACCTGAACACCCCTCATTTTGAAGGTGTGTGTGTGTAGAATGTTGCTCCTATTTTGATTTTGGAATTCACTCTTCAGTTGTCAAAATGCCGTCCAAGCAAGAAGAGCAGCGTATCAAAATTTTGCTCGCGCATCGCGAAAATCCGAGCTACTCGCACGCAAAGTTGGCAAAATCGCTAAAAGTTGCCAAATCAACCGTTACAAATGTAATTAAAGTGTTTGGGGAACGTTTGTCGACAGCCAGGAAGTCTGGATCGGGGGGAAATCGAAAACCGGAAGCCGCTGAGACGACAAAGAGAGTTGCCGGTAGTTTCAAGCGAAACCCTAACCTATCTCTCCGAGATGCCGCAAATAAGCTGGGTGTATCGTCTACAACCGTACATCGAGCCAAAAAACGAGCCGGACTATCGACTTACAAGAAGGTAGTGACTCCAAATCGCGATGATAAACAAAATACGACGGCCAAAGCGCGATCCCGAAGGCTGTACACGACGATGCTGACGAAGTTTGACTGCGTGGTAATGGACGACGAAACCTACGTCAAAGCCGACTACAAGCAGCTTCCGGGACAGGAGTTTTATACGGCAAAAGGAAGGGGAAAGGTAGCAGATATAGCACACGAAACTGTCAAAGTTCGCAAAGAAATATCTGGTTTGGCGAGCCATCTGTACCTGTGGCTTGAAAAGCAGCATTTTCATAGCTTCCGGGACTGTCAACCAAGAAATTATCGTGAAAGAGTGTTTGAATAAACGTCTGCTGCCTTTCCTGAAGAAACACGGTTGTTCCGTACTGTTTTGGCCGGATTTGGCATCTTGCCATTACGGTAAAAAGGCTATGGAGTGGTACGCCGCCAACAACGTGCAGGTGGTTCCCAAGGACAAGAACCCTCCCAACACGCCAGAGCTCCGCCCAATTGAGAAATACTAGGCTATTGTCAAGCGGAACCTAAAGAATACAAAAAAAACTGCTAAGGACGAGCAGCAGTTCAAGGCAAACTGGCTTTCTGCGGCGAAGAAGGTGGACAAGGTGGCTGTACAAAATCTGATGGCAGGGGTCAAGCGTAAGGCCCGGCAATTCGGATTTGGAAAAGCGGAAGCCTAACTGAATATTTTTCCTGAATTTTATACTAATTGAACTTGAAAAAGAAATTTAATTTGATTTTTTAAATAAACGATTTCACCGATTTACGCGCGTTTTCCCTTGACCAAATTTTGACCGTATCACCCTTTAGATTCAAATTATTTATTTGCAATCCCGCAATACAACGAGGGTCATCGAAATTGCAGGAAAATAGATGACTTACCTTCTGCTAGGGTCTGCTAAGGGTCTCGTTCCGTTCGTCCGATGTACGATTACTGCTTTTGCCACAAGTTCTCGAATGCCAATGTCATTGCTCCATAATTTTCATGCACTTCAAATATTTATCACAATCTCCTACCGTCGAGTCACTCACATGCACTGCACTGTAGAATGAACCATTTTCAAACCACGTCCACTTCTCTTCTAATATTTTCGGATGGAATCGCCTGGCTCTCCTGTGTATGTGTGTGTATGTGTGCACGTAGCACACTAGACCAGAAATGTAAAATTTAAACATTCGCCGTGTTGGGTGCACTGAGACGCGAACTTCGCGGTTCGATCTGCAGTGATTTTTGGTACAATTCGTCGTCGTCCAGCAGCAACGATGTATCCAAGAGGTAGGATGTAACTTTCGGTATGTGATCGATTTTGTACGGCGTCTGTTGAAAATGGCGAATCTCCCGTATCACATGTGCGATCTGTGAAAATCAGAAAAAGAAATTCATGCATGAGACCGAAAACGAACTATCGATGATGCCGCGTCAATACGCGGTGCAGTCCAATGCAGCTCGAGAGAATGCTTGAATTTCAAACGACTTATGACTACATGAATACAGTGCCAACCACCACCGTTGCGTTGTCGCTATATGCAAGGGCACCGCCACCGTATTAATTTTCATAAATCAGAATGTCGAATGGAATTCTTTTTCTGTACTCAACTTACCATTCGCATTTTGGAAAAATTCAGCAAACGATCCGGTGTAAAGTCCGGTGTGCCCTCCTCAATGAACGAGAGGTCAGTTAGATACATGCCCAGGTACGGAATGCAGGGAGGATCACAACGGTGCAGCGCCTCCCGCATCACGCGAAACCTCCCATCGGAGCAAACCACAGCCTGCAGTTTTGTGATTGTCGATTTGATCTGGAACGAAAGCATTGGAAATTATTGAGGACCAGGCTGGACTGGAGAGACTCCCACAATGGAGTTGCATGCAAATCTTCTTGATGCTGCCAGAACGAGGAATGTCTAGCAATTTATAGTGCAATTTCATAGAATAATAATTATGCTTACATTTATATGCTAATCGATCAGATATTCAGTTTAAATTCAAATCAATTTGTTGACTTCCAGAAAGAGGAACAGTGAGAAAAACTATGCAATTATAGAAAACAGCCCTATTGATGTTTCTGAATTAATTGTGAAGTAAGCTCCCTTACTAAGAAACAAATAGAAACACAGAGCAAAAGTCACATACATGAACTTCGCAGCAAGCCCCATCAAGACCATTCTTATTTCCCATAAAAACCAAGCCTAAGGAATGTTTCTGCTCGAAGTTTCGTCGTAATTTAAGCTCGTAATGTGCATTCCAATTTAGTAGAATGTTTAGAGTGAGGAGAAGACCGGAGTGCTAAAAGCGATCTCATTTTATGTCTTCCGTGAATTTAGCGTTTGTTGGTGGTTTTCCGCAGCATAACGAAGCAGTGGAAAGTTTAAGCACACAGCCACAAATGCGATAAGTTTTGCTGTCTCTGGATGTAGCTGAGTGGCATCGGGGAAAAGTTGTAATGAGTTTATATTTATACCCAGCAAATGAGTCAGACAGTGACCTTTCCCTCTAGAGACAGTAATTGAGACTGATTGAGGGTTCGAATCAGGGATTCAAAACCGTAATCAGAGCTTGATGATGATGATGATGATGATAACTTTTGTGATTTTAAATAATTATCGATTTGTAAAGTCATTGCCAATAGTGAATGCACCATTGATGGGAACTGTGCTCAGTACAAAAAATCACTGGAAATTTTTGTGCTGGTTGTTAACAACATAAATTGCTGAAAGTTATTGCATGTTGCAAGGAATGCTGAATACACATTTTGTATCCATTCATTTTTGTAAAAAAGCAAACTGCCTATCTCTAACCTGAAAATCGTCATGTCGAATAAATAATGAATGTTGCAAGCTTTCTGCTACTGTAAGCAACAAAATTTAAATTGATTGGTCAGTATAA
Source organism: Aedes koreicus (assembly GCA_024533555.2). Classification (NCBI taxonomy): domain Eukaryota; kingdom Metazoa; phylum Arthropoda; class Insecta; order Diptera; family Culicidae; genus Aedes; species Aedes koreicus. Next base: position 16,994 of record JAHHFK020002775.1, on the reverse strand, counting down.
TTAAGTTAAAAATTATGTATTTGGGAGGATACCATGCTAAGAATCGACGAATTAAAATGTGGATGAGTTATTGTCATATGTACGTCTAACGGGTTTTTCACATCCAAATGAAACTGATGTTGTCATTTATTTTATATTTTTCAATATTTCGCACGGAAGTTTGAAAATTGCGGGTCCGTCTTCCTTGCAAAGAAAATGCATGCACAAATGGTTCCCCGTCTGTGGTCTTCCGATCGAAAAACTGTCTAAGGAAGCAGATGTGTGCGTCGGAGCGAGTTGAAACTGTATTATGGAAGTATCGAGAACAGTGCTCTTTCATAGATTCCCCTAGACGGGGTAGAAAACCCGATATCGCTGACCCTACAAGCGACCGGAAGGTAAGACATTATTTCAAGCGGCATCCTTCAGCATCAATACAAGATGTGGCGGAAAAGCTAAGTGCTTCGGCAGCTAATGTTTGCCTGGAGATAATAGGCTTTCAGAAGTCGGGAGTAGAAGCAACCAAACGAAGCATCCATAATATTTAATCTGTGAAACCGAGTTTGTCGTACAGCACAAACTGCTAACCGAAAATTGGGGTGTGTTAGAATGAATGATGAAACCTACATTAATTTCGATTTGAGAATGTACTCGAAAATAATGCAACACTTTCTTTAATGCATAATTTTTTATTGAATGTGTAACAATTGATGAAATTTTGAGTGAAACTAGTTTCAAGTGTGATTTTCACTTATGCCAAAATTTCGTCAATTCTGTCAAGTGGTAATTGATATGGCTACCAAGCAAGCAGTGCTTCGACGGGTTGGTGCAGCCGAAATGCATCGTAATGGACGACGAACATTAAAGCGGACGCCAAGCAGATCCCCGGCCTGGAGTTTTTCGTCGGCAAGTCCCGCCTGGATGTTTCGGAGGAAGAAGGTCAACAAATTTGCCAAGAAGTACTTGGTGTGGTAGGTGCTCTGTGGGTGTGGCAAATTCGGAAAGCTGTACATAATGACTGAGAACATCAACGGCAAAATATATAAAAAAGAATGCCTCCAGAAGCGCCTGCTGCCCTTCTCGCGGTCCCACGAATGAGACACTCTGTTTTAGCCGGGTCTGCAGCCTTCCATTACGCAAATCGGGTGATGGAGTGGTACGAAGCCCAACGATGTTGTTTTTGTGCCGAAGGAGGAAAATCCGCCAAACTCGCCAGAATTTCACATAATAGAAAAATTTTGGGCGATTACGAATAGCAAGTTCCGAAAAACATGGATAAAAGACAAGGATTTGATATAATGGTGGACGAAAGTATGTAAGAAAGATGGCGAGATGGACCGAACCCGGCCCCAGCCAAGTCTTTGACAGAAGCAAAGAAAAAAAAAAGAAAGATGGCGCAAGTGTTACACAAGATTTCATGGGAAGCGGTAAGTCCAAGATGCGGCCATTTATCCTAGGAGAAGGGGTTGAAAAAAAAAAAACAACTTAACAAAAACATAGCTTATATGTGTTTATCCTTGAGAGTGTCAAAAATATCCGACATAAAATCAATTTTTTGTGATCATTTTTGTTTGTTGCATTTTTTTTCGAGTACAATCTTTATGAAACTAGGGCAGGAGCGTAGTTTAAAACCTTCCTGGTTGAAAGCTATCAACACCAAAAAAATAACAAGAAGGTAAAGGTGTGTCAGGCCGTTAACTAGCGGATAGTGTTATATATAACCGATTCAATACGGATGGTTCTTATATGATCCAACATTAAAATTTGCTGTCAAAAATCGGCTTTTAGAGTTACATATCCAAGTAACATTGCTAACACCATCCTGCTTTATTAAGTTTTATTAAAGTTTTATGAAAGCCACTAGAAATCAAATTGGTTTTATTATGGCACCAAGAGAAGCCAATAGGTTTCATATTTTAGTCAGGTTTATGAGAACCTACACAGCTTGTTTACAACGGTCTTAAAATCTTGTTTCTCTAATTCCTTTTACTCCTATTAAAGGTTTTATTTCGACTTTATGAACTCGTAAAATGCTGTATTGAAATGCCGTTTGAGGACTCATTGAAATTATATTATTATGGCCAATTGAAAAAACATTTTAAAACCAGTTTTCGTCCAGTAAATGCTTAAACGGCAAATTGGCATTGAAGGAGGTCACCATAAGACCAAATAGTTTTATATGAGCTATCATCAAGCGCAACTTTAAGAAGACTGGTAAGGAGTGCAAGGCCATGGAAGAGTTAAAAAATAATTGGTCTGTGGTCATCCAAAATGAGATAATTCTTGCGTTCATACATTTTTTTTGTCAACTATGAGAGCAAGACTTGAATAAAATGACAGAGTTGTTTTTAATACTGTGTGTTTTTAAATTTCATGCAATGAGATGTTCCCTATCTAATTACCTGGCAACTTTGTAATTAAAACATTCTTATGTTCGTAGTTACATCTATGGTTCACAATATTTGTTATAACTGGACATAATTATGTTTACAAGTCCATTCTTAGCTAAACTACTTCTTCCATTATTGGTTGGGTTTAGTCACCGTGGAGTTGTATTATTTGGTTTTTGGTTGGTTGATATCGGTGAAGCATAATAGGTCTTCCATTATTGATATCAAACACATTTCTTTAAACACAAGTTGGGCATAGAAGTTTAGATTTATTAAAATAATGCTCACATGCGCATCGCATGCTTTCAATTACAAATACTTTCGCTCATTTCTCCTGTTCTCTTCCTTATCCCATGACCACCAGCAATACCATATGGCATACCCTACTCAACCATATAGCATATACCTCAACCCTACATCAAAATAGAAACTAAGCAATAAGTAAAGAACGGTATGTAACTCTAACCAATAATACTTTCAGCAAAATTTTCTTATACAGGGGATAGACAAAATGGTCGGGACAGGCAAATTTTTGATCAACTTTGCAGTGCTCTAACTTCATGAAATATTATCCGATTTCAATTTTCCAAGAAGCATTCGACGGGGAATTCAATTTTATTTTATTTCTTGGTAACAAAATTGGCCATAGTCACCGGATACCGGAGTTGTTCCGGGTTTCCGGAGGGGCTATTTTACATGTTGACTTTGCGTTGAATTTTCGTACAAGATGACGTTATCAAACATTTGGCGAAATGGGCAGCAAGCCGTGCTTCGAAACTGACGTGTTTTGTTTTTTGCTGCGCCGTTTTCGCGAAAAAAAATTAAACAATAATTCGTAATTTAACTTGAGCTAACAGTGAAATCATAAAATCTCCGCGAAAATTGTGTAAGCCGTAGTGAATATAATCGATTCCCTCTCGAAATGTGTGAGTGTCGGTAGTATTTCCCCGTTTTTTGTTTGTTTTTGTGCTTCGCCCCCGCACCCGGAAGAAGAGTTAAATCAGCTTAGTTTTGGTTATTAGTGGTAATATTGTGACACTCGGGCATAATTTATTAGTTTTTGTGCATTGTCGCGAGTGAATCGACGATTATTAGCAGTTTTGAAGCTCGATATAAAGTCGCCCCATAACGGGGATTTGCATTATTGGCAGAGTGTGGAGTGAAAAAAAAAGAAGACTAGTGCAACGTAGAGAACGGCCATCTGCTGGTCAGAAGCAGCAAACGAAAACAACGCGCATGGGCGGGTGAAAAGCTTGCACATAATTTTAGGTGCATTCACCACGGGGTGTGCAGAGTTTTGTTATGCAGGTTGCATATCTAGCGGGCGGTTTAGTAACGTTAATTTTTGCGCATATTTAATCGCGAGTGCATGAAATTAATCACGAATCAACGTCGAAAATTTTTATGTTTACGAATGAACAAGATAGTGTGATTGAGGAGGCGGACATGGGTGAGATGTATCTAACTATATAACAAAAATCTTATTTTCAAAAAATACTACATACGTGCCTGGTTTGGAAATTTTAAATTTCCAAATCTGGAAGTGTGTTGCATTGCCCTTATCCAAATGATATCGGTAATGTTTACATGCGGGGCTTATTGTATGTGAAAGTAACCTCGGAATGGGCGTGACTCTCCAGACATTCTGAAATGGGTTGCTGGATCTGCAGTAGAGCTATCACTTTCTAGCTCCCGGATTAAAGCTGCTTCCAATGGTCACTTGAATGATTGTTGTAAACAGATTTCTTCCATAATACCATTGCCGGCCGATGGGTGTTAGATTGGACACACACACACACACACAAGATGACGTTATCAAACTTTTTTTTTTTCAGTAAACAAACGAAAAAACAAAACATTTCCCAAGCGTATGAAAGGTCGATCACAGGAATCGTCCTTAAATTGACCGATATATGGCCATTTCCGTGAAACAGTTTCTGATGAAGGGTCCTGGATGCGGTCAGTTCTTTATTTTACTCAAAACATGCTATGTCACAGCTTTTTTTCTTGTTTTTTTCTTGTTTTTTACCACAAAGCTTATTATAAACGAAAAGTGGATATTTGGCAATACGGGCCCCTCCCGGAACCACCGGAACGACCCCGGGGGAACCTTTAGTAGGGGCCAATTACGATTTTACTCGAAAGCATGCCGTGCAGCAGCTCTATCTTCATGATTTTTCATAAGTATGATTTTTATACACTTGAGAAGGCTATTGGCTATATTGGCCACTCCCTGGACCACCGGAACGACCTCGGGGGAACCTGTAGTAGGGGCCAATTATGATTTTCCGCCGGTTTTCATTAAGGGAAGCAAGTTTTCGTTCAAACAATCCACTCGCGAACATTATGGTCCTAACGAACCGGATCCCAAGTTAAGTTGTGCTGCTCCGAATGTAAAGTGCCGGAAGTGGATGAAGAAACCGTTGTGATAAGTGCGTAATTGGGGCGCGTAAAAATATTGACAAAAAAAAAATGGCGATTATGTGAACCGCATCAGACGCCGCCATTATTTGTACGACAATGCTGGCCATCGCCATTTAAAAAAAAGAACAAGTAATTAAGTGGTTGAAGAGCCGTGTGAAGTTACCACCCAGTGCAGCATGGTTCGTTTCGAAGCCATATTTCCCAGCCATCCGTGTCGTCGTCAGGTCCAGCCGGTTGGGTGAGTATAGACTTGGCTATGTTCCCAACCACCGTCGAGCATAAGGCTTGACTTGGTGTCCACGGTGGCATGCCAGAAGAAAAAAATATGTGTCGCAACGAGGATCCGGAATCTCTGGAGGTAGTTCTGCACTTGTTCAGTCTACTCTGGATTCCACCACTCCGTTGAGCAAAAAGACAAGAAGAAGAAACAGTTGGCAGAGAAGCAGAAGAAGAAACAGTTGGCAGGAGAAGCAGGAAGAAACAGTTGGCCATGGAGCAGGAAAAGCTGGGGAAGCTCGTCCACCGCCGTGGCGTAGCTAAAGGCAAGCACACACGAATCCTTAATGCTATCCGCCCAGATGAAGATGAAGTGGTCCAACTTACCGAAGCTGAGACAAAGGTCTACCTAAGGAAGCTGGAGAAAGCCCATGAAGATTATGAAAATGTGTGCGATCAGATTATTGCCATGGTTTTCGCTGAAGATCGTCATCAACAGGATGAGGCTTACGAAGAGTACGATACCTCCCCGACATAGTTTCTATCTTGCTTGAGGAGCAAGTTACTAGAATCAATAATTCTAAGGCAACTGCTGCTACAGTTGGAACGAATGTCGTTCCATATCGGCAAGAACCGGTGGTTATTCATCAACCACTTCGAATGCCCATCCCTACATTTGATGGCCGGTATGAGAGCTGGCCAAAGTTCAAGGCCATGTTCAATGATCAAGTGGACAAGGGCCCACATCAGTTCGTGGGAGCTTCCAGTTGGAGTGCACTTGGCAGATCCCGAATTCTTCCAGTCCAGTGAAGTGGATATGCTTCTTGGCAACGAGTGGTTCCTGAAAATGTTGATCACATTCGTCTTCTTTGGTGTTAGACTGATAACCACTACCAATATCTTCGACTTCCCAAAATCGTTGAATGGACTGAATTAACTCAGCCATGGTTACGGTATGCGAATAGACAATTCCGTCAGACTAAGCAACTTCATCATACACACCACCTAACACCCAACCTAATTGGGTCTCATGCAGAATTGGAAGATTGTCGGCCAGTAAGACAACAATTTCAGTAACCACTCGTTGCCAAGAAGCATATCCACTTCACTGGACTGGGAGAATGAGGGCTCTGCCAAGTGCACTCCAACTGGAAGATCTGCTCTTACTTTGTTGGTTATCAGGCATGTGACCTTGGCTTGGAAATCGCTATACCTCGACGACAAATGAACAACGCTGCTATTGGACGATTTTTTGTTGATTCCATTCACTTGCATTCTTTGTTTATAAAAGCAATTATTGCAAGCGCCTCTCGCTTATTGAGTCTATCTTTATTAATCATCATGCATTGCGACTCATAAGTTGGTAGAGGTAAAGACATCCCACTTAACTTACGTGGAGCAAACAATAGAAGCAGTTTTTGGACTGATTCAATACGATTTTTATGTGTATCTTGATATGGACCTAAAACCATACAACAATATTCAAGGAGGAGTCTCACGTTTGCTACTTCCAATATTTTGATTTTAAGGGGATCATTGAAGTGCAAATACTTTTAATGAACAGAATATTGCGCGCCTCATCGATAATGTAATTGAAGTGATCTACAACCAAACAAGATTCGAGTATAACACCTAAGCTTATAACTTGATAGCATATCTCAAATTTGTATAGCTATAGCTATTGCTTCATGTCTTGTTACGTGTTTTCTTGTAAATGCGAAGGTATTGTATTTTTTATATAAAGTTTGGGTAAACCTCAGGTACATCAGGTGTGAAAATTATTAATTTAATTTTGAAATACCATAATATCAGATGCTTCACATAATTCCACGAAAAGTTTCATTTTGTCTGCGCATATTGAAATGTTCAAAAGATTTAAAAAGTGTTCAACACCGTTAACAAACAAATAAACAGTAGATTCACAACTTATGACAATTTTCCCTCAATTCTTACATTTTGTATTTTAGCGGTTAAGTCTGACTGAACCCCCTTTAAAAGCCTGCATTTGAACTTTAGCAAATATTATTTAAAAAGCAAAACGATGGTAAATCAAAATGGTTTTGTAACAGAGAAAATCCATAGAGTAATCTTTTTTTAACTACACTAGGTAGCGATAGTGACCAACATTAAAAAAAAAAATAAGCAAAATGCTATGGAAACCACAACGCTATCCTTTGTCCTTGCTACCTCTGATCACGCCAAATTCTGAAAGTTGCATCACAAATAATGTTTTTATTCTAATCTAAAATATTTGTTCAAAGAGGAAAGTTCCATTCGTAAGCATGAAAAAGAGCAGCACTTCGAGCAACGGGGACGCAAATAGTCCCGGTCCAGTTCTGCCACGAGTTCAACCAGCCCAAATTAAAGTTGTTCCTTAAATCGTCGTGCTGGTTGAAGTTAACACTATGCTGACTTATTTGGGTCAGTTTCAGAACACTAGTACCAGCGATTCAGCACGTATGTAAACATGATATTACGAATGATACTGATTCAATGTAAAAGTAAATTGGCAACAAATGGAAAGAAGCTCATAGCATAGGACGCAGAATGTTTTGCTTTCATTGCAGTTAGCTTCACCCATAGAGCACTAAGTGAATAAAAATAATGATGAACTTGCACTTTCGGCCAACCGACTGGGGTGACCCGTTCGTTCGAGCGGAACTTGAAAAACCGATATGCAGTCTTAGTTGTCCTGTTTCTCGTATAGAAAATATCTATAAATCCTACCCAACCGGAGCAGCCGCTTTGAAACGACCTTTGGAGTGGGGCCAACAAATGCAGTGAAAAACCCAACCGCGGCACCGGGCAAAGTAACGCTCGTTGATTCGCATCCCCGATTCCCATCAGCTTATAGAAACGAGTGCCAAACTTGGCCAAGCTGCCAAATGGTGAAAGGACAGTAAATTAATATCACGGCAAATTTTCCGCCTTAGTTCCCGGAAATGGACGTGCCCTGTGAATTCACAGCATGACTGGTCGTTTCCGTGTTTGTCGACGCTGAGTGCCTACAGGGGATTGGCAGAATTTTCACCAGTGGCGAAATGGTGTTCTACTTTTTAGTGTCACAGCTCCATAAATTATCAACTGAGGTTGTTGAACGAGGCGGCAATTGAATGAAAATTATGTTCGTTAACGTATATTGGGCATTCCTGTTGCTGATAATGCTCGTCAAAAAAGTTGCGTATTTTTAGGGTCATCAAACTTCCTGTTTTTCTTAGGGTAAAATCAGAAGAAGAAAAACATACAGGAAGATCAAGATTGTGAGTCTATCACTGAAGGACACACAAATCTTTGGACCAATAAGCTGATGATTTCAAAGTGTATTCATCAAGTGCTTAGAGTATAAAGGTTTTAAATAATCTCAATCAGTAAAAAAATGCTTAAAGCTGTGGCACTTTGGAACAGGATGAATATTTCACCCAATCCCTGTGGGACGCGGCTTGCATTTTTATTTAATCCTACTATTTAGCTTGCCCATTCAACAATTCTTTTATATTAAACAACTCATTCATACTAGAACAAGAGTAATAACATGTGCGGAAGTAAATAATTTCATGCGTTTATTTACTATGAGTCAATATGTTTTTTATATGTTTGGTCAATACATTTTGAAATTAAATTTATTCTTTTCAATTCAACAATATAACCGGAAAACATTTCGTGTTCGTAATTCGAAAGGAATTTTCTCCAGTACCTGCAAATTTAATTCTTCCAGTTAAAACATTTTGAAAAGGTTTGATTGTTGAGGGTTGTTGCGTATGTCCTGTGGGCAACGCCGCACCAACTCATCTATTTACATAATTGTTTTCACGGTACTTCACCACTATCTGTTATAGAGGAGTGAAGTTGACTGTTGTATGCAAAAAGTTGCAAACATGTTAGGGGGGCCGTCAACAAGGAGAATTGAAAATCACATGGAATCATTGATAATTAAAGTGTTTTAAACTAAATTAAAAGTAATTTTCTTAAAAAGAGTTCTTACTTGCCATTATAATAAACTAAACGTAATTCTACTTTAATGCTTAACCTAAACCCAAAAGCAGTAAGAAATTAGAAATACTAAATTGAACTTATAAGTGAAAAAAAAGTCTGATATATACGTTGTTACATTTGGGAGCTAAAAGGTGCCACACACAATTTTCCTATTCAAACTTAGCAAACACATGATTCCGGGATAACTTCCAGCAAACTCACAAATGTTAGTTAAAACTTAGAATAGCCGATATTTATAAAGTAATAAAAACTATTTATGGAAAATTTTCTCCCAAAATTAAAAACCCGTTTCTTTGTTACATAAGCAGTAAGCAATAAAATTTTCGGTTCTGGAAAAAATCGAAGATGCCACTAAAAACCGAACGATAGATCCGGTGCCGGAGGACAGTGTGCAGCATACCTGCCCGCTCTGCCAACTGCCAGACAACAACGAGATGGTCAGCTGCAACGACTGAGTCAGTGATTCATTCATTTTATTAACGTCTCTTTAAACTGTACGTCTACTGTAGACGTTTTAGTTCATTCGAGACGGAGTCAGTGGTTTCACTTCTACTGCGTCAGAATTGACGAGAGTGTAGCCAATCACGATTGGAGCTGCCAGGAATGAATTATTGCTAAAGTTCCTTCCTGCTTCAAACGCCATTACTAGGCCCGAAGTCATCAATAACACCAAACACCCCCACGTAACGGGTGTTCAATAAAAAATGCGAATGATTTCAATACCTTTCTGTAATTAAAGTAAAGAGCCTAATTTCTTTTCTCTCCAAGAGAATTGCTCTCTGGACTCCCTAGAAATGGGTGACATGTTTATTTTCGCTCAGGTGCTGTCAGTTCAATCGAAGATGGCGTCGAAACAGCAAGCACTCCGCGAGCGTGTTGTACAGTTTTACGAAACGCATGACCACTTTCGAGACGAAAACGTGCCCGTGAGTACAGTTTACCGGATCCTGGCATCCCTGGGCGTGGAGCGGAAGGCCGGTAGTGGCCGTCCAGCGAAGATAATGACGAAGAAGAAGAAGGAAGCGTCGAAATAGCTGTTCGACAAGACGAAACGAGTTCCGTGACGCCGGCCAAAAATATCACTGCTCCCATACCTTGATTCACCGAACCCTCAAGATGAAAAAAAAAAAAAAAAAAAAAAAAAAAAAGTGCACTACTTAATGTATCTGTAGGTAGTCTGGAGAAGCAAAATAGGATGGGGTGAGTAAATCGGTGAGAAGGAACTGGAAAAATACATGGTTGCGCATTCTAATGTAACTCGAATCGGTACAATTACACCCCTGTTTTTACCGGGCTGAAACTAGTATTGATGAAGTGAGGATCGAGCTTCATACGTTCGTAGAAGCTCGTTTGCTCAGGTATGCTCCTATTTCATATTTCCGTTTTGAGAATAATGATCGCGTCCACTGTACGCTCGTCGGAAGCAAGAATCGGGTAGCACCTCTTAAGTTCGTTTCCATCCCTCGACTAGAGCTGCAGGCGGTAGTCATCGGTACGCGCTTCGCTAGGAGTATTGTAGCGGTCACTCCATCCAAGTTGGTCGCCGGTATTTCTAGACAGATGCTCGTTATGTGCTGGCTTCAGACAGACCCTCCGAGGTACTTCCAGTTTGTAGCCTTCCGTGTAGGCAAAATATTGGATGTGACGGATGTTATGGAATGAAGATGGCTGAGCACAAAGGCGAACGTGGCCGACGATGGTACAAAATGAAAGAACAAGCCGGATCTGAAGAAATACCATCAACAACGAAACGCCAGACCGCTCACGCAAGTGAAACTTCTCAAAGTGGAAGTGGAAATGGTGATTCAGATATCCCATCGTTCTTTTACAAGACCACCCGGGCACGTCACTTGTCATACGTGACGTTCACCTACGCTATCATCATCAATGTCATGAGACCTGCGTGAACGAAGTGCGATAAGCTTGCAAGTGCCAAACTTGCCAAATACAACGTGCCGTTCCAGAAAATCCAACGTGCCCACCAGAAACTTTTGCTACGGAAAGCCAGTTTGACAGCCTTTGTACGACCATTTTTATACATTGTTGTTGACTTTGTTGGACCCTTTTTAGTCGTCTTTTTTTTATTCGTTTATTTTTCGTCGACTTATTTCCTCACAACGTGGAGACAACCACCGACGCCAGGAAGACGACTACACCACCTGGACCCTACATATCGCACTCTTCAACACATGAGCCAGGACCAACGGCTTTACTTTCCTTCCGAAGGAAGATGTGACCAGATTTTTTCGCCTCAGAAAACCACCGACGTCGACTGGGATTGAACCCTGACCTACTGGGGTGCCAATTAGCAGTCACGCTTACTACTACACCACCGGCGCCAGCATTTTTTTCGTCGTCGTAGGTCGTCATTATTGTAAGCGCTGGCGGTGGGGGTGGAGGTGTAATCGTAACATGTCTTACAACCCGGGCGACTTTTTGACGTAGGACTACGTCTGTGTTTTCAATACTGGGGTACACGTTCGAATTGCGAAAATTTGGAGCGTCACGAAAAATATATAGGTTTTGAACGTTAATAACTAAGTCATTCCACGATTGATTTTCAAAATGTTTACACCAATCGATCGGAACATTTTCTACGCTTCGATTTAAATATTAAAAACTATTGATTTTTAACATTCAACTATTGAAATTAACGCAAATATGAGGTAATGTCTTATAATGCCGATTTTTCAGAGTAAATTTTCCAAATACACAGTACTTTGCTAGCACAGACTTCATATTTAAGTAACGAACGTCTCCTGTGCATCAGGAAAAGATATTTAAGGGGGATACGTTGAAATTTTTCTTCAGTCTTTCAGCGATCGGCTACGCACCGTCACCGGATTGCAGCTCCCACTCGTTCGCATTCACTGTCTGCTATGGAAGGGCTCTACACCGAGTGCGTTGCTGCTGGAGCCCCCGTCTATTTCGCTGCGGTGGTGAAATACCTGGCCGATGAAGTGCTCGAGATGGCAGGAAATACCAACCCGTGACAACGCATCGACCAAAATCATACCACGTCACATGCAGCTGGCCATCCGCAACGACGCAGAGCTGATGAAACTTTTCCGGTGTGAACATTTCACAGAGTGATGTATTTTTCAGGCTGTCCTGCTATACAAGAAGACCGAGTGAAAAGCCCAAGTTCAATTGGAACCATGTTCTCCCCGTCAACTAAAATCCGTCCTTTTCAGGACGAACAACATAATTTGCTTATTTAAAGAGTTTGTTGATTTGAAGTTTCTCTTGCGTTCATCAACATTTATATTCCCACGCACTGGCTAAACATGGCATAGCTTTAAAGGTCGCGTCTCGGAGTAAATGGCTAAACATGTTTAATAACCAACAAACGAAATATATGTCCATATCTCGACTCTCTTTGGTTGGGGGTTTTGTCCCTGAAAAGGGCATTTTTCTTTTACATAAGGTGATGTGAATTTAACATCCGAAACCATACAGCGTGATGATTTCATTTCCTCGCTGGTGTCTGCCGCAACTAGTGAGGCCCGTCCCCTTTTGTAAAATTTGTTTCGCATTGCCTTTGTGTTACCACCTTCCTTCCATTCAATGGTACCCGATGCCATTATATAAAAAAGGCCCTTGCATGGCTAGCAGTCATTTGTGATACGTAGCAGCTCGAGGAAACTTCAAGAGCAAGCCAAAGTCCCGCACGAATCGCACCGGTTTGCTGTTACCAGTCGCATTCACCGTCTGCTCGGGAACGATAACTGCGCCACACCGAGTGCGTTGCTGCTGGAGACCCCGTCTATTTCGCTGCGGTGGTGAAATACCTGGCCGATGAAGTGCTCGAGATGGCAGGAAATACCAACCCGTGACAACGCATCGACCAAAATCATACCACGTCACATGCAGCTGGCCATCCGCAACGACGCAGAGCTGATGAAACTTTTCCGGTGTGAACATTTCACAGAGTGATGTATTTTTCAGGCTGTCCTGCTATACAAGAAGACCGAGTGAAAAGCCCAAGTTCAATTGGAACCATGTTCTCCCCGTCAACTAAAATCCGTCCTTTTCAGGACGAACAACATAATTTGCTTATTTAAAGAGTTTGTTGATTTGAAGTTTCTCTTGCGTTCATCAACATTTATATTCCCACGCACTGGCTAAACATGGCATAGCTTTAAAGGTCGCGTCTCGGAGTAAATGGCTAAACATGTTTAATAACCAACAAACGAAATATATGTCCATATCTCGACTCTCTTTGGTTGGGGGTTTTGTCCCTGAAAAGGGCATTTTTCTTTTACATAAGGTGATGTGAATTTAACATCCGAAACCATACAGCGTGATGATTTCATTTCCTCGCTGGTGTCTGCCGCAACTAGTGAGGCCCGTCCCCTTTTGTAAAATTTGTTTCGCATTGCCTTTGTGTTACCACCTTCCTTCCATTCAATGGTACCCGATGCCATTATATAAAAAAGGCCCTTGCATGGCTAGCAGTCATTTGTGATACGTAGCAGCTCGAGGAAACTTCAAGAGCAAGCCAAAGTCCCGCACGAATCGCACCGGTTTGCTGTTACCAGTCGCATTCACCGTCTGCTCGGGAACGGTAACTGCGCCACACCGAGTGCGTTGCTGCTGGAGACCCCGTCTATTTCGCTGCGGTGGTGAAATACCTGGCCGATGAAGTGCTCGAGATGGCAGGAAATACCAACCCGTGACAACGCATCGACCAAAATCATACCACGTCACATGCAGCTGGCCATCCGCAACGACGCAGAGCTGATGAAACTTTTCCGGTGTGAACATTTCACAGAGTGATGTATTTTTCAGGCTGTCCTGCTATACAAGAAGACCGAGTGAAAAGCCCAAGTTCAATTGGAACCATGTTCTCCCCGTCATCTAAAATCCGTCCTTTTCAGGACGAACAACATAATTTGCTTATTTAAAGAGTTTGTTGATTTGAAGTTTCTCTTGCGTTCATCAACATTTATATTCCCACGCACTGGCTAAACATGGCATAGCTTTAAAGGTCGCGTCTCGGAGTAAATGGCTAAACATGTTTAATAACCAACAAACGAAATATATGTCCATATCTCGACTCTCTTTGGTTGGGGGTTTTGTCCCTGAAAAGGGCATTTTTCTTTTACATAAGGTGATGTGAATTTAACATCCGAAACCATACAGCGTGATGATTTCATTTCCTCGCTGGTGTCTGCCGCAACTAGTGAGGCCCGTCCCCTTTTGTAAAATTTGTTTCGCATTGCCTTTGTGTTACCACCTTCCTTCCATTCAATGGTACCCGATGCCATTATATAAAAAAGGCCCTTGCATGGCTAGCAGTCATTTGTGATACGTAGCAGCTCGAGGAAACTTCAAGAGCAAGCCAAAGTCCCGCACGAATCGCACCGGTTTGCTGTTACCAGTCGCATTCACCGTCTGCTCGGGAACGGTAACTGCGCCACACCGAGTGCGTTGCTGCTGGAGACCCCGTCTATTTCGCTGCGGTGGTGAAATACCTGGCCGATGAAGTGCTCGAGATGGCAGGAAATACCAACCCGTGACAACGCATCGACCAAAATCATACCACGTCACATGCAGCTGGCCATCCGCAACGACGCAGAGCTGATGAAACTTTTCCGGTGTGAACATTTCACAGAGTGATGTATTTTTCAGGCTGTCCTGCTATACAAGAAGACCGAGTGAAAAGCCCAAGTTCAATTGGAACCATGTTCTCCCCGTCATCTAAAATCCGTCCTTTTCAGGACGAACAACATAATTTGCTTATTTAAAGAGTTTGTTGATTTGAAGTTTCTCTTGCGTTCATCAACATTTATATTCCCACGCACTGGCTAAACATGGCATAGCTTTAAAGGTCGCGTCTCGGAGTAAATGGCTAAACATGTTTAATAACCAACAAACGAAATATATGTCCATATCTCGACTCTCTTTGGTTGGGGGTTTTGTCCCTGAAAAGGGCATTTTTCTTTTACATAAGGTGATGTGAATTTAACATCCGAAACCATACAGCGTGATGATTTCATTTCCTCGCTGGTGTCTGCCGCAACTAGTGAGGCCCGTCCCCTTTTGTAAAATTTGTTTCGCATTGCCTTTGTGTTACCACCTTCCTTCCATTCAATGGTACCCGATGCCATTATATAAAAAAGGCCCTTGCATGGCTAGCAGTCATTTGTGATACGTAGCAGCTCGAGGAAACTTCAAGAGCAAGCCAAAGTCCCGCACGAATCGCACCGGTTTGCTGTTACCAGTCGCATTCACCGTCTGCTCGGGAACGGTAACTGCGCCACACCGAGTGCGTTGCTGCTGGAGACCCCGTCTATTTCGCTGCGGTGGTGAAATACCTGGCCGATAAAGTGCTCGAGATGGCAGGAAATACCAACCCGTGACAACGCATCGACCAAAATCATACCACGTCACATGCAGCTGGCCATCCGCAACGACGCAGAGCTGATGAAACTTTTCCGGTGTGAACATTTCACAGAGTGATGTATTTTTCAGGCTGTCCTGCTATACAAGAAGACCGAGTGAAAAGCCCAAGTTCAATTGGAACCATGTTCTCCCCGTCATCTAAAATCCGTCCTTTTCAGGACGAACAACATAATTTGCTTATTTAAAGAGTTTGTTGATTTGAAGTTTCTCTTGCGTTCATCAACATTTATATTCCCACGCACTGGCTAAACATGGCATAGCTTTAAAGGTCGCGTCTCGGAGTAAATGGCTAAACATGTTTAATAACCAACAAACGAAATATATGTCCATATCTCGACTCTCTTTGGTTGGGGGTTTTGTCCCTGAAAAGGGCATTTTTCTTTTACATAAGGTGATGTGAATTTAACATCCGAAACCATACAGCGTGATGATTTCATTTCCTCGCTGGTGTCTGCCGCAACTAGTGAGGCCCGTCCCCTTTTGTAAAATTTGTTTCGCATTGCCTTTGTGTTACCACCTTCCTTCCATTCAATGGTACCCGATGCCATTATATAAAAAAGGCCCTTGCATGGCTAGCAGTCATTTGTGATACGTAGCAGCTCGAGGAAACTTCAAGAGCAAGCCAAAGTCCCGCACGAATCGCACCGGTTTGCTGTTACCAGTCGCATTCACCGTCTGCTCGGGAACGGTAACTGCGCCACACCGAGTGCGTTGCTGCTGGAGCCCCCGTCTATTTCGCTGCGGTGGTGAAATACCTGGCCGATGAAGTGCTCGAGATGGCAGGAAATACCAACCCGTGACAACGCATCGACCAAAATCATACCACGTCACATGCAGCTGGCCATCCGCAACGACGCAGAGCTGATGAAACTTTTCCGGTGTGAACATTTCACAGAGTGATGTATTTTTCAGGCTGTCCTGCTATACAAGAAGACCGAGTGAAAAGCCCAAGTTCAATTGGAACCATGTTCTCCCCGTCATCTAAAATCCGTCCTTTTCAGGACGAACAACATAATTTGCTTATTTAAAGAGTTTGTTGATTTGAAGTTTCTCTTGCGTTCATCAACATTTATATTCCCACGCACTGGCTAAACATGGCATAGCTTTAAAGGTCGCGTCTCGGAGTAAATGGCTAAACATGTTTAATAACCAACAAACGAAATATATGTCCATATCTCGACTCTCTTTGGTTGGGGGTTTTGTCCCTGAAAAGGGCATTTTTCTTTTACATAAGGTGATGTGAATTTAACATCCGAAACCATACAGCGTGATGATTTCATTTCCTCGCTGGTGTCTGCCGCAACTAGTGAGGCCCGTCCCCTTTTGTAAAATTTGTTTCGCATTGCCTTTGTGTTACCACCTTCCTTCCATTCAATGGTACCCGATGCCATTATATAAAAAAGGCCCTTGCATGGCTAGCAGTCATTTGTGATACGTAGCAGCTCGAGGAAACTTCAAGAGCAAGCCAAAGTCCCGCACGAATCGCACCGGTTTGCTGTTACCAGTCGCATTCACCGTCTGCTCGGGAACGGTAACTGCGCCACACCGAGTGCGTTGCTGCTGGAGACCCCGTCTATTTCGCTG
>JAHHFK020002774.1:157500-206360 GCA_024533555.2 Aedes koreicus | reverse complement strand
CCTCGATGACTACGCTTTAGAGAAAGGCTCGCTTCATGCGAAACCGCTCATCCTCCAATGAGAGTGAAGAATACCCCATGCAGTGGATATTCGACTTCGGTAAAAAGGTTTGTCCAGACTCTGTCCCACCACACCGAATTTACGGGATACTACCCGAAATAACTTCTCCACGAACCCTTTCAAAATTTTAAATTTTTAAAGGGCCTTTTTTTTCCCAAAAAACCTCTCCCCGGGGAGGAAAGAACAAAACCCAACCTCCCGAAAAAACCCCCCGAAATCGCTAAGAGACGATTACTTGACCTGCATAACACTCTCATGGAATTAAACATACAGGGGGTAGACAAAATAACTAGGATAGGCAAATATATGGTCAACTTTGGAGTGCTCTAACTTCACGAAATATTGACCGATTTAAATTCTCTTAGAAGCATTCGACGGGGAAATTAATTTATTTTTATAATAACGGGAATGGCCATGGTTCCCGGATACCGGAGATATTCCGGGTTTCTGGAGGGGACGTTTCACAAGTCGTTTTCTGGTGAAATTTTGTACAGAATGCCGTTTAGAAGTATCTGTCTCTAGTAAATACGCAAAAAGCGGTAACATTTCCCAAGCGAATGATATGTTGAACTCAAAAATCAGCCTTAAAATGGCCGAGATATTGCCATGTTCCTGGAACAGATTCCTCTGAAGGGTTCTGAATGTGGCCAGATTTTTCTTGCATCCAAAACATGCCGAGCGACACCTCTTTTTTCTTCTTTTTTCATCATAAAGCTCTCCTTAACACGTAAAGGGCGATACGGTCAAAATTTGGTCAATATCAACTTGACGTATTTCTTTCAATTTTGCATTTAAAAAACCTGAACACCCCTCATTTTGAAGGTGTGTGTGTGTAGAATGTTGCTCCTATTTTGATTTTGGATACACTCTTCAGTTGTCAAAATGCCGTCCAAGCAAGAAGAGCAGCGTATCAAAATTTTGCTCGCGCATCGCGAAAATCCGAGCTACTCGCACGCAAAGTTGGCAAAATCGCTAAAAGTTGCCAAATCAACCGTTACAAATGTAAATAAAGTGTTTGGGGAACGTTTGTCAACAGCCAGGAAGTCTGGATCGGGGGGAAATCGAAAACCGGAAGCCGCTGAGACGACAAAGAGAGTTGCCGGTAGTTTCAAGCGAAACCCTAACCTATCTCTCCGAGATGCCGCAAATAAGCTGGGTGTATCGTCTACAACCGTGCATCGAGCCAAAAAACGAGCCGGACTATCGACTTACAAGAAGGTAGTGACTCCAAATCGCGATGATAAACAAAATACGACGGTCAAAGCGCGATCCCGGAGGCTGTACACGACGATGCTGACGAAGTTTGACTGCGTGGTAATGGACGACGAAACCTACGTCAAAGCCGACTACAAGCAGCTTCCGGGACAGGAGTTTTATACGGCAAAAGGAAGGGGAAAGGTAGCAGATATTTTCAAGCACACGAAACTGTCAAAGTTCGCAAAGAAATATCTGGTTTGGCAAGCCATCTGTACCTGTGGCTTGAAAAGCAGCATTTTCATAGCTTCCGGGACTGTCAACCAAGAAATTTACGTGAAAGAGTGTTTGAATAAACGTCTGCTGCCTTTCCTGAAGAAACACGGTTGTTCCGTACTGTTTTGGCCGGATTTGGCATCTTGCCATTACGGTAAAAAGGCCATGGAGTGGTACGCCGCCAACAACGTGCAGCTCCGCCCAATTGAGAAATACTGGGCTATTGTCAAGCGGAACCTAAAGAAGACCAAAAAAACTGCTAAGGACGAGCAGCAGTTCAAGGCAAACTGGCTTTCTGCGGCGAAGAAGGTGGACAAGGTGGCTGTACAAAATCTGATGGCAGGGGTCAAGCGTAAGGCCCGGCAATTCGGATTTGGAAAAGCGGAAGCCTAACTGAATATTTTTCCTGAATTTTATACTAATTGAACTTGAAAAAGAAATTTAATTTGATTTTTTAAATAAACGATTTCACCGATTTACACGCGTTTTCCCTTGACCAAATTTTGACCGTATCACCCTTTACGTCCCCAACCCCTCTGAAACAGAAAAATTCAAATTTAAAATTGATGAAACTCCATCGTTAACCATCGAATTTGGATGCGGTTTTTTGCAATAGATCACAAAATTAACCTAAACAAAACAAAATAACAAAATAGATCTGCACTGGTTATTTCAAAAAATTCTTATTTTCGGATTCCAAGGTGGGAGTACTGGGGTAAGTACCTGTCCAGGGGTGGTGGATAAAATATTTTTAGATGCGAAACATGGCATGCGGTATATCAAACCTCATGATTTTGCAAAACTTTATCTTCGAAGGACATTTTGAGGGTGTCTGACCATATTGGCCTCTTGGAAAGGCCCAGCGGAATCTGAGTTCCTCCGGGAAAGAGGCCATATTTAAATCTTTTCCAAAACCTGGCTTGCGACATATCAAACTTCATGATTTTGCAAAACTTTATCTTCGGAGTACATTCTGAGGATTCCTGACTATACTGGCCACTTAAGAAGCTTTTGCGAGATCCCAGTTCCTCCGGGAGAGAGGCTTGCGACATATCATACTTCATGATTTTGCAAAAAAATCTTCGGAGGACATTCTTTGAATTTATTACCATACATATATCTAACCAAATCATTTTCCAGGAAACTTTCTCGTACTGCTTATGCTCGTAGGGTAGATTGAACAAAGTAGACCTCGCCTCACTTTTGTTCTCTTCGTACTCTTTTCCTGAATTTCATTACGCTTTGGTGCAATAAAATGTGCGTGTCTTTTCCAGCTCGACAGTATCCTTTTGTAAAAAATGGTTTTGTTTGGGGCATGTACCGCTAGCCGAGACCAGCATAGTTAGAAGAGCTTATGTCAAAACAAATATTGTGGTTTTGCGGTTGAAACGGGATTTTCGTTTTTGTTTTTGTTTGTTCGATAGTGTGAATTATTTATGTGCAAAATTTTGAATGACTCGGGATCCGATAAAATGAGCATCGCGAATCAAGGTTCAGGGTGGAAAAAGATATTGATCCAACGACAATGTTTTGCAAAATCATGAAATTTGATATGTCACAAGCTAGGATTTGGAAACGATTTGAATTTGGACACTTTCCCGAAGGAACTCGGATCTTGCAGGGCCACTCCACTCCCTAAGAATGTCCTCTGAAGACTAAGTTTTGCAAAATCATGAAGTTTAAAACGTCGCAAGCCAGGTTTTGGTAACGATTTGAATATGGCCTCTTTCCTGTAGGAACTCGGATTCCGCAGGGCTCCCTAAGTGGCCAGTATGGTCAGATACCCTCAGAATGTCCTCCGAAGACCTAGTTTGGCAAAATCATAATGTTGGGAATGTCTCAAGCCAGGTTGTGGAAACGATTTGAATATGGCCTCTTTCCCGGAGGAACTCCGATCCTGCAAGAGCTTCTTATGTGGCCAGTATGGTAAGATACCCTCAGAATGTCCTCCGAAGACCAAGTTTTGCAAAATCATGAAATTTGATGTCGCAAGCCAGGTTTTGGAAAAGATTTGAATATGACCACTTTTCCGGAGGAACTCGGATTCCGCAGGGCTTATTTTAGTGGCCAGTATGGCCAGAAATCCTCAAAATGTCTTTTGATGACCTAGTTTTGCAAAATCATGAAGTTTGATATGCCGCATGCCATGTTTCGAATCTAAAAATATTTTGTCCACCATCCCTGGACAGGTACTTACCCCAGTACTCCCACCTTGGAATTCGAAACTATGGAATTTCCGGAATAACCACTGCAGACTTATAAATAAGGATAATTTTGTGATCTATTGCAAAAAACCGCATCCAAATCGGATGGCTAAAGATGGAGTTTCATCAATTTTAAATTTGAATTTGTCTGTTTCAGAGGGGTTGGGGACGTACGTATTAAGATTAAAGTGGACATTTGGACACATTGGCCACTCCCGAGGCCACCGGAATGTTCCTGGGGGAACCTGTAGCAGGGGCTAATTACATTTTGACGCCAAAACATGCCGTGCAACAGCTCTATTTTTCATAAATAAGGTTTTGGTATACTATAAAAGAAGATTCGCCAGTTTGGCCGCTCCCGGGACCACCGGAACGACCCCGGGGGAACCTGTAGTAGACCAATTACATGTTTACTCCCAAACACGTCGTGCGGCAGCTCTATCTTCATGATTTTTCATAAATAATCTTTAGATATACATACATAAAAAGACCATTGACCCTATTGGCCACTCCCGGGATCACCGGAACGTCCCCGGGGGAACCTGTAGCAGGGGCCAATTACATGTTGACGCCAAAACATGTCGTGCGACAGCTCTATCTTCATGATTTTTCATAAATAAGGTTTTGGCATACTAGAAAAGACCATTGGCCACATTGGCCACTCTCGGGACCACCGGAACGACCCCGGGCGAACCTGTAGTAGACCAATTACATTTTGAAACCCTAACATTCCGTGCGACATCTTCATGATTTTTCATAAGAGAAGGTTCATTAATTATGTCACGCAGTAAGGGGGGAGGGGAGGTTTGGGAAAACGTGACAATCCATACAAAAAAATTTGAAGGTCCATACAAAAAAAGTGACAAAGGGGGGGGGGGGGGGGTTACAAAGTCACTTTTTGCGTTCCCTAAAGAATGTTAGATATACATACGTAAAAGATCATTGGCCACATTGACCGCTCCCGGGATCACCGGAACGCCCCCGGGGGAACCTGTAGTAGACCTATTTTAACACCAAAACATGCCGTGCGGCAGCTCTATCTTCATGGTTTTTCATAAATAAGGTTTTGGTATATTAGAAAAGCCACATTGAAAAGAATTGGACACATTGGCCAATTCTGGGAGCACCGTAATGTCCTAGCCGGGGCTCATGATGCTCGGTAATCCGAATAAGCTGTCGACTGGAGGAACTGTGCTTGACGCCGACACTGTAGTTGCCAGAGTGAAACTCGGCCCGTGGTTACTGCTGCTGCTGGACAATGCAGTCAAAATGGAAAACCTTAAATCAACTATGGCCCTGAAAAGCGCCGATTAATTATGTTGCTGCTTCTGATGATCGTGCTCCTCGGCGATGAAACCCGACAGAGTAGTTCGCCCGAACTGATGCGACGTCCGACTGATGAATGACATTACCAAAAAAATATATATAAAATTCTTGTTTATTTTGCATTCTTTGTCTTATATACTAATTTATAATTTTTAAGTGTTTCAGCCGAATTGGCTCTTCAGCTTTGTTTGGTGTGTTTTATGTGCTTTGTGTGTTTTGTATGTTTTGTTTTTTTTTTTTTTGATTAATTTTCAGATCAGCCCTTTGGGCATTGTTTGTTAAAATTTGATAACCTACTTAATGTACAACTACAACTACAATTTGAATATCCTAGGGGTGGGGAACCAGATTTCGGATAATCTGGTGATCCGATGTCAGGCAGCGTGCCCTGTACCGATTGATAGAGTCACTAAAGCGATCATGGAGCATTTTTATCTCGGCCAGACGGTGGACCTCAGATGTTCTTGTCCTCAGAGGAGTGTTCAGGATCATCCTGAGGAACTTATTTTGAACACGCTGAAGCTTCAGGTGATGTGTTTTTGCGCAACTTTCCCCGATTGGCATGTCGTACTCATTGACTGGAAGTATAATTTGCTTGTAGACAGCAAGCTTGTTTTTCAGGGATAATGTAGACCTTCTGTTGAACAATAGGTACAGTAGCTTCAACAGAACGTTACACTTTGTGACAGTTTTGTCAACCTGCTCCCTGAAAATAAGCTTGCTGTCTATGGTAACGCCAAGATAGACAGCTGATTTGGCCCATTCCACCGTTGGGTTGTTTAGACTTATTTTACAATCCTCAGGCGGAACAAGTTTGGGAGAGTTGGAGTGTGGAAATAGGATGACCTGGGTCTTCGCCGCGTTGATACAGATCTACGAAGTATTCTGACAGAACACTCAGGCTTCGCTGCAGTTTCGCTGTAAGCGCTCTTGTTACCCTACCATTGTGGACGACTGCGGTATCATCAGCGAACAACGACAGAGATCCATTTTCAGGGAGCGGGCGTATGTCCGAGGTGAATAGGTTGAACAGAAGTGGACCTAGTATACTTCCCTGCGGAACACCGGCGGAAATCTTCTGTGGGTCGGAAACTGCACCTTGCAGCGAAACACGGAATGTCCTGTCCGTCAGATAGTTTTTAATTATCTTCACCAGAAAGAAGGGAAGATTGTATTGATGCAGCTTCTACACCAAGCCATCATGCCACACGTTATCAAAGGCCTACTCGATGTCGAGAAGTGCCATGGCAGATGATTTCGAAACAGACTTGTTCCGTCTGAGGATGTTAATGACTCGATTAAGTTGCTGAATTGTCGACCGACCACGCCGGAAGCCAAATTGTTCGTCGAGCAAGATGTTCAGCTCGTCGGCAGATGAAAGAAGCCGACGGTAGATCGCTTTCTCAAGCAGCTTGGATAATCCCGAGAGAAGGCTGATGGGCCTATAGCTCTTGGAACACGAAGGATCTTTCCCAGGTTTCTGGATGGGGATGACTTTGGCTGACTTCCAACTCGTGGGGAAGTAGCCAAGTCGGAGGCAATGGTTGAAAACCGTCGCCAGATGGTTATAGAACTGAGGGCTTAATTGCTTGAGCTCCAAGTTCAAGATGTTATCGAAACCTGGGGTTTTCATGTTCTTTGAGCATTTGATATAAGTCAACAATTCGTCAGCTGAGATCTCCAACTCCCCTGTGAAGTCGTTGGGGCTTATATGGATGTTAGTAATAAGCGCGCTAACGGCAGCTTCGTGTGGACTGACGATGTTATGTCCGAGATTGTGGGAGCTGACGAAGTGTTGACTTATCTCAGCAGCCTTCTCTGCAGGAGTTATCAAGCGATCCTTAGAGCCATTGCTGTCTAGTGGGATCAACGGTGGAATGGGTCTTGGTTTAGTTTTTAAAATTTTTGTCAACTTCCAGAACGGCTTTGCACAATCTGGGAGAGAGCGGATCTTGTCGGCAAAATTGTTATTCTTAAGGTCCACCATTCTGGCCTTAATAATTTTTGTCACTCGATTACAGTGACTTTTTAGCGTTGGCAAACCAGTTCGCTGGTATTGCCTTCGAATGGCGTTTCGCAATTGTATTAAATCTTTAGTGGGTCTATCAATGGGTAGAGAGTTGCTCACCTGATCAATCACCGGTACATGTTGCTTCCGGGCCTGGGAGATCGCTTGCTCAATGCTCTGCAGCTGGCGTTCGATGTCATCAACCGAATCAAGGTGCATGTCGAAATCGATGTTGTCGTCAACGTGTTGTCGGAACCTTTCCCAACTGGCGCGATGGTAGTTTCGTCTGGTGATACGATGCCGGTTGACCGAGGAGCCAACTTGGTCCGAGCTGAGCTCCTGGTTTACGATCGGCTGGGCGATGTTGTTCCCCATGTTGATGAGGAAGATGTCGATTGTCGAATGGACCCCGGATCTGCTCAACCGGTGGGAGTATCCGGGCCCAGGACGGTGTAATGTCCCTCTTCCAGGTCTTCCTGCAAAATTATTCCGTTCCGATTCCGCCGGGTGTTCCCTCAGGTTTCGTGTTTCGCATTCATGTCGCCGGCGATGATGAACTGCCCCTGCCTCCGAGTTAGCTTGCGAATGTCGTTCCGTAGGACCGTTGTTGTTCCGTTAGCGGTGCTAGCTTGCTTGGGACAATAGGCCGCGATGATGGTGATAGGGCCGACGGCAGTTTCGACCTTGATTCCGATGGCTTCGATAGACTGCAGCTCAAAACTCGGGAGCAGATGGCAGTTGATGTTGTAGCGCAGGGCGATCGCAACTCCTCCTCCACTAGAGCCGCTACGATCAAGTCGCACAATCCGGTATCCGGGGATGAAAATGTTGTGTTCCGGTTTGAGATGTGTCTCGGTGACGATGGCGATGTCGATGACCTTCCTGTTAAGGAAGTCACCGAGCTCAATTGTTTTGTTCCGGATGGAACAAGCATTCCAATTGAGGATGCTGATGGTGCGTTTACGGTCCATACATGAAAATAAATTTCATCGGCACGGATGTGGCGGCTTTGAGCTGTTCCTCCTTCGAGCGGCAGGAACGTAGTTGGCGGTAGAGCTCTTGGACGAACTCGACCATTTGCTCCGTGTCATAGAGCTGTCCATCGGTAGGTGGTTGCGTGGAGGAACTACAACTCGGATTGTACCAGCCTGGAGGAGGAGCTGGCATGGGGGCGTCGGCGGCTGCCGCGAATCGTTGCTGAACGGATGCTGACGGGCGGTTTGCATGGCGATAGTTTAATGGAACTGGCGGCAGGTTCGGCACTTGGTACCGGAGCGTCGGGAAATTTTCTTCGTCCATTCGAGGTGGTGGGCGGCGTTGCCCAGGCCGAGACTTGGTGGACGCCTTCTTGCGGATGGCCAAATACTCCGCTCGTTTGGGACAAGCACGGTTGCTGTCTTCGTGGTTAGCGCCACAGTTGGCGCACTTTGATAGGGCACCTTCATCCATCGGGGCGCAATCCATGGTTGTGTGCGGTCCGGCACACTTTCCACACCGGGGTTTCATGTGGCAGTTTCGGGTCCCATGACCGAACGCCAGACACTTGCCGCACTGTGTCACGTCGTGTTGCCTCGGGCGATACCGGTCCCACTCGATAATGACGTTGAAAAGGGCCCGTGTTTTCAACAGGTCCGCCATCGTGACGGAACCCTTCTGCAAGTGGACCAGATAGAGTTGGTCCCGATGATTTCCCTGTTCTTGACGTCTGATTGGGAACACCTCCACTGGTTTCGGAGCCGCCGCTTGCAGCTCAGCGACTATTTCCTCCGGAATGAATTCTGGAAGGCCACGCAGAATCACCTTCAGCGGCTTGTTTCCGGGTGCGCCGTGGGTGCAGAATTCGTGTTGCTTGGCGACTAGGTGAGCGCCAACAGCACGGTAAAGAGCGAAAAACACGACCGTACGTGTCGCTTGTTCGAACTGTATGATGAATAATTTATTCAACAATGAATTATTTGCAGTTTGTTGACTGCCTTTTATAGGTCCGGTTGCTACGCGTTGTCAGGCTGTCCACGGTAACTGTAGTTGCTTGTTGTCCGACTACTATGATAGTGTCCAACAGAACTAGAAAAAAAAATTAGCTCCTTACTAGAATTCATAAGAATACATGTTGAATAAAATAATGAATACCCGGAGAGGCATGCATAACTATCGATTAATTAATGGTAGATTGTCAAACATGAGGCGGACCAAAATGTGGTGATCTGTTCTACCCTGGGTAAGTGGTTAGAGGTAAGATCGAAACCATTGAAGGCTCCCGTTCAATCCAATCTGTCCATTTTCGTGATTAAGATATCGTGGTTCGCCGTATCGAACGTCCTTAAGTGAAGCATTCTACCTAGATCGTCACACACTGCTAGCAATGAGTTAAAAAGGTTTTCTTCAAAAATCAAAAGCGACACCTACTCAATTTTACATGTGTTTAAAATGTATTTCTTTGAAATTACGAATTAATAGTTCAGTTGGCTTATTGTAATTATTCTTGAGTGTAACAGTTTGATATCATTTTCGATTAAACACCAAAGTAGTGCGTGTGTTTACAGAGATGACCTGTTTGATTATTATTATCTTTCCGTTTTGTTTTTTTTCTGTATAGTAGTGTCTACGCTGCTGCAGTGAATGGTGTATTAAATTTTGAATATTTTTTTATTCAGAAGAGGAGGCTCTCAATCAATCGAACTTGTTTGTTACTAAATAATATCCCAGAAACGAAATTTAAAAAATAATAATAAGACAAACCCCGCTGTCAACGAATAATCAAAACAAACTAATCAAGCATCTTTAGTGTAAGTAATAGTAGAGGGACATAAATAACTAAACAAAATAAATTGTTTTACTCTACCGTAAACTTAATAGACAAAGAACGATCAAAACGAATGATAACAAAATTCTTACTACACTTGTCTGCGTTCTGCTGTTCTGCTCACTCGACCGGCGTGATCTTCAATAGCCGCCATTTGGCCCTATGGCAGTTTCTCGGACCACGCAGCTCGGATGCAGCTAATTTGGGCACACCCTCTTCCGTTGCTGAATTGTTTGCTAGTTAACATTAGAACTGAACCTAATTCTATCTACGACTGCTGTCGGCGTGTTGTTGCTTGCTGTATTTATTTGTTAAAGATCTTTACTTTGCGCTTAAGGAGTAGTAGTAATGTTTATTTTTTTTTTTTGTATATGATAAATATATGTATAAATTTACTTAAAGATGCATTTATATCGAATATATAAATGATTCAATCACATTAAAACGCGACACATCAGTGAGTTTTAGCTCCCTTTTGCTTGCCAACAACTAAGTGAAAGCGTGACTTTTATTTTCTTTTGCTTGTGTACGCGGTTTCCACGCAATGTTGGTAGAACTGTTCGATTTGCATTTATTTACCGAGTATCGTCCTATATTCATCGAGGATGTAATCTTTGCTTATGTTACACAAGAAATTGCAACTGCGAAGCAACGTTTGAAAAAAGAAAGCATTTATATTCCAATCAAACGCCAATCAACCAAAATATTATTTATGTACATACAAAAGAAGTGGAATGAAAAGTTGTATACAGAAATACACCTCGTTCGTCAATTTCATTGATCGTGCGCACTTCTTAGGGGGTGTTGTTTTGCTTGGTTGCGTTTCCTTAGTTACTCTCTTTTTTATCACTGGTCCAAACAACAATTTGGTACAGGCTATGTTTGTGTGTTTGTGTGTTTTTGTGAGTCTCCATTCTCATAATCTAAACGAATCCAAAGTTTTTCGTTTTTATCGCCAGTAGCAGTTTATGCCGGAGAACGGCCTTGCTTGAATAAAGTGGGATGTACAACCGGGAGATGCAAGTGTTCGCCGTTGGGAGATGGGCATCGTCCGCCGGTCGGATAGTAACAGATGGCATCGGTTGGAAACCTTCCTCGGAGGCTGGCAGGGCTGGGGAGCCTGTCCAGAAGTAAACCTATGTGGGTGGGAAGAATGATTTACTGTTTAGACTTCAGGCACTGTCAAATCAAACAAATTGAATCATACCAAATCTTGCCGCTCCAGATTGCTCATCTTTTCCACTACACTCCAGAGCCATCGTTTGAACTTTAGCAACTTGTCACTGCTCTCGTTCGATTCGTCATTGAACGATGTGTATGAGATAAGTGTGCCAACGTGGATATCCCCAACGCCATTCAGTAGCAGTCTCAAGTCTTCCGCCGTCAGTTGATCCAGTGCTGTGTCCGGTAACACATCGAACACTCCCGAGCGTATGGCCTATAAGAAAAAATACACACATTTAATCGATTAACTAACACCCATCAGGATGGAACTTACATCCAAAGCCTTCTCCTGTGTCTTGATCATTCGATACTCGGCATATTTTCGAACGTAATCGAACACATTGGTTTCGTTAACCTGGATGTCGCGACCACCGGGCACAATTTCGACCGAACCCGAACCTTCCTCTGGGATCAGATCAATGCTGTTGAACAGAAAACAAAACAAAAAAAAGGGGGGAAATTAATGAGCACCTTTTTGCAATAATCAATCAATTTGACAGTCAAATACTCACACAAAGTTCAGTTCCAGACTCTGCAGAATACTAATGCCACTCTTGGTGTGTGAATCCTTGACCAGCTGCCGCAGCGAGTCGTACACGACCGGATCGAAGAAGGCCAAATCGTGGAAGCGAATCTGCCGACCGAGGATGTATTTGAGCACGTGCCGCTGCAGGAACAACGGGAACAGTTCATTTTGCAGTAAGCACAGCCCGATCAATCTGTGAACGAGATAATTTTCAAAGCCAATCAATGATCCTGCCAATATCGCAATCTACAAAAGCTACCATACCTGCCGACATTTCTAAATGCATTCAGTCGTTCGCTCGAGGGATAACCTTGCCGAGGGCTGTAGAAACCACGCTTTCCGGGCGAGTAAAATAGTGGAGCATCCAGTTGGCAATCTTCCAGGATCAGCACCGGGCCACTCTTTTTCGACAAACCGGAGGACGTCTGCCCCTGTGTGTAGCCAGAACTGCTACCGGCTTGTTCCGCCGCACTGTTGCCAGTTGGTATGGTTGAGGATGATCCACCGGGACCTCCCACGCTTAAATTATCGATCTCCAGGCGCTGTCGACTGAGAATTATCTCCAGCGCTTCGTTGGCTTTCTGTCGAAGGCTCTCCTCCGATGCAAGTAGCATGAGGATTTGTGTCGCCGGAAGATCCAATAGCATTCCAGTTATTTTCGGGGCATTGTTAGGATACAGGGCTTGTACCTTCGGATAAAGGCGCTCACCTAGCTGCTGTTGGTGGGCCGGTAAGCTGTCATTTATGTGCAAAAACGGTGGGCTGTTATTGCCTCCGACTCCGCCGCCACCGACGGAACCCTGTGCTTGTTCGCTCGCCGGTCGGAAAGGCCGTGCATCGTAGTTGAGCGTTTTGCGAGATTCGCGGTTTGGTCTCCAAAGGGGTTGTTTACTGGTAAGTCCACGCCGCACATTCGAATCCCGACTAGCACTGCTGCTTCCTCCAGCGGCAGCGGAAGAGCTGCCTCCACCTGTGCCACTAGAACCACGGTGACGTTGCAGCATACTGTTGAACGGAACTGAAGTGTACTTGGCCGAACCGGTTTGTGCCGCATCCAGGTTGGGCAATTTCTCATTGGCTAACAGTGCTTCCGCAATCGATGTGTAGAAACTACGCGCCACTCCAGAACCTTCACCCGGTTCATCCTTGAAGGTTACTTTCACCCGTGAAAACGCCAGCGGTGATTGCAGTCTTCGGTTGTTGTAGTGGGTGTTCAGTTCTTTGAATGTTTGCGTTAGCAGGGCCGCCCTATTGCGCTCCATCTTGGACAGTGTAAGATCTTTCTGCTGGGCGTTCCTCAACTTCTCCATATATCGTCTAAATTTAGCCTCTTTCACGGGAAAACCATTCAGCTCGTAGATCACACTTCCCGGTTCAATGCCGACGTCTTCAAGGAAAACCCGACCGAAAAGAATCAACGATAGTCGCCAACGTCCGAGAAGGATATCCGAAAGGATCGAAGAGTTTAGCGACCCTTGGCTCGATCCCGAGCGAAGGTAGATTCCTCTCGGCGGAAGTTCCGGCTGTACCGTCTGCTGAACATTCGGTGTCGTTTCCACGGTTACATGTGCGGATATCTCCTGGAGATCCATGGCTTCGGCATGCTGAATCACTTCGGCCGTGCTGGTGCTACCCGATGGGGAGAAGGACTGCAATAAGAGAATCATTGTTAGGGATCAATATATCTGCGGACGGCTATAAGCTAATTTTTGGAAGAAACGACACTGTCCACTTCGTATCTGTCCTCGAGGAAGCAACTTCATCATTCAAGGTCATCAGAAAGTGGATGGTTTGCTTTATGAGCATCTTAGTGAGAAACACGCCCAGAACTCTTCACGGCAGTCTCCGTATCAGAGTACTCAAGGGATTTTAAACGGAATAAAGAGTTGAACGTACCGATGACGGTCCAGCTCGTACAATCACGCTCTTGCCGGGTGATCCTGTGCTGTTACCGGATCCCGTCGCCACCGTCACCTGGTTTCCTGTCGCGGTATACGTCACGAATGACGTAATCGTTCCCTGCTGTTCGGTAGCCGACGCCGACGACGACGACGATGAGGATGAACCTCCCTGTCCGGCAATCACAGCCGTGGTGCCTTCGGATCCTGAAAACAAGTAACCACGAATCAGTTTCAACACTCAAATCAAAAGCCCATTCAACGTACCAGCACTTCCACCGACTCCTTGTTGTGCCGATTCGATCGACGCTTTCCTCCTGGTCACGATTATCGGGGGACGAATCGACGAAGCAGACGCATCCTGCTGACCAACAACCATCGATCCGTCATCGTTCATCGTTATGTCGTCCAACTTTTGTCGCTTAACGATCAGTTGTGATGATTCTTCCGAGTCCGACTCGGACAGCTCGTCGTGGTCCTGATCCGTGTCTACATCGATCTTGATCAACGATTGTGACAGGTCCTGCGGTTCGTCCGAACTGATGCTTACCTCGTCGACATCTACATCGGATTCCTCGTTGTATTTGTTGTTCTTGATATAGAACAGCCGATTCTTCTTGTAATAGATATCACCGGAGGAGTCGGGCGCGGAAGCAATCGGCGGAGGAGGTGGTGGGGGTTTAGGCGATTGAGACTGCTCGCCGGATGGACCAGCCTTCGGTTCCACGTCGGAGTTAACGGTAATCTCTTTAATGGGTGAAATCGCTTCGCCCTTTTCGTTGACAACGATCGTCGTTTTATGCTGTTTCGAGTCCTGATAGATGCTAACTGGGATGGCAATCTCTACGGTTGCACTGGTGGCAGGTTGCTTGTTGTCTTGGGATGTTTCGTCCTGGTAGATTTCCATCGCAACGGTTTCTACATTGCTAGAGGATGATGCGGATGCACCAACGGACGAACTGGAACCATCGTTACGAATCGTCGAGGACAGACTCAATCGGACTGGTGGCACTTCTAGATTAACATTACTTTCGGCCGGTTGCTGTGAATTTGGCGGAAGAGTGATGGGACGCTTAGGCATTCCAAACAGTTCTTCCCGGCGGGCGTTGGGTTGCAGCAGATGCGGTTGATCGGCCAGTGGCAAGGCTTCCGCCAAAGCCGTATTGAACGGATCCGGTGCGGGACAACCGAGGCACAGCGTTGAATCGGATCTTTGGAAGAACGAATGCCGACGCCCGAGTGAAGGGCGCAACAAATCGTCATCCACCGAATCCGTGTCCATAACAATCGACGTGGAAATATCCTCTTCGGTGTCTTCGTTTTCGTTCTCGTCCTGATCGTCCCAGACGTTCGAT
Organism: Aedes koreicus; assembly: GCA_024533555.2. Lineage (NCBI taxonomy): Eukaryota > Metazoa > Arthropoda > Insecta > Diptera > Culicidae > Aedes > Aedes koreicus. The sequence continues at coordinate 191,486 of JAHHFK020002774.1, read as the reverse complement.
CCGGTGGTGGTACGATCGACGTCGCAATCATTAGACGCACGCATGTAGAAGAGGATGGCGTCGAGGACGTACGCAACATGCCTCAGTGCGGTCACGTCCAGTACGGGTAGGAAGTCCCGGTGTTCAGAATTATGCGCCCGCATCAACGACAGACAGTAGGTTAGGAAGTCTCGGCGGCTCGATGCGGCATCCGACGAGGAGGCACCTGGGTGAGGAGAAAAGTGGTGGTTAGTGTTGTGTTTCAGGTTAGAAATAAATAGTAAATTTAAACCCCGCTTTTATACGTGTGGTACCGTTGAGTGGGTCTTCTTTTGACAATTTGAGGGCTAATTTGTGATTTAAAATCAAGGAATATATCTGCTAGAAATATTTTGAAAATCAATTGCCAATAGTAGTCTCACATGACGGTATCATGGAAGGAAAGCCACCTATCTCAATTTCGCATAAGAAACGTATGTTTGATTCCCACCATTTATAATGCGAGGCCTCCACAATATGCATCATCAGACAACTGCAAAATTGTCTACTCGATTCGTTGCTGCCTAAGGCTAATTTGAATTTCAAATCCAATTGGAAAATTGGTCCATAAGCCGTTTTTCAATAAGCTTTCCCCAGCGGGACGCACACTTTGCCGTCGGCCAGCCAGCAATCTGCAGCCTCTCAACGAACTGCAGGCAAGGACATTGCGCTGATGTCGCTGCCTGACAGTATTTCGACTTTCAGAAAAGAGGATACACTCCGGCCAGGTCTCCAGCACGACCAGATTCGCTGCCGCTCGCTTGTATCGTCCTGTGCTAGTTCGCACCGTCTTCGGATTCGATGGCCTCTTCTACCACTCCACGGATCCAGCACTTCTGGCTCGCACCCTTTGCTACGTAGACCACATCTCCTGCACGTAACGGGGTTGTCTTGCTGAGGCATTTCGTCCTCTGGTTCAACGACGGCACAGGCTCTTTAATCCATCGTACCCATATCACGCTAGCTAACTGCTGGGAAATGCGTCCGAAAGGACCACCGCCGGAAGAAGAGGCGGAAGATCCACGCATGGCATATTCGGTAACACACCCATCAGAAAGTGATTGGGAGTCAGCGCTTCTGCTTCTTTGGACTGCTGCGATACGTAAGTAAGTGGTCGAGAATGTCCTCCACTTCAACAATCACTGTCTACAGTATCTGGTCTGTTATTCGCCTTCCATTATCAAGCGCTACCAGCGCTCCTTTCGCGCTCTCAAACACCTCCCATGTGAGGCGCTGCAGGAGGGTTGAACGTCCACTTCGTTCTTCCGTTCGTCAGCTGACCTGCGCAGTAATCTGCGATGCCTTGCACAGCTTACACTATCTCCTTAGTGACTCCCTCGTAGCTGCGTCCCGTTGTCAAAAAAGAACTCGATCGGCCAGCCCTGTCGTCCGACGAACCGATGTATCGCCAACAAACCCGACTGTGTGGTTAGTCCATGTGCTACCTCCAATTGTACCGCACGTATTCCCATGCAGGTGAACAGCGCGATCCACTTCTTCTCTCTCTCTCTTGCTCCTACAGTCTCATCGGACAGATCCAAATAGTCAACATCGACGTAGCTAAACGGCCGTTGATTCCGTGTAATCCGTTGCATCGGAAGCGGAGCCATTCTCGGTACTTGAGGGTGACAGCGACGCACTTTGAACCACACACAAGTCGACGAAAACTTACGAACAAGTGCATCTACGTGTGCGGAATGAAATACAACTGTCGCAACTCGTTCTTCACCGTTTGGCGATATCCGTGGCCACTCATCTCTTGATAGTGCTGCACGATCAGTTTCGAAATCCGATAGTCATCTGGTAGATTAATTGGAAATTGCAGATCAAACGGCACAAATTCCGCCCGCTTCCATCCGAATTATTCCGTCTTCGTCGATCAGCGGAGTCAGCAGTCTGGAATTCCCGATGCCATCCACTGATTCATCGGGCGTTCCTTGTTACTCGCCAATATCTTCAGCTCATCGATGAAGCCCTCCGGCTACGCTATCTTCAGAAGGCAGCACTCCGCTTGCGGAACATGAACCGACACAACTATGCTCGGATTCCGGACCTTCCTTTGCCTGTCCGTCGCTAACAGCGTCTCGATCGCCTGCCCTTAAATTGTCTGCTTTCAGTTTGACACAAAGCGGAATAGACACGCCATCGTTCGAACTAACCAGGTCCACTTCGAGAACCGGTTTGTATCAACAAGAACCGCAGGCACCTTTACCTCATGGGGCTATTCATAAACCACGTAGACTTTGGGGGGGTGACCAAAGTCTACGCTCCATACAAAATTTCAAAAAAATGTATGGAGATAAGTCTACGGGGGGGGGGGGGGGGGGAGCGGGGTTCTGAGATTTTCAAAAATAAGTCTACGTGGTTTATGAACCGGCCCATGGAGTAACAGGTGAACGTGGAGTTCCTCCGTCGTGTTCACCGGTGGCACACTTTTCCTCGGCCACTTTTCTTCACAGTCGTACAGAAACTGTTGCCCCCGTATCCATGTTTGGGTGTTTGGGTGAAAATCGGATTCCTTGTACCACTTCGTTAGCTGGTCTGCCATATTGAATCTGGTTGGTACCCACCGCTAGTCCGCAATCCTCGTCAGACCGCATCTCTCCAATACGGAATCCGACGAACTGCTTGTAGCGGCGTTGATCGGATCGAATCCATGACATCGACACTTCCGCATCTATCCAGAAGACCACTCTGCTGACGGCGAAGTTGTGATTTTCACACAGCTGCACATCCTGAATCTCATCCAACCGTGCACTGCCAAAGTCGCCCGTGGCAGCTTGAAAACGCGAACATCCGCTAGAACATACGTTCATCGGGTCCATTTTCGATACGACGCATCATCCACCGCCTCATCCCTTTGGCAACCCGTTCGCCACAGGTCTTGTAATAGCATCTTCACCGAGCTGCTGACTGGCGCGAGAAAGTCCAGCGGATCAAACTGCGCCATCAAGATTCTAAGGAGAACTCGCTTCGTCGGACGTTTTCCCCTTATAGAACATTTGTGTACTCCGACTTCACTGCGGTTGCGAAGCAAAACACGTCTTCAACCGTATCCCACACGATGCCTAGCAGGCGCTCGTATTTCGTGCTCTTGTCTTGACTGAAATACACCGCCGAATTGCCATTCCGCTCTCCCAGACATTACAGGAGCGCGAATTCAACAACCAGTTCCTGATTCGAAATTCGCCACACGAATAAATATATTTTTATTCGCTGGCGCGCCAGATCGCTTCTTCCACTGTGTCCGCGCTATCGTAGTCGGTGTCGATATAGTGCCTACTGCTGCTTCCGGATACCGCTCCGAGAATTGTTCGGCATTCAAGTTCTGTGCTTGCGCTGAACTAGACGACCAATAGGAACCGAAGGCGACTACATCCATAACGTACACTAGCGGAGCTTCATCGCTGCTAGCTCTGAAGAGGAATTGTTGGGCCTGCCTACTTTCTGGTCAAATGCGGATTTGGTGGCACACTTCCTGAATGTCACCACCGAAGGCGACTGAACGCTTTCGAAAATTGCAGATTACTTTTGGGAGGGCAACCAGCATATGCGGACCAGGACCGGAAGCAGCTCCGAATTAAGCAAAGCTCGATATATCGACGCTGCAGCGTTCCAAACCAAGTGCACTTTACCCAGTTTCCTTGGATTAACGACATTCAACGGTAGATACCACGTAACGGTTTGTGGAATCTCCGTCAGCTCAGCTTCGCTCGCGTTATGCGCCTTGTAGTATTAAACGTCTTTTGAACTGTACGTCTACTGTAGACGTTTTAGTTCTTTCGAGACGGCATCAGACCGTATGCTCCTGAGCGCGATAATGTGCTCCCCATCACCTCACTGCTTATTACCTCGTTTTGTCCTCATTATTCCCTCGTCTTACCTACAAGACTTTCGACGTGTCTTCATTGACCTTCGGTCTACAAGCTGCCTGAAGATGATGACTGTGGTCTGTAGTCTCTTTCCTTCTCAGGTTCAACCTCTATTCGCTTTCTTATATTTGGTCATATAAATCCAGCGCCCTTAGGTACTTCAATACAGATAGCTCTGTACTACGGCCGTAAAACAATACTTCACGTATTGAGCCTATAACTCCCGTGTCGACCCTCAATTGTGCCCTAGCACTCCATTAATAGATGATTTACATCTAATTCCGCTCCGCATCCTTGGCAGTAGGCCTTACTGCCGTTAAGTCGAGGTCCGTGAGTGAGCCGAGTATGACCTATCCTCAGCCGAGTAAAGCCCTCGCTTTGCGCGCGTTCCCCTTCAGCTGGTACTCATCTATCTGGCGGCACACATTATCCTTCAACGCCTGACTTCGTAGTAGTATTCGATCAAGCCACGGGTAGCTGACGGAAAATTTTCTCTCATCCTTGCACCCCAACAACCTCGTTTAGAAACGGTTGCCTACTCGCTTCGTTGTCGCCTTGAGGATCTCTCGCGCTCGTTTCTCCTATACAGGTTCCGGAATGGTAAACGATGTAATCGCCATCTCATCCAGCATGTATTGCTCCCGCATCAGATCGTGGATTTCTTGGTTACTCACCGGCATGACAGAATGCAGATTTAAATACGGATGCACACATACCTTCTGTTTCTCGGATCCGTATATTGTCCATACCCATGTTCGATGTAGGATATCCAACACAACGAATATAGTAGGAAACCCATAAGGAAAAACTTTCTCCGGCACTCCCGCTTGGTGTGTACCGCCTCACCACGTCTGCGTATCGCACGTTCTGTTTAGGCAACTTCAACTTGATCACAGTTCGCGTGTTGAACATCGGAAACTTGTCCTTGGAGCCCTTCGCCGACATCATCATTTACACGCTCCGGAACCCTTCAACGTTCGCTAAGATCCTTCGCCCAAAAATGCAACGGTATCGTATTGCCGATTCCCAACGTTACTGGCATCATCCAGAAGCTTACCGTGAAATCCGATTTCGTTTCCTGCAGCTGCACTGATTCTTCGATCCTGTGCAACAAAGAATGGTGACGTCCTTGGCAGTCCTTGGCAACGAATTTTGTACAAACACCGATGTCCATCGTGCTTGTTTAGGCAAATTTCACACAGTTTCTGCCTGTTGACCTCTCTTAAGCGCTCGGCGATATTCATCCGCCTGATCACAATTTCTTTTCAGCTGGAGTACTCAGTAACTTTGAACACTTCGGAAACTATGTCGTTCATGACGTTTATGAATATCCTCAGCGGACTGTTTAATCCGTCACTATTATACCTGACCCAGCTTGTCTACCAGCTCCTGTACCAACATCGGATTGTTTAGGTGGTCGTTGAGTCACGCAGCATCGAGATGATCACATAACTGCTTCATCGTAATCCCGAAATTGATGAATGTCTCTAACCGATCGATCGGCTCGCGGTGCCGGAGCATTCCTCAGCATTGCTCAGCATTCTCCAGCCATGGCTGAACTCCACCAGCCTCGCAGTCTGCGAAGGGTCCACCGGTCGCCTTCTACTTGATCGATCCACCTTGCTCGTTGCGCACATTTTCTTCTATTGCCCCTTGGTTCGATTTTCGAGAATATTTTTTACTGGTCTGCAGTCCGACATTCTTACGACATGCCCAGCCCATCGTAATCGACCGAGCGGTGTGTACGATAGGTATGTTGCATCTCCTAGCGACTGATGCAATTCTTGGTTCATACTCCTTCTCCACGTTCTGTCTTCCATCGGCACTCCACCGTAGATCATACACAACACCTTCCGTTCAAAGACACCAAGGGCGCGTTGGTCCTCCACTAGCAATGTCTATGTTTCGGGACCGTAGAGGACTACCGGTCTAATTAATGTCTTGTAAATGGTCAACTTTGTAGTTCGGCGAACCTTGTTTGATCTTAGCATCCTTCGGAGTCCAAAGTAGGCACGATTGCCAGCCATAATGCGCCTTTGTATCTCTCTGCTGGTGTCGTTATCGGCGATCACCAATGAGCCCATATTTACGAATCCCTCTACTACCTCGATTTCATCACCGTCGATCTGAACTCGTGGTGGGAGGCTAACATTGTCTTATCGTGAGCCTGTTCCCTGAATGTAGTTTTATTTTTCAACGCATTAATCAAAAAGCCTAATCCTACAAACTTCAGCCTTAAGTCTGATGTACGTTTACACCATCGTCTCAGTTGGAGTTGGACAGGTTCGTGTCTCCGCTCTTCGAATCCCACCCTCCAATGCAATGTTAACCAGAGATGGCATTTCGCACTAACGTCAGCGCGTGAGATTTGTACCTTCACAGAGGATACAACCATAACTCATCGCAGATAATGCAAAGTGCTCTTTTATTCGGTGGTAAATAGACAGAGTGAAAGTGTGCGCCAGTAAGGGGATGGCTTGGAGTGAGTGAATCACTCTCTCTTTAAAAAGACCGCTCTCACGTGCTCTTATCTGTCTTCACCCACGTGCTCTCGCCTGCGCTCGCTGCCGCGTACACTTGGGTGAGAACGCCCCAGTGCTCTCTCTCTCTGTGATTCGCTGGTGCGGTTGATAGTGAAAGCTTCGTCAGATTTGTAAAAAATGTCCGAAAAAAGGAAGCGGGAATAAACATTCTTCTTTTTTTCTTTGTTATGTAGCACCAAAGCGAATTTGAAATCACTGCCAGTGAGCTCACTGGGGCGCACGCGTCAGGGAATTTATCTGCATTCACTTCTGTGAATTTGAGAGCTCTTCTTCTCACTCTAGAGCGATCGAGTGTTGTGTGAATAAAAACCATTTTTTTACACTCACATGCGCTACCCGCAAGTAAACACGGGGGTGAATAAACACAAGAGAGAATAGCTCTCGTTGAGGTAGGAAGAGTGTGTGGAAAATTTTTAATCTCTCTTTACCACACTGAGGATATGGACATCATTGATATTAACTAGTAAACACGACAATCCATCACCTTGCCGTAACCCTCTCCGAGATTTGAAGAGACTCGAGTGTCCCCGGAGTAGACTCGGACGACACACATCACATCACACATCTGAGAATCCATATGCCGTCGTGATTCATTCACTCTATTAACGTCTCTTTAAACTGTACGCCTGCTGTAGACGTTTTAGTTCATTCGAGACGGCAAAATATTCCGCCGTGGTATACTCGAAGCTGCTAATGAAAAGCGGCCATACTTCAGGTTCACCGCGAAGCTTTGGGAGATGTTGTGAGACCGCTTTACTAGCGGCCAGCTGATCCCTCGAAATCCGAAGAACGCCTCGCCCCGGCTCGTCACCAACTCCGTTACAAAGGACACTGCAGCGATAGCTACTTCTCGGATGATCTTCCAACATTTCACTACTTTCGATCTCGTTGCTGGAGTCCGGATTGGTTTCAGCAATCATTGACGCTTTCTTTATCGGCTATGGTTTGCAGACTCTCCTCTTTTAGAATAAGCTCCTCCAACTTACCGTCTAGGCCACTTTTTGCTGCGGTTTTTGCGCAGTCCCATCACAACGCTGCCTTGCTCCTTCAAAGTGATGGTCTGCTAATGCTACTGTCGAATTTGCCTCCGAATCTCAACCCGCTTCTTCGAAAACTGCTCCTCCGCAGCCATTTGGGCTTCCAACATCCTCTGCTAGTGCTTCAGCTGCTGCTCCTCCATTTCGCGCTGGAATTGGAGCTCACGCATCTCCCGTTCTTGCTTCAGTTGCTCTTCTTTCCATGCTCTCTGAGGAGCGAATAGTTTTTTTCCGCGTCCCCAATCTGCTTTGCGAAAGCCTTCTCCTTGTCGAGTTGTCCCTCTTCCAACTGCTTCTCAATTGTATCCACATTGGAAACAACTCCCTGATCGGACCCTTCATCGCCCTTCTGATCGGACTTCTTACTCCGCTTCATGCCTTCAGGAACTTATGGCTGCTGAGCACCACTTGAAACACCGTGGGCAACGCCAATCGGTATTGACTACACCAGCACACGAAAAATGAGCCAAATGATCACATTTTCCACAGTGGGTTCAATGTGGGTTCCACATCCTCGGACATTGACTCCGATATCTAGCAGAATAAACATAGCTCGTCTTTGGAAGGAGAAGAGGTCATTACGAATGCCGTCCGATATAAACATTTCGATTCCATTATCGGCCAATAGGTCTGTGCCATTACAGAGAGGAATTTTTTTTTTATTTTGTTCGGATCATACATCGAAATTTAAACCGATTTTTGTTATTCGTCCTTCCAGGATGAATAACTAAAATTGGTATTTATTCCGAAGCCGGTCTTTGATCCGAACAAAATCTCCGTCACTTTCTTTTCTTTTTTCCCGACCTTCGCCAACTTGAACGACGGAAACTTCGATTGTCTCAGTGCATACAATTTGTGATCTATGTCGCGTCTGAATCGTTCATCGAGTACCTATCCGTCGATCGTGCAAACAAAATTGTGCGTCACTGTTAATCTCGATACATTGATGTCTCGTGTGGATTTGTCTGACCAGATCAAACTTCTCTTTACACTCCTTATTGCAATACAATAAAGTATAAATTTCAGTAGACTTTCTTCTTCAAACTGCTCAAACCTTTTCACTCGACGCACTTCTCTATGCGATACTGTTTGTTTATTCTTTTCAAAAATGCATTGTTTTGCTTTTAGTTAATGGTTTTACCTTGACGGATATCTATCCTTAACTTCCGTCGTACCTCGCTCTCAGCTTTTATCTCGCAACACACTCCAACATACCACCCGCCACAGTTGATTACGATGCGGCGGGGACATGGTCAGTGCTACCAGTACAGTAGGTTTCTCGCCGGCATTGCTGAAGTTGAACTTGACGGTATTCTTTATAGTTGACACATTATTAAGGCAGCGACAAAAGCGACCGATCAGCTGGCAATGATGGCAGTTATCGGAAAACAGACTAGCGCGTGCATCGCACGGAAAAACAAGCAACCGCTGTTGAAAACTGGGATAGCCGCTGTATGTTATGTTCTATATTATCTGATGTTCCCATTATTTTAAACTAAAGACTTCACATCGAACTTCATAATATCTTATGATATACAATAAACAACAACAAGCTCATTTCACAAATTCTGGATTCTCAAAATCAACGCTTCTGTGTTTGCTAGTAGCCAATACTCGCCACTTTCAAACTTTTAAGTACGAGCCAGTCATGCGTAGAATTAACAGCTCGAAAACCAAACAAATCCTCAGATTTGTGCACTTGAAATATCCAAGTGAGGTTAACGAACCTTCCAAAGGAAAAACCTTTCGGACCCCCATCCTTTCCACAATGACGAATACACTTTATCCCGAAAGAAAACCTACCATCGCGCGAACTTCTCTCGTTAGTGGTGCTATCGCTAAATCCGAGACTTCGCGCGGTTGTTCCACCGAGCGTCGTGATGGTTGCACGGTTTCTACTGCCTGCTGAAAATACACACAGAAGGAAATAGAAACGAAAAAAATAAATAAGAAAACATACATTTTTCGCATGAGCCTTTGCGCGCTTACTCTTTTTGACGGTTACGGTGAACCATGTTTTCCAAGAGCGGGACCGCTCGAAAACATGACTCGCGGTAAAAGTAAAAGACAGACTGGAACGCGTACAAGCTCGATGTTGCATTTGAAGGTGCAAATGGATGCAACAAACTAATAAGCGTATGGTAGGAGATAAGATTTTAGCTATGATGAACATGATTCAATTTCGAACAACCTTTCGATCAAGTAGCATTTAAGCGAATAAACAGCGTATGACATTCGGCCAATGTAAGATGATTAAGGTGAGCAATCGGTGAATTGACACTTACCAAGTACTCCCATCACCCCACCGGACGAGGAGGTGTTGTTGTTATTGTTGTTGGGGGTGGTTGTCGTGCTCGGCGTGTTCAACGGGTGCAGCGGATGTGTCGGATCAGTCGAATCCGTCAGTGATGCTCCGAAACGCAGTTGCGCCTCCGTCGCTTCCATAACAGTCAATATCCAATCCCAGGTGGGTTTTATTCGTTTCTCGACGTACATCTAGAATGGGTTGCAACCGGTTAGCACCATGCTTAAATTTAGACAAACCATCGATTGACGCTTACCTGCAGCTGAATTGCCTCCTGGTGAGTAACGTCCAAGGCGGACGACGCCCCAGCGAAGCTAGTCGGCAACATTCCAATCAAATCGGATATCTGTCGCAGAACGATTCCGAAAGCACGGGCCAGTGCACTGGCCGTAGTCGTCATAGTGGGAGCTTCCTGCTGTTGGGCAGCTGTTACCGCTGCGCTGGCTGCCGTTGTCCGACGAAGTGCATTTGGATCAATGAACACCAAATTCGATCCACCGGTAGTCAGCCGAACCCGTTCAGGGCCGGCCGTTTCTCGGCTGCGAATGGCCCATTGCATCGACTGTGGCGCCAAATTCGTTCGCTGGTTACCGCCGGAAGGTTGCCGACGTTCCAACTGCTCATCTCCCAAGCTGAAGTCTTCATGCGAGTGATCATCACTTTCACCATCTTCCGATCCTTCATCATCCGGTTGACTCGAGTCACCGGAGTCGTCTTCGTTTTCGAACATCCACGCGTGACCTAAAAATTGTAGCAAAATTTACTTCTAAAAAATTAAACTTTTCAGCAATCAGACCTTCACCTGTGTCGGATCCAGCGGTAGCTCCGGTTTGAACACTGCGCTGGGCATCTTGTGTGCTTTGATTGTCATCGGAATCCGATTCTGTTTCCGCCTCATGGAAATTGAACTCCGTGTCACTTTCACCCTGGGCAGCTTCTTCGTTTCGCAGTGGATCTTGCGATTCTTCCTCATTGGCGTTGATGGCTACGGAATTAGAAACGGCACGTACACTGGAACTTCTCCTTGGCGGTGGTTGTTCGCGCTCTGACATCTCTTCCTGCTCGGAAGTCTCGCCATCATCTTGGGCCATCGCATCCGTGTCATTGTTATCCTCAATGTCCCGCAGACGGAGATTGATTCGAGACATAAATCCCGAATTGGAACTACGCTCGTTTTCGATTACATCGCTGCGCGAACTGCCCGTAGCTATGTCTACAATATTCGCCGCACGGTTCGTCGGAGGAGCCAACGGTTCCACCGAGAACAGGTCATCCGTACTCTGCAATAACACAGCCAACGGTTAATTCATTGTCGCAAAAAACTGCATAAAGCATACTTACATCAATACTGTTGGACGACAACGAAAAAGGTGCAGTTGGTTTGACCACCCCCAGCCGAACTGGCGTAATCAAGGCGTCGGAAATTTCAATCAATTCCTCGATCGCAAACTTGAACAGTGTGGTAAACACTCGACGGTAGGCCTGTAAATGTTTCGCCTGAGTGGTAGAGTTTCTCGATTTTTCCGGATTGTGGAAACGTTCGATACTGAAGATGACGAAGACACGGGCCACGGACCGTACGAAACGCCTTGCTACTTTCTGAGCTTCCTCCATTCGTCCGGCGACGGTTTCGTTTTGCAATTCGTTAACCAACGTAACGAGCAGCTTTTCCAACGGGTCATTGCTGCAACGAACGATCAGACTGTGCGTGAATTTATCCAATAGAGTGGTTCCACTCTGTGACTGCAGATAAACCTGCTGGTTGTCGTCGTCGTAAAATGGCAGATTCGGATTCGGAACAATGGGTTTCTCTTGTTCGGCACCGGTCATTATCATCGAGCGAACGGCAGGCCAATCGTTTAACAGGCGATCCAGCGCTTTCCTTGCGAAACGAGGCGGTTCTAAGTCGTGCTCCGGCATGTCACTTTCCGTGTCCAGCGAAGGAGTTTTTCTAGCACTTCCTGAAGAGTTGCGCACCCGTGAAGTGGCGCGGTATTGTCGCTGTTCTACCATTTGACGGCCTACGGTTTGAATCAGAAAGAGCAGGATAGATTCACCGCGGGAGTTAAACCTTGTCACTAGGTCGGTATCTGTGGCAATTTTACAAAGCAGTTCGTATCGCTTGGTTTGGTTACCGGCAATCAGTGCTTTACATTTGCATTTTTCCCAACAGTCACAATAGGCAGTCGGAGAAGTACGTTTCAGTTTGCAGTCATGTCCTTTGTGACAAACCTTGGCACATTCCGTGCAGCAACAGAGAGAACCTGTTAGGCCGCAAGTGCGACATTCGAAGATGTCCTGGTTGATGTGATCGGCCCCAGTCCAAGTAAAGGAACAAGTGTCATTACAACAAAGGATCCCCAGTGGCGATTGATCAGGGGCACTTCCCTGCGGGAAGATCATCGAATCCCGCACGGTAGAATCTCCGTTCGCGATTTTCAATATAGCGTTGAATACGATAATTCCGGCCTGATAGGCTCGACATGTTACGGCCAGCATGAACGGAGTTTGTCCTTGAGCGTCCTTTGCGCTGAGCAGCTGTTTCAGATATGGCTGCAGTACGGGACTTTCACACAGTAGCTGTACGATCTGGAGTGCGTTAGCACGGCGCTCGTTGGGATCGGAAATGTATGTCTCATTCATTGATTTCTGCGACTGAGAAGCATTCAAAGCACTCATGCTATCCTCATCGCCACTGGTTGGGTCATACTCCGGTGGCCAATACACGACCGGCAGGGATCCACCCGGTGCTTCTTCACTTCCCGGCGGAAGCGGAGCACTGTTGGAATTGGAAGCGTCAATTTCTCGATTCACACTGCGACGCATAATTTCCCGGATGCTCACCGGGCGGTTGCCCATCATCGTATTGGTAATCACATTGATACATTCCAATGCAGCAGCATTAGAACCCGAACCTCCTGTGCCACTGTTTGCATTACTACCGCTTCCCGAACCAGAACCTCCTTGAGCCAGCGGATCATGATCCGAATCCTTGTTCGAAGTTGGCGAGCACATGCTGATGCAAGCGTGTACGATATTCCTATTTCCGTCGGTATGTTCCGAAATAACCGGCATCAGTTGGCTCTTCAAGTCACCCTCCAACTGGCCTAGTACGTGACGAACCCCTTCCAAGTCGCATCGTAAAATTCTCGACATTAACTGTTGCTGTTCGGGGGCCAAAACTACCAGTGATACTTGGGATTTTAGATTCACTCCTACCGAAGGGAGCGTCAACGAAGCAGCAGCAATACATTTGATTGGTGGTAGGTCTAACCAGCTTGGATCCCTAATAGCGTCAACGCAGTCCTTCGACATTGGGTAAATGGTGTTATTGCCATCTCGCAGCAACAGAACACTATCCGAACAATCACCGGCACAAGTTAGTGAGACATTAGATGGTGATGATCCCAAAAATGAGGCAATGTCCGTGGGGAAAACACTGTCCTGCTCCTGGCGACCAGTGTTCAGGTTGAACAGACAATAGTGAAGCTTGCTTCCGGTTCTCATAATCGCATGAATGCCCTTGGAATCAACGGCAATCGTCAGTAGTTGCGAACTGGTTTCGCCGCTTGGAAGGTGTGGATTTAGAACGATTCTTCGCGGTATCTTTTGGAAGCAATCAGGCACCCGAGAAGTGGTCGCAGATTTGATCACCTGCAGATCGTCTTTCCTTAGCAACCGACAATCCTGCCAAGCCTCAATGGTGTCATCGAATTTGTCCTTACTGCTACTGCCAGAAGTACCAGCGGCACTAGGAGCGGGAATAAGCGGTGGAAACTTGACCGCAGCATAGTCGCCATCAACCTTCAGAACGCGTCCAATTGGAACCGAACGAATATCTTCGACGAAGATGACATCTCTGCAATGAGGAAACAAAACATAAATAATAAGTCTTTCACACATAGTTGAAACCAGTGTCATTTTACTTACTTCAGCAACCACTGTTCTTCGTCCTTTTTCGTGTCCGAGTCGTCCTTCGGTGCCATCCGTTTCTGACGTTTGTGGGAATTGCTCACACTGCCGGTGTCACTGCAAGTGCTTGAGGCTGGTGACGGTGGCGGCGGCATATCTAGACGATCTGCCGTCTCCTTATTGCTGCCACCGGAACTCTGCTTGGTGCTGGTTCCACTGGAACTTGGCGGCTTTTCCTTCTCCACAGTTTGAGTAATGTTGACCAACGGAACACTTGCATTCGCTCCGGTTACCAGTCCCAACTGTTGCGAAAGAGTGGACATCGAGAGCAGCTTGAAGCGGCAAATGTTCGTTAGATCCCAGGCTGCGTTGAGTAGTTGGCCTACTTTCGGCACACCGTTCGAGATTGTGAATCCGATAGCACCGTGCTGATACATGGGACTGTTCTTCATGCAAACCTGCGCACCTACGGTCACCTCCGGCGTGTTGACACTTGGTCGTACCGGTTTCTTGGCTTTTGCTTTATACTTATCCCAGAGGCGTTTCCGTTGTCCGAAGGGCAATACGCCCCACCAGAACAGCTCTCCACTTTCCGTTCGAGCTACCGTGTACAAAGTGCAAGTATGCAAGGATACGATTTTATCGAGTGCGAATTCGGGGTAACTCGTGGCTACATGTTCCAGTTTGCTTCCTGCGTAGCCTAATAATTCGTCCATCCAAGTGGCGATTCGTCCACTCTCTGTGGATACTGAGCAACGGATCGATGTCGCCGATATGTGGATAACCTTCTCACATAGCAGGTTCAATGGAACCGTTTTCGGGTGGAAAATATTGGTTGATTCACTGCTTCGGTAGGGTTCCACATCGGCCCAGCGCCATTGATGCAGTTCGCCTTTGCTCGTCACTCCGATAAACTCCGAATAGAGCGATGCAATCTCGGTGAACCGGACGGGTTGATCTTTCTCTGGCCAGGCTTCTAATTCGTCCGAAACCCACAGCGGATAGCCTGATCCGAAGTCTTTCTTTTTTGGATCTAGAGAATAGTAAAGTTTAACTATTAGAAACATAGTGAATTCTGGTTCTGAGTCGGATAAATAACGGATTTGTATCGGGGGACATCGTACACGAATGATCTGTTTAAAGACGGTTCTCGACGATCACTATTGATATCCATCTGGTGAAAGTTCAATATCAGCGGCCTCTCTTTGAACACGTTCAACCTTTCCGATTCCCCTTATACTGTCACGTTGCACTTACCACTTTCCTTATCCCAACCATCTTCGCGGCCACTCTGGAACCACCGACGCGGTCCAAAGTACTGCCGATCTCGCCAACGGCCAAACCCTTCCCGTTCGGCACTGCTGAGACCTCCGGATGCACCACTTCCGCCACCAACACCTCCGGCGGATCCACCAACGCTGCCACCGGTTACGCTGGCACCATTCCCACTGGAACCTCCCACACCGGCTGCAGTACCGCTACTCTGCCGGCTAGAGCCTCCGTCAGCACCACTGCCGCTGCCACCGGCTGCTCCAGAACCTGCTCCAGTACCACCTCCGGCGCTTGCTCCTCCTCCTCCGGCACTTCCTCCTCCTCCTCCTCCTCCACCAGCAGCAGTTCCGGAACCGCTACCTCCGCCTCCAGCACCACCGCCACCGGCAGCCGCCGACGACGAGGAGCTGTTCTGATTTCGTTCACTGCGAGCACGACTGTATAACATCAAACTTGTTTCAGAAAGTGAAACAATTTGACAATATGTTAGTTAATGAAAGCGAAATGAAAATAATGAAAATGATATAGGGGGAAAACGGGGGGGCGGGTGTTGGGGGGTGCTGTAAAGAAGAGCAAGGGGGTCACGACGCGAGGTGTGTTTTCGATACTTTTCTGCAAGTTGGTTTCGTTTCGTTGGTTTGCGTTCGATTTACTTGTTGTGACTGGAGAATGGGATTGGCCAGTCCAGCCAGGGCCTGGGAGATCTAACGGCTCTTCAAATTTAATATTTAATCTAGGAAAAATGTCTAAGAGGAACCCGTTTCCCTGAATGACACTGGGCAAATGCGTTCCGAGAAACAATGTTGAATCCAATTCGTTACGAAGGTTGCCAAGGAACACGGCTTGGGTCCCGAAGTCCCCGTTTTTTTTTTTTTTAACTCTTTATTTATTCCAAATTTTTACATTATTTTACATTCATATATTAACCTAGGTGATCCTGCTAAGTAATAAACATTTCAACCTTATATGCTATCATTTATATCTAATTGTGTTAATATTATTTTTACTTTGTCTATTCAGTATTTTTTAACAGGGTTCCTTTTGCCTGCGTGTAAGAATAATTATTGATTTCTTAAAACTAGTTCTTATCTATAGAGAGAATTGATCATTGCAATTGAAGACTGCAATGATTTTTGTCTAAAATTATGAATTATTTTGTTGGACATTTCTTCTAGAGTCTCAACGTTTGAAATTCTATGTAATTCAATAGTACTGAACCAGGGTGGCAGCTTCAAAATCATTTTCAGAACTTTGTTCTGAATCCTTTGAAGTGCTTTTTTCCTAGTAGCACAACAACTAGACCATATTGGCACAGCATAAAGCATGGCCGGTCTAAAGATTTGTTTGAATATTAGAAGTTTGTTCTTCAAACAAAGTTTGGATTTTCTGTTTATAAGAGGATATAAACATTTTATATATTTATTACATTTGGCTTGAATGCCCTCAATGTGATCTTTAAAAGTTAATTTTTGATCAAGTATCAGTCCAAGATATTTTACTTGATTTGACCAAGAAATTGGAACTCCGTTCATAGTGACCATATGACTATTACTTGGTTTCAAAAATGCAGCTCTAGGCTTGTGTGGGAATATTATAAGTTGAGTTTTGGAAGCATTAGGAGAAATCTTCCATTTTTGAAAATAATCTGTAAAAATGTCCAAGCTTTTTTGTAGCCTCCTGGATATAACACGAAGACTTTTTCCTTTAGCGGAAATGCCTGTGTCATCAGCAAAGCAAGATTTTTGACAGCCCTGAGGTAAATCAGGGAGATCTGAAGTGAAAATGTTATAAAGTATTGGCCCAAGAATGCTACCTTGAGGAACACCAGCTCTGACAGGCAATTGATCAGATTTAGAATTCTGATAATTTACTTGCAAAGTTCTATCAGTTAAGTAGTTTTGAACTAATTTCATGATATAAAGCGGAAAATTGAACTTTTTCAGTTTCGCAATCAAACCTTCATGCCAAACACTGTCGAATGCTTTTTCTATGTCTAGAAGAGCAACTCCAGTGGAGCAGCCTTCAGCTTTGTTTGAACGAATTAAATTTGTAACTCTCAAAAGTTGATGCGTAGTTGAATGCCCATGGCGAAATCCAAACTGTTCATCAGCAAAAATTGAGTTTGTATTGATGTGAAGCATCATTCTGTTCAAAATTATTTTTTCAAAAAGCTTACTTATTGAAGAAAGCAAACTGATTGGTCGGTAGCTAGAAGCTTCAGCCGGATTTTTGTCTGGCTTCAAAATAGGTACGACTTTTGCATTTTTCCATTTATCTGGAAAGTATGCCAGATGAAAACATCTGTTAAATAGTTTTACCAAGAAAGACAAAGTACTCTCAGGGAGTTTTTTGATGAGGATATAGAAAATTCCATCATCACCTGGTGCTTTCATATTTTGAAATTTTTTAGTTATAGTTTTTACTTCATCCAAATCAGTTCCCCAAGAATCATCAAAAATATTTTCTTGTGAGAAAATATTCAGATACTCCCTGGAAACTTGATCCTCAATAGGACTTGTAAGACCCAAACTGAAATTATGGGAGCTCTCAAACTGCTTAACAAGTTTTTGAGCTTTTTCCGCATTTGTGAGCAAAATTTTATCACCTTCCTTAAGCGCTGGTATAGGCTTTTGAGGTTTTTTCAATATTTTAGAGAGTTTCCAGAAAGGTTTGGAACTCGGATCTAATTTTGACACATTATTTTCAAAATGTTTGTTCCTCAGGGCAGAGAAGCGTTTTTTAATTTGTTTTTGTAAATCTCGCCATATGACTTTCATAGCGGGATCACGTGTTCTTTGATATTGACGCCTACGTACATTTTTCAGACGAATCAAAAGCTGAAGATCGTCATCAATTATAACTGAATCGAATTTAACCTCGCATTTTGGCATTGAAGCAGCTCTTGCTCTATTTATTGAGAAAGCCAGAGATTCAAGAGCATTATTAATTTCATTTTTTGTTTGCAATGGAACATTAGGATCAAAGTTGTGTTCCATAGATGTTCGATATTGATCCCAATTAGCTCTATGGTAGTTGAAAGTAGAACTGATGGAATTAGAAATGATTTCTTGAGATATTTCAAATGTAACTGGAAGGTGATCAGAACCAAAGTCAGCATGGGTAATCAATTGACTACAAAGTTGACATGAATCAGTTAGGACCAAATCAATAGTTGAGGGATTTCTGGCTGAAGAAAAGCAAGTTGGGCTGTTTGGGTATTGAATAGTGTAGTAGCCTGCGGAACAATGATCAAAAAGTATATTACCATTGGCATTGCTTTGCGAATTATTCCATGAGCGGTGTTTTGCATTGAAATCACCAATAACGAAGAATTTAGACCTATGACGGGTAAGTTTCTGGAGGTCACCCTTGAGCCAGTTCTTTTGCTGACCAGTGCATTGGAAAGGCAAGTAGGCAGCTATAAAAGTAAATTGGCCAAATTTTGTTTCAACTGAAACCCCAAAGTTTCAAAAACTTTGGTTTCAAATGAAGAAAGAATGTGATGTTTGATACGCCTATGGACAATGATGGCAACGCCACCACCAGCTCCATTCAGGCGATCATTTCGGTAGACAAAATAATTTGGATCTCTTTTGACCTTATGGGCAGGTTTGAGATAAGTCTCAGTTATAACAGCAATATGCACGTTATGAACTCTTAAAAAATTAAATAGCTCATCCTCGTTATCTCTGATGGATCGAGCATTCCAATTCAAAATATTTAATGACTTAAAATCCATTACTGAACTTCAATGTCATGACAATATTATTGGCAAATTTAATACCAGTTTGGATAGCTTCAAACATGGAATTAGTTTTTAGCATATCGGTTATCATGTCGATTAACGATTGCTGTAAAAATTCTAATTTAGGAGCGGATATGTTACCTAAATCAAATTCATCAGAAGTCCCGTGGGAATTTTGGTTTTGGTTTCTACCCGCTGCAACGGCAGCGTAGGTAGGTCCATTTACATGTTGAACATTGTTAACAACACGGTTGGGTAAGAATGTAGGGTTTGAAGATTGAACCCTGTTGGTACCTGCAGGTATCGA
Organism: Aedes koreicus; assembly: GCA_024533555.2. Taxonomy (NCBI): domain Eukaryota; kingdom Metazoa; phylum Arthropoda; class Insecta; order Diptera; family Culicidae; genus Aedes; species Aedes koreicus. Next base: position 172,475 of record JAHHFK020002774.1, on the reverse strand, counting down.
AATAGTATTTACTCCTCGTTGAGCGTTTGAAGTTACAGTTGCGGATGGAAAAACCTGTCCGCTGTTTCTACCGACGGTTTGGTAGGAATTAGTTCTTTGCTGATCGTTGTTAACAGCAGCAGAATGGGTAGTAGCTGGTCGGGAACGTATATTGTTTCCTACCTGGCGTTTAGAGCGTGACTGCAAAATTGCTTTGCGAGTCTTGCACTCCCAAAAATTTGATTTATGGTTTTCACCACAATTTGAACATTTGAATTTTTGAGGATCTTCCTTCACAGGACATTCGTCCTTAGTGTGTGAGGAATCACCACAATTCATGCATTTACCAACCATATGGCAATGCTTTGTTCCGTGACCCCAACCCTGGCACTTACGGCATTGGGTGAGGCTTTGGAAATTGGCTCCAGTCTTCCTGAAATGTTCCCACTTCACTCTGACATGGAGCAAAAGGCTTGCTTTTTCTAAAGCCTTAAGGTTGTTAAGTTCACTTGCCTTGAAGTGAACTAAGTAGAGATCGTTTGAAATCCCTTTGCGAGAATCGCCAGGCCGGGATTTCATTTTCATCTTAATTACTTGGACTGGGCTAATTCCAAGTAATTTTATTAACTCGTCTTTAATTTCATCGAGAGATTCACCACTGGGCAGTCCTTTCAAGACAACCTTGAAAAGACGCTCAGCTTTGGTGTCGTAAGTGAAGAAATTGTGGTTCTTCTGAGTAAGATACTCAAGAAGGCGTTTGAATCCGTCCAAGGTTTCAGCATGCAAACGGCATTCACCTCGTCTGGAGATTTGAAGGGAATATTTCACACCTTCAACAAATGTTAAGATTTCCTTGCGAAAAGCATGGAAATCCGAAATTGCCACCACAATAGGGGGAACTTTTTCCTTTCTCAATCGAGAAAGTTTGTTCAAATTTTGATTAGATGATGGATCACTCTCATCATCTGTGAGCATATCAAATTGATTACTCACATTTATTTGATTTGCAGGCGAATCAATAGATTGCCCTTTTCGTTTGCGCTTATTTGCCATAGTGGCAGAGTAATTTGCTCCAAATCGACGTCCAAGCAGATAACTATAAGAATCCGAGGGACCGAAGAGGAATTTTCCAATGCGATATCCAAGCCGGGTTACCCGAAGGGCCTAACAAGGATCGAAAAGGAATAAGAGGAAATCTAAAAATTGTAGGTATTATTTAGCACTGAAAAGTGCTGTTTAAGATTTGGTGTAGCGTTAGGTAGCAATAGCACTTCCTTCAGCAAATAGAAAATAGAACCGCACGGCATGAGAGCACAATGCAGACGTTCCCCCCCCCCACCCCCACCCCCCAAGCACCCAAAACCCCCAACCCCCACCAACCCCCCCCCCCCCCACCACCAACCCTCATAACTAAATGTTCTTTCACCAAACTTCACCCTACATTTTCTCCCACACGCTGCACACATTCCAATCGAGGGAATTTTGCGCTGATTGAGCATTTGATTTCACTTCTCGTTGGAGTTCCTTCATCGGCGCAACCCTCGATTTACCGCAGATTAGTCTTACATTCGCGGTTCCATCTGCCTTCGCGTTGCGCAAGTAGATGCAGCATCCATACGCCTTTAAGGACGAATCTGCGAATTCTTGTAGTACATGACGCCTTGCTCGTTAGTCGTGATTCTTCTGTCAATCTTCATTGCGCTGATGTCACACAATTCGGATCTGAACTGAGTCTAGGTTCGCAGTAGTTCTTGTGGAATTTGCTCATCCCACTCCACCGTTTCTTGCCACAAACGCTGCATTATGACTTTCGGTAGTGACACCATCGGAGCGAGCAGGCCGAGTATGTCGAAAATCTTGACCGTTTCCGATAAAACCTGCCTCTTGGTTGCCCGTTTGAGTGAGTCATTCATTTGAGTTTACTCGAAAATCACCTGTCGGATCCCAATACAATCCTAGCGTCTATTTCGTCCCATTCACATCGCAATCCTCGAACTTTAGTTGTTTCTCCTGAGACGAGTTTGGTATCATTCGCACACTATTTATGCAAACTGAATCCCCCTTTATTCCAACAACGCGATCAGGTCCTTCTGTAATGCCTTCGTTTCTGTCATGGAATCGGCTCCGGTGAAAATATCATCAACTTAGAAAGACTTTATCGCTTCTATATACGCAGCTGGAAAATCGTCCTTCCCGTCGTCTGCAAGCTGGTTCAAGGAACGCGTGGCTAGAAACGACGCAGCGGCAGTCCCGTAGGTAACTGTTTGCAGCTGAAGCGCCTTCAAGGGCCTGAATCTATCATCCCGCCGCAATATTCGTTGATACAGCCATTGGAACTTGTTGACAAGTAACTGCCTGTACATTTTAGGTCCGTTGGCAGCGAACGTGTACCTAGACATGCGAGATCGCAAAACATTCTCAAACAGGCTGCTTTGATCGGTCGTTCAAAGATAGCTCTGTTTCGCTCTTCGCAGAGGCGTCGTAAGCAACCCTCAGTTTTGTCGACGAACTTTCCAGCTTCAAGACGCAAGGATGGGGTAGAAAATAAATCCACTTCCTTACAGTGTCCCAACGCAGATAATTGTCGACCCCCTCCACATCCATCTCTTATCCATCTTTTTTTCTTTTTAATTTTCCATCCGCGCACCCCACCCTTCTTCCCCCCTCCCACGAAATCCCCCCAAACAACGCCTTCCCACAAAGGGGATACAACCCCTATATGCTAGAGGGTCTTGTCAGGGAAATCCCGGGATATCCTGGGATTAAAGCAAAACATCCCAGGATTTTCCGAAATTAAAAAAAAAATGCTCCTATAAACAAAACTATTTAAGATAAAATTAATTAATATTCTGCACAATTGCACCGATTTTAATTTGTCAGCCCCTCGGCTTATAGTTTGCTTTCGCTATCATTTCTCACTTCATTTTGCTCTGTCTATGCAACGGGTTATACTTATGACAGACATACAACGCTGACCGATGTACGAACTGTCAAATACTTTAATCCAGTACACAAAAACACGTACTAGACTAAAGGAGTACAACGCTGTACGTTGTATGTCTGTCCCAGGCATTAGCCCACAAGCGTTCCTAGCTGGGCCGAACTTTCTTCGGGTGACATTCGGTTGTGTACCTTCTCGCGAGCGTCATTGCTATGTATAGGTCGATTGCTGACTGCTCTCAAACAACAACTCATCGTTGAGTTTGGAAATAGGGCGTAACAGCCTTCGTAAACAATGACTTCCTTTGATGATGTCTGATTCAATGATTCAGTGAACGCTCATGCAATTAAATATAACTAACGGATAGAGGTAATCATACCCTAAGGGTTGGACATATTAGTTTGCGTGGGAGGATGACAAATTTCTAGAATTCATCCGGAGTCAAGCAGTTACGCCCTAATTCTAGCTCAACCATGAACTAATGAATACAATTCGTATTAATCCGGTAATATCTAAACTGACATTCTTTTGATTTTCCAATTTAATTCTTAAATTTAATTTAGGCTTGTACAAAACCGAAACAAACAACACAAACAGACAAACTCTCAAACGGATCCGAAACGTTGTTCGAATGTTCCGTCGATCGCCAGTGAAGAACTCTAAGCTCCAATGCACTTGATGATACTCCACAGAAAGGTTCTGGTCCATGAAGGTGCCTAGAGACCCCTCCCAAGCAACTTGGTCAGCAACTTCGTTGCCTGCAATGTTACTATGACCTGGTACCCAGAATAGGTTGACCCTATTCTTTGACGCCAGTTCTTTTAGTAATGCAATGCATTCCCACACAAGCTTGGAATAGCACTCAAATGCGCTGATAGCTTTCAAAGCCGCCTAGCTGTCTGAGAAGATACAGATATTGGCGTATCTGTATTTCCTTTTAAGACAGATGGCAGCGCATTCTAAGATTGCTTGAATTTCGGCTTGAAATACCGTAGGCCATTTACCCATTGGTATGGCGAGTTTAGTCCTGGGTCCATACACTCCAGCCCCAGTTCTATCACCCATTTTAGAACCGTCTGTGTAAAATACAATAGATCCTGGTGAAACTGTTGGCCCACCAGATTCCCACGTGTTCTGATCATTGATCGATACTTTGTATGGTATATCTAAGATGGGTTTTTGTTGCATCCAGTTTTCATTTTGTGTCACCAACGGATTTATGTTGACATTTTTTATTATTTGTAAATGTCCTGTCAAGACACCCTCAAAGATCCTTTTGTACCTTTTAAGTTTTAGGGCACTTTTTACTGCCTCTACCTGTACAAATGTATGCAAGGGTAACAGATGCATGATGGCATCCAGAGTGATAGTGGTAGTACTTCGAATACCTCCTGTTATCGATAGAGTTGCTAAACGTTGCAGTTTAGCCAGCTCTCGTTGAGCTGAAATTATTTTGGTTCTGGGCCACCAGACTAGAGAAGCATACGACATCTTGGGTCTTATAACTGCCAGATAAATCCAACGGATTATTCTAGGCCTCAGTCCCCATTTTTTTTCCAATCGCTCTCCGACAGGCCCAGAGGGCGTCAGTTGCTTTGTTCACAACATGCTCTAAGTGTGGTTTACATTCAGCCCCTCCTTCCTGCACCAAGCAAAAGTGTAGTTTAATGCTGATTGCATTCTGTTTGATAACGTTGCATCATGCTTCCCCCGTATTATTATTACGATGTCATCCGCGTAGCCTATGACTTCATAGCCCATTGCCACCAAGTTATTCAGCAGATTATCAACAATTAAAGACCACAAAAGTGGTGAGAGCACACCTCCATGCGGACAACCCTTTGATGTACTTACTTCAACTGTTGATTCGCCTAATCTACAGACAATGCAGCGATGTTTCAGCATAGCAGTGATCCAGTCTACAATTGAGCCATGAAAGCCTCGTGTATTCATATCTGAACTGATTGAAGCATGTGAAGCATTGTCAAAAGCACCTTCAATGTCAAGGAATGCACAAAAGGCCACTTCCTTGTGTTCGATGCTTTTTTAAATTGTTTGAAGCAGAGTTGTTATCGTTGACTTGCCTTTTGAATAGGCTAATTGTAACTTGTTAAGCTCGTGAATTTTCAAATACGAGCTTTTAATATGATCATCCAATATTTTCTCCATTATTTTTAATTTAATGGAGGTTAGACGTATGAGTCTGTATGCCTTAGCTAGTGTTTTATCCCTTTTGCCGTTCTTGGGTATGAAAACAACTCTTACCCTCCTCCACCAAACGGGAATATAGCATAGAGTCATGCTACTAATAAACAACTGAACTAAGACCGGGACAATCATTTCCCTAGCGTGCTGCAATAGAGCAGGGAAGAGACCGTCTTCCCCCGCGGCTTTGAAAGGTTCGAAGGAATTGATTGCCCAGTCCACCATCGTTACTGAGAAAATTTTACGGGACTTTTCGAGTGCATCACACCTGTTCATAGTTCGTCCAGGATTCACCCTCAACTGTCCCATTTCATTTCCATTAGAAGCAACTGAGCCTGGGAAGTGACTTTCCATCATTACTTCCAAAGTTTCTGAAGGAAATGTTGTAAAAGTACCATCGTCCATCGATTTTTTCTAGTCCGGGAAACAAGACCCTCTAATATCTGCTCGGCTGTGTGTCTTCGAAAAATGTGCCTCAAAACCGTCATCCGCAGTAGTAGATTCTACGTTCACCATCTGTTCTCGAGAACGTTCTTTACTACGTTCGTTCCCAGGGTTAGATAAACATACCATGAAACGGAGGGTTTTTACTACTTTCTCCATGGCTTCTGCAAAACAACTGAAATCGCTGTCAAATCATTACTGAACCAGGGCCAACAGGAGACTGGAAAATCGCAAAAAATAGTTATGTTAACTGGGTATTTTTTTAATCCAGACTTTATTCTGTCGTGCGGGCGCTACTTTGGAAGAAGATTAGGAGTCGGAGTCAATAGCCAAGAAGACTAGTCTAGTCAACATTCAAGCTTAATAGTTACGGCGCCTCCCATCCCCATCGCCAAGAAAGCTTATCGATCGTAAAAGACTGCATTATGTTCTAGAATAGAAGAAAAGTTGCTTGATTCAACTCCGAACGCAACTAAATTAACTAGCTGGAATTAAATGTAAAGATAATAAGAAGATAATAAAGAGCCTAGCAGCACTTGTAATCAAAGGCTCTTTCCTCGAAAAATGTTGGGTCCAAGAGGATACAGAAATTGTTGTTCATACAATACCCATGATAGTGTGGGAAGAGGGAGGGGAGGGGGTAGCAAATGTGAACATTATCTACATGACATAATTAACGAACGTTCCGATTGAATATAATTCGTACTAGTTAGCCTTTAAACGGAGCAATCTCCAATTGTATCACTAGACAAATCGATAACCCCCTGACGACGGAACTACTACTCCAGGGACTTAAATAAATAGATATAAAATTGTAGACTAACTCCATCTTTCAAAGATGGAATATGCAGTTTGTGTACCAGACGCAAAACGAAACCAACTTCCGAAAGATCTAAAATAAGGAACCAAACTGAACGTATTGAACTACTAAAGAAACCGTCTAACAAATGCTACCTCCTACTGCAGATCCATTGTTCTGAGATTGATGACACCCTGAATAACGCTGTCCATAGTCGCAAACCAGTTCAATCTGGAAAACAACAATACCGATAACAAATATGACACCAATGGAAGTTAAGTTGGCTTTAAAAAGTGTCCCGAAAATCTAATGAAAAAATTAAGGATTACCAACCTGTGATTGACCTGAGTGTTATCAAATGAGACTACACATAACTTGAGTCGGATTCATCGGCCTTGTGAAATAAAAGGAATTATCCTCTGATGGGACTGGGAGTTGCCACGGTAAGACGGTTGAATAAAATATTCGTTTTTTAATCGAAATCTACGCCGTTTACGACTATGGACATTTCAATATACTCATTACCCCCGAAATACAGTTATGTTAATGATTGTACCGCTTACTTAACTAAACCAAATCTTTAACGTATTTACACCATTTGTATCCAGGGTATCATCAACCGCCATTTCGGGACACTAAACAAAACGTGCTATCGCTTGTAGCAGACACCCGGGCCGAAACGGTGAAAAGGTTAACTACAACTAATAAACAAAATAAACAAACAAAACATAAAGACGGATAGCTCAGGATAGACAACAAAAAAAACTAAGAAAAAAAAAATATCCTTATAATCATCTACCAATAGACAGAGAGGAGCTCATTTATCTAATTCTGTACTTACTTCCGGATGTTCGAAAAACCGAACATATCCTCCGAGAACATCGCTTCCGCATCGATGATCACACTGTTGTCGGCGTGGAAACCACCGTCCAGCAGCGAAATCAAATCCTCCGCCACGTAATTATCACTGCCCTCCTCCGTGTCGTCGCCGCCTTCGTCGTCGCGTGAGAGTAAATTGTTGACCGCTAGATTTACGTCCAGATTGGTACGCTGCAGCTCCCTGATGATCAAGTTGCGGCTTTTGCCTTGCAGCACAACCTGTGCTTGCGTCACCAGTTCCTCCGGCACGAACGGGGCCGGTACGGATACCAGCGATCGACTGCCGGACGATCCTCCGCCCATGATGACACCGGTACTGCGCGAGCCGGAGCCCTGTGAACTGCTGCCACCGCGGACCGAGCTGCTGGTGCGCATGATTCGAGCCCGCGACCGGCACTGCCTCGAGGCGGGTGAATTTTTCGAGTTATTGTTCGACTGGCTGGCCGCACTGCCGGCACTGCCGCTGGTCTTGTTTGCGTCCTGTTTGCTCAGATCCAACCGCTCCGGGATGATCGAGAAAGCTACGCGAAACGCTCGGCCATCTTCGAGCAGGACGCCCAGATGGGCCGGTCCGACCACAATTTGTTTGACTGGAACTTTGAGCGACTGGAGCGCCGGGAGTGTTTGAACGCCATACTTGTTGATTTTGTCCGCCACCTCACGGATTCTGTCGGGGGGAAGGAGATGACGGGAAATTATATTAGAAAATTTGATATACGTATGATCATTGTGCTAAGATAGAAATGCAATTTGTAAGGCAGCCGGGTGCAGCAACAGAGCTTGAAACAACAAAAAACTGGAAGAAGAATAAACAGTAATGCAACCAATTAAAAAATCACATAATCAATGGAATATATCCACTAGAAATTCACTTAACTTTCATGTGATTCAGAATGCGAAAAATGCTTTGCAAAATCAAGCGAATCTTATGTGTCTAGTGAAATTTAAATGAAGTAAATCATCAAGTAGAATTTCTTTTTCTATGTGATTTTAGTATTGGAATGTAGAATTGAGAAATCCAAGTAAAGCTAAAGTGAGGTTAAACATCGTTGTATCTAAAACTGAAGTTGATAATAACTTTCTAGCTATGTTTCAAACTGTATGGAATTGGTCAGTATCGTCATTATCGTCGATTTTCTTATATTTTTATCACCAATTACTTTGCTTAGACAGTTCGAAAAACCATTTTAAATGAGCGCCATCTACGACGTTTAACCACAGAGAACAGACATTGATGTCCATATAACTTTTCTTGAAAAACGTGTGTAAAAGTTAATATGGGCAGCCGGTATAAAAAACAAGTGCAGGGAAAAACAAACAAAATTTTTCAGGTTATGTGCTAGGCTTTTTATTGATAAACATTGACATGACAGTTATCGCACAACTGCAGCGCCGCCTACCAGGAGCATAACGACATACATTTGAAATGTCGGTTTAAGGTTTTACAGAAGTAGCAGACCGAAGATGAACGTCTGTTCTCTGTGGTTTAACCTCACTTCTGCGTTACCGGGATTCCTCCATTGGATGAAGATATTTACATCTGCTTCCTTGCAAGAATGCCCTTACAGCATCCATTAGCAAGACGTCCAAATTCAGTCCAAATACGTGTTTATTGAGGTGCTATGGAGCCTGTTCTGGCCCCATAACCTATTTGAAAAACACGTCTAGTGTGTAGGTTGTAACAGAAAAAAATTTGAGTTTTATTTAACACTAGCTGAACCCGGTGCGTGCGCTGCTACGCTTGCAACTAAATGAAGGAAAATATAACGGGCACGTTTATGGTTTTGTTTTTCGGAATGAGTTTTGTTTCTTGAATAAGCAGGGGTTCAAACTTCTATCCTAATATGCTTCTTACCTGAGAAATACACGTTTTGTGTTTAAGTAACCTGGATAATTCTCACTTTTGGTAGAAATTTGTGTTTCATTTGTATGAGGGCCCTCCCTTCCAGAGGGGGGGTGGTTCCTCAAACCACCATACAATCATTGCCTTCAAAACCCCCCACATGCCAAATTTGATTCGATTTGCTGGATTAGTTCTCGAGTTATGAAGAAATGTGTGTCTCATGTGAGCCCCCCTTCCTGAGAGAGTAGGGGACTCAAACAATCATAAGAACCTTCCCCAGCCCCAAAAACCCCTTCATATGAATTTTCACGTTGGACGGTTCAGAACTGTCCGAGTCTATAAGGGTCTGACAGACCGACAGACAGACAGAAATTCATTTTAATGTATATAGAAATCTAGCCTCCAAAAACCCCCATTTACTAAAAGTGGTTTTCGTTTACTTGATTAGTTTTCGAGTTATGTAGAAATTTGCTTTTTATTTGTATGGGAGCCCTTCCCCCCTTCAAAATGGGGAGGGGTATTGAACTGCCATAGAAACATTTCTTGCCTCCAAAAACCTCAACATGCCAAATTTGGTTTCATTTGCTTCATTGGCTCTCGAGTTATGCTAAAAATTATGTTTCATTTTTTATGGGAGGCGGAGGGGTCTCAAATCCCCTTAGGAACATTTATTTCCTTCAAAAACCTCCACATGCCAAATTTGGTTACATTTGCTTGATTTGTTCTCGAGTTATGCAGAAATTCGTGTTTCATTTGTATGAGAGACCCCTCTTTCAGTGAGCGGAGGAGTCTCAAACAACAATAGAAACGTTTCTTGCCTTCAAAAACCTGCATCTGCCAAATGTGGTTCCATTTACTTGACTTCCATAGAAACATTTCTCTCCTCCAAAAACCTCCACATGCCAAATTTGGTTCCATATGCTTGATTAGTTCTCGAGTTATGCACAAATTTGTGTTTCATTTGAATGAGAGCCTCCCTCTTACAGAGTGCGGGGAGAGGTCTCGAGTTACCTTAGAAACATTTCTTGCCTTCAAAAACCTCCACTTGCCAAATTTGGTTCCATTTACTCGATTAGTTCTCGAGCTATGCAGAAACTTGTGTTTCATTGGTATGGGAGCCCCGCCCCCCCACCAGAGAGAGAGGAGGGGTCTCGAACTACCGTAGAAACATTTATTGCCTTTAAAATCCCCGCATGCCAAATTTGGTTCCATTTGCTTTATTACATCTAGAGTTATGAAGAAATTTGAGTTTCATTTGTATGACAGCACCCCTTCTAGGAGAGGGGAGGGGTCTCAAACTACCATAGAAACATTTCTTGCCTCCAGAAACTTTAGCATGCTAAATTTGGGTTCCTTTGCATAATCAGTTCTCGAGTTATGTAGAAATTTGTGCTTCATTTGTATGGGAGCCCCCTTTCCAGAGGAGGGAGGGGTCTCTTACTATCTTAAGAACCTTCCCCGGCCCCAAAAAACCCTGCATACAAATTTTCACGCCGATCGGCTCAGTAGTCTCCGAGCCTATTAGGTTCAGACAGACAGACAGACAAGCGGAGGTGTGAATGTAGTTCGCCTCCCCGCGGTGCACCTTGGAAACGTTAAGCTCCCCTTAACGGCTAAACGAACTACGGAGGGAGCGTCATACGACGCATTGGGGTGGATGCCAGTACAACCCCAATTATGGCAACTGGCTGCGAAAAGATTCACGAGTGGTACCGTTGTATTCGGGCTGGCGCCTGTGTCGTCTCCCTCAGTACTGCCGGGTGACACCGAGCAGGAAATGGCGAGGTTCCCGCGGCACAGGTCGTCTCCGTCCCATTAAAACCCTGGCAGGCCTCCAGTACGTTCCATTCTCCACCGCCCGACCTCGCCAGTCGGGCGGGAGTAGGCTCAGATGACCTATACCTGTCTTGCGCTGATCCGGCTCTGAACACGGTTCCCCATGAAGGGCCGTGTCAACCCTCGCATGGCCTCCCTGCTTGCATAGATAACCATGGGATCACAATAGCGACTACTCCACGTGGGCTTGGATAGCGGCTGGAGGGGGACCCAACAACATGGAGGAAACAAAAAAGACCCAAGAGAGAGCGAATCCGTTCGCTAAAGGCGGCCTAGTGAGGTCCCCACCGCGTAAAACGGTGGGATCGGGCGTGAGCGACACCTGCGGTAGTGCTACGGCATCGGAGGCAGGTGGCATCAAGCTAGGCGTGGCCATGGATGGGCGAGGACTCATCCGGGCCATGGATAGGATGCGGGAAACCCTTCCTAAGGTGATGGAGGTCTCGGAGCAGTTGGATGCGATCATCGACTTTACGTCGTCGCGCAACAACATTGCGAAAGACCTAAAGTTGAGCCTTCTTAGGCTACGCATGACAGTGCAGGCTGCATGCAAGGAGAGGGAGGAGCTGGAGGCCAAACTGCTAGCCGAGCAAAGTGCCAAAGAGTTGGCACGGCCAGCGGCCACCGAAAGGGCGAGGGACATTGCCTCGAAGCAGACGCAGACGGAATCATCCGTCTCCGTCGGAGAGTCCACCCTATCCATGGGGGCGGGGACCTCCAAGCGGGCTAGGCAGTCCCCGGGCGAGACGGCACCCGGCGCTTCTAAGAAGCGCATCGTGTGGGAAGCCCCAAAGGGGAAACGAACCTATGCGAACGTGGCGGCGGGGTCAGAGGGTCCATCCTCGCGACTAGCTTCGGCTTCTCGCAAAGAGAGAGGCCCCGGCGCTAAGCCCAGCGCAAAAGGCGCGACGACCAGCTCACGTGTTGTCTCAAGCGCCGAAGGGGGCCCGAGCGGCAGGGCCCCTACGACAACAACAGCCATAACCAGCACGGAGGCAGATGCCAGTGCTAGGAGGGGGACAAGCGATGACCCCAGGCGGGGCAGGGAAGCCCTATGGAATAAAGTGAGAAAAAAGAGGAGTAAAACCAAAAAAGAAAAAGATAAGCGACAGGTGGCCCGCAAGCGTAACCGCGGAGAGGCCCTCATCGTTAAGACCGAGGCGTCAAAGTACGCAAAGCGAAAGCGATGCGCGGGGACGCTAAACTGGCAGGCCTAGGCGCCGACGTGCGGAGTATACGCCGTACCCGCACCGGCGAAATGCTCCTGGAGCTTAAAAAACTATAAGGGACAGCCCAATGGGGTTGTACGCAAAGTTGACGTAGGACTAAGCAGCAATCGAATTCCCATACACGTCAGGGCCATCCGCTAATTGATTTAAGTCAGTCCTGAAAAGGGCCAAGAAAATTCTATTGTACACTCTTTAGAAAGCATTTGGTGGCTCTTAATGATGATACGGCCCCGGTTGTATTTTCTACGATGGTTGAGAGGGCCACTATCTCTAACGCGTAGAAGATAGTTATGGATCTGTTGGTTCAATGGTTGTTCAACGCGCTTTGCTATTTATTCCGGGACGCGGTGTTTAAAGCAATGCCATGTTCAGCCGGGCGCGGTAATGGAAGTTTCAAACAGCCCAAGAGAAAATGTTAACCAAATAAACTCTTTAATTGGAAAATTGATTTGGTCGTCCTGAAAAGGACGGATTTAGTTGACGGGGGAGAAACAGTTCGCGATTGAACTTGGGCTTTCTTTCTTGGTTCAACCACATGGTCGGCCTGAAGTGTCGCAGTTCGGTTCGAATTATCCGTTCTAGAATTTCGTTCGTTGGTTGTTCAACGTTCTTTGTCATTTACTCCGGGAAGCGGCGTTTAATAAATGCTATGTTAATGTTCAGCCGGGGCACGGTGATTGAAATTAATTTGAAACAGCACAAGAGAAAATTGTAACCAAATAAACTCTTTAATTTAAAAATTGATTTGGTCGTCCTGAAAAGGACGGATTTAGTTGATGGGGGAGAAACATGGTTCGCGATTGAACTTGGGCTTTCTTCTTGGTATTCTTGGTTCAGCTACTTGTCGTTGCGGGTGGCCATCTTCAGGTGACGTGGGATAGTTGATTCTTGTCTCGTTGTCAGGGGCGGCTTTTTCCCGCCAAATCATAGGCTTCAGCAGCCATGTTTCTCGCAGCGAGGTTGACAGGAGCATCGGCAACAATAGCCAACTGCACCAACGCCTCTCTGGGCAACGACTGCTCGCCAGTGCTGCTGCCGGCTACGATCCAACTGCAGAACCTACTCTGCACAGCTCCACGACCACCGAAAAACTAATTCAAAATGAGAAGGTGTACCCCTTATATAACATTCATGGCTGCCTAGGAGACGTTCGGTACTAAAATATGAAATCTGTGCTAGAAAAGTACTGTGTATTTGGTAAATTTACTCTGAAAAAATCGACATTATAAGACATTACTTTATATTTGCGTTAATTTCAATAGTTGAATATTATAAATCAATAGATTTAAATATTGGAATCGAAGCGTAGAAAATGTACCGATCGATTGGGGAAAACATTTTGTAAATCGATCGTGAAATGACTTAGTTATTAACATTCAAAACCTATATATTTTTCGTGACGCTCCAAATTTTCGCAATTCGAACGTGTACCCCAGTATTGAAAACACAGACGTAGTCCTACGTCAAAAGCGACAACGCTTAAGGGCCCGGCGTATAGAGACCTGGCAAAACAGGCCTTAGGTGAGGGTGTGGAGGTGCGCGCCCTCGTCTCGCAGGTGACGATCCAGTATAAAAACCTGGATGAGATCACCGAGGCAGACGAGATCTCCACTGCACTGAAGGAACAGTGCAAGGTCGAGGTTGCCGCCGCAGACATACGTCTGAGGAAGGGTCCACTTGGGACCCAGGTGGCAACCCTGAGGGTAGCGGCAGTCGACGCAGACGCGGCGTTGAAAGTGGCGAAGGTGAAGGTGGGATGGTCAATATTCCCACTAAGCCTGCACCAGCCGCCGAAGGCATGTTTCAGATGCCTAGAGAGCGGGCACATGTCCTGGGAATGCAAAGGCCCAGATAGGAGCAACATGTGCAGAAGGTGTGGCAGCACTAGCCACAAGGCGCGGGATTGCAAATGCCCCCCAAATGGTTGATGTGCGCCGGGAAACCGGACGATAAGCACGTCATGGGGGGGGGGGGCAAGTGCCCGGCCGCTAAGGGTATACCAACGAGCCAACCGTAATGCAGGTAACCCAACTAAACCTAACTAAAAGACTCGTTATGACACTTACACGAGCGTGCGATGCGACCATGCCGAGGGAAGTCAAACCGAGGAATGGAAGATCGCCGGTGTATTGGTGGCCGGAGTCGATCGCCGACCTCCGAAGAACATGCCTCCACGCAAGACGGAGGGTGCAAAGAGCGCGGTCAGACGCCGATAGAATCGAGCGTAGAGGGGCGCTAGTCGCCGCGAAGGCCGCACTAAAGAGGGAGATAAAGGCCAGCAAGCGAGCCTGCTTCGAGGGTCTGTGTCAAGACGACCAATACGACGGGGGGGCCCCCCCCCGGCTAGTATAAACCCACAAACACGGGACGCCCGCCCCCACCCGGCCTTCCCCCAGCCCCCCGCCGGTGATCGTGGGGGGCTCTTTCCGAGCCACGACCCAAGTCCATGGCCCCCCGCCGCCGTAGACGTGTCCCATGACCAGCGTTCCAGTATCCCAGACCTTAACGCTGTCATAGCGACGGAAGGGTGGACGGCTCAGCCGAACACCCGTGACCACGTGGGCACCGACAACGGCACAACGGGGGACGGCGACGAGGCGACGGTGACGAATGATGAACTCATTGCGATAGCAAAGTCGCTAAAGGTGAACAAAGCGCCGGGACCGGATGGTATTCCGAACCTGGCCATCAAGACGGCTATCTTGCTGGATCCCGAAATGTTCAGGGTGGTGATGCAAAAGTGTCTGGACGAGGGCGTCTTCCCGGACGCCTGGAAAATTCAGACCCTTGTGTTGCTACCAAAGACAGGGAAGCCACCAG
>JAHHFK020002774.1:0-152500 GCA_024533555.2 Aedes koreicus | reverse complement strand
TGTGTATGGTTTATTTGTAACTCGTATCGGATTGAGGTTTGGACTGACAATAAGTTCGGGTATCGCAGGTTGGAACTAGTTCTAACCTAAGTTCAAAAACGAAATCGATATTAATTTGATGATTATTTTGTTTTAAAGGATTTCATCAATTTCATCAACAGTTTTGCATTATGACAACTATAAAAATAGAAAGTCAACCTGTTCATAAGTTTGAGCTTCTGAAAATCATGTATTTTTTGGATTTTCATCGTTTGGTATAAACTGTTTGATTTGATGTAGCTAAATTTGGATAGCTTTAAGAGAAACGTATACTTTTCTGATAAGTGTAAAATGCGTCCAATTTACACGAAATCAATATTTTTTTCGATAAACAGGTACCGGCAACATACCACAAAGTAATGGCATTTTAACGACTCCAGAATAGTTCAAAACTTCACTCATAAAACCTTCGATTTCGTAACTTTATGAAACGTAGCTGACTCAAACTCAACCCTTTCAATTTACAATACTCTTCCCAACAACCACATAAAAACAACCGTAAACTAATTATTATTCACTCATCATAACCTTAGAGACGGATGCTGATTAGCTCACCACGTCAAAAGTTTTCCCGTTTGCCTGCCCCTTTCTTCCGAAAAAAAAAACCCCTTCACTCTAGGTGCAGCAATTTTCCACCTTTCGCCTGACAAATTTGCACATACCGTCCAGAGAAAAAGACGATACCCCATGTCGATAAACTCATAAAAAAAAAAATATACAGGAACGACAAAAAAGAAAAATCGGCCATTTTTGATTGGTTACGAGCGGAGCGCTAGCGCTCTTGCTATTGTTGTTGTTTCCACTGCTCTGCTGCTGCCGTGAGCCGTCGGACGGCGGACGACTGGCTGCCATCTTACTTTTCAATTTTCTCGATTTGCCAACAATTAACAAGCTGCTTTTCCGAACATTACCTGTCGTTTAATTGATCCTCCGTCCCGGGCAGCGGATGCACCACAAAGTGCAGCGTCGACATTGTTAATTATTATCCACAAATTCCGTTTGATCACAGGTTGGATTTTCCTCCTCGAAAAAAGGTGAATTTTCTTTTCCTTCCTCACACCTAACTCTTCGCACACACAGAACCGAGCAGCGAGCTGCTTTCCGTTCAACTCGACTCGACACTGCTGCTATCTGCTTCTTCTTTTCACTTATTAAACACTCTTCTTCTCGATACTCCTTTTGCTCGCCGTGAAACGAACTCGTGCGGGCCAAAACACGAGTTTGCCTTCCAACGAGGTGATTACCAAAAATGATCGATCCAATACGCACGAACACTTGTCACGGTATTAATTACGCACTGCAAAACTGATGTTTTTTTCCTACACTTGAAAATCGCTTTTCTTCTGTTCACACTTTTGTATAGGAAATTTTACATCCTCAGCATGCGTTTCGCTGCTGCTACTGTCGATGGCCGAGGACTATCTGCCAGCATGCTGTCATTTTCGCTGCTAGCGAACAGTCTGACACAATTTGACAGTGTTTGAAGCGAAGCGTCGAAATGATGTACTAGAGTAGGACACTGAAAAAAATATTTTAGGGGTTGTTCGATGTGAGTTATATTTCAATGCCTGGGCCCCCCCCCCCCCCCACACAAATTTTTTCCCCACCCCCCCCCCCCCCCCCTTTTTTTTTCCCCCCCCCCCAACCCCCCCAAAACCCCCCCCCCCCCCCCCCAAAACCCACAAAACAAAAACCCCCAAAAATTAAACTCCAGGGTTCACAACATGAACCAATTTCAAATCGCTTAACATATTGATTGTTGGTATAACTTCAGTTATAAGTAATTTAAATATGGAAATAAATATTTCACACGGCTTTCCTTCCCAGCAACGGTAAAACCACGGCGTTTCCTCATCCACGGTTGTTCGTTTCGAAAGTGTTACACCGCTTTGAATTTTTTGAACACTACGACAGTCACACGGTGTATTGTATCCATTGAATCTGAGAATAATTGAAGGTGGTTGGCCATCGAAACCGTTTAAACAATAATTTTATTTTTGCTTAATTTTATTGAGGTACTTCATGAAAAAGATTTACATTTACGTTGGGAGGAAGCGGATGTCAAAATTCATACATGTATTTACTCTTGTTACGTGAGGGAGAGTTGACATGACTTAATCTGTTACATGGAATATCTATGAATAACGTTACAATCTAATAATCGCTTTTGCCTCCCATACGTTATTTCGCTTTCAGAAATATTCAAACGGCTAAAAAACAAATATTAAAAAATAATGAACTTTATATTTGAACGATCCCTTGAAACTCTCTTGCGCAATTGATGATTGACCGCTCCCCTTATGCCTTGTTCAGACTACAGAGTTATAACATGTTATAACGGTTGTCAAATAATTTAAACAAGAAATTCGTCATCAAGATAGGCTTATAACATGTTATAACTGCTCAGTCTGGCCAGTGTTTTAGGAATCGCTAATCGGCTCCCCCTTCCCCTTTGAAACACGTTATATACCACTTAGAAACACGTTTTATTTTATGAAGTAATTCAAAATTTTGTACCGATTGTTACACTTAATACCTCTCCCTCCCTTCAATGCGTGATGTAATTTATGTACGATACACTTTTATGTTTCCACTGGTTCCGTGTTCATTGCAAGCGTAAAATATAACAAA
This sequence comes from Aedes koreicus, assembly GCA_024533555.2. Classification (NCBI taxonomy): domain Eukaryota; kingdom Metazoa; phylum Arthropoda; class Insecta; order Diptera; family Culicidae; genus Aedes; species Aedes koreicus. The sequence goes on along the minus strand of JAHHFK020002774.1, from coordinate 149,830 downwards.
CTTTGCATTAAATTTTTTTTCTTGCACACAATATCGCATGTCATATCCGCATTCCGACCTTTTCAGAAGATACGCTAGATTTTTTTTCGGTTTGACACGTTTGACAGTACCACCGGACCAAATTTTTGAGTTTCAGTGACAATGTACTAGAAGTGTCAAGTTGTTCCCGGGTTGCCTGGGACAGACATACAGGCACAGAGAAAACAAATATAGATACCCATACACCCCCTTTTTCAAAAAAAAACGTGAAAAGTTTATAAGGGCAGCCACTATACAAAGCAAGTGCAGAGAAAAACAAAAAAAAAATTTCAGGTTGTGTGCTAGGTTTATTATTAAAAAAAGTTTACCTGACAATTATCACACAACAGCAGCGCCGCCTCCCAGGAACAAAACCACAAAAATTAGAAATGTCGGTTAAAAGTTTTACACAAGTAGCAGACCGAAGATGAACGTCTGTTCTCTGTGATACAAGGTACAGCCAACAATCAATGTGCAACTAGTGATTAGAAATTAGTTTACTGTTGTAGAACCCCTAGTTCCGACGTACACCTTGCAGTCTGCACCTTGTCATGCAATCTTGCGCTTTTTAGCACCTTTTGGTACACGTATCTTTGTAACATACAGTGTTGTACCCGAGGGGTTCGCCACTTTGCGATTACACATTGGATCGCTACGAATCCTCATCAAATTCTCATAAAAAAAAAACCATCGCTTCCATTAACGTCATTGATCGCCACAATATTATTAATCGCTAAATTCATCGCGTAATCGCGTCTCATCGTGATCGATTCTTACTCGAATCGTGAGCATTGATTTTGATGACTGGCAACTATTCCATTTCTATTCGAGCTAACCTTTTCGTATCTGGCAACACTATCGAAATTTGTTTTGATTATTTCGAGCAAGTGAATCGAGTAGCATCCATCTGTGTTTTCCAATACTAAATCGGTAGCGGAAAAAGTAATGGCAATTGGTAAGTGTTTATATTCCACCTTTATAGCTTGTTTGTTTTGTATAGATCAGCTTATATGCTTGTTTGTTCTATTTGAAGCTCTTTCAGGTGGCGGAGCAACTAAAGGATCACGAGTACACCGGGCGAAAATAAAAAACAGCATACCATCATTTTCCGAAGTGTTTAAAGGGACTTTTGAATTCCTTGTCGCTCCAGCATCACACGAAAATTCGAACGAGAACGTTCTAATGGGTATCATGCAAGAAAAGCAAACCGATAAGGTGCTCTTCAAACCGAAGGAGGAAACGATTTTTGACAAGATAAAACCTGCCACCTTCGGTGAGCTAGAACCGAGCATTGAAACACTGGAAGAGACCAGCAAGCAGCAGCAATGTTTAAGTGCATCGTTCATGCCATTATCGAGAGCAGTGGAATTGCTGAGGAATTAAATTTCTGTCACTGTATCCGATCAAAAAGTAACGGTTGTGAATCACAGCAAATGCTGTTTGCAGCAGATCGGCCACCAGACACAATAAAAAACGGTTTTCTCAGCCCCCCTATTAACTATAAGGATATGAACATTTCTCTTCACCCACCACAAAAAACCCTGTTTTTTTTCGCTACAAAAAACCTCACCACACACCAACGTTCATACACCCCCCCAAAAAAAAAAACCGACTTCTTAACTAATTGAACCAACCATCAAATAAAAGAAAAAAAAACAACTTGCTATATAACTCAAAAACATGCTCAGTCCCCCCCCCCCATAGCCGATCCCCTCACACATGCACCGCCAGCTGGTAGCATCCATTGCGTGGTTGCAGCAAAACAGGACACCCGGGGTCAGCGGATCTTGATTGCATTCGCATTCATTGGTTAGATTGTTGCACAGATCCGGTGCTGCATTGTAACAGCCTACACACTTAGATTTTTTTACAGAAATCTGTAAAATTTTACCGAATTCTCAACAGCTGAACGTTCGGTAATCCAATTTAACGGATTTCGGTAAAAATTTACAGTTATCTGTAAAAAAATTACCGGATTTCGGTAAAATTTTACCGAAATCCGTTAAATTGGATTACCGAACGTTCAGCTGTTGAGAATTCGGTAAAATTTTACAGATTTCGGTAAAAAAAAATCTGAGTGTGTTTATTGTTAAGATATTTATATACAATAATTTTCCCGTAGGCGTTCTGGCATAGCCGTTTGAATTTAGACGCTTTTATAAAAATCGCCTAGTTTGCTATCTTCTGCCTTCAGCGAATCGTTCAAAGTCTCAGCTCACAGGTGTCAGTAGGGATTCCATTTCTTTTTTTTTTTTGTTCTTCAGCGATAAGAACACGTCATTCTGAAAATAGAGAAGATTCGTCGTAATTAGTTTTAATTTAATTTCGTTCAATCAAATCGACTGGGAGCAACTTTAACCTCGGAGTCACGCTGTCATCTCAAACCCAGCCACCGTTGGAACTTCGAGAGGGTCGTTAGTAAGGTGTGAAAAGAAAATCGTTTTCTCCCATATTTTTGTGTTGCATTTACTTTCTACCAATTGACTGAGGAGAATATTTATGGTTGAGGTTTGAACATTAGGAACATTATGTTAATTGCACTGGATCGCTTTACCATCGTACGCTGAACATTTTCCACATCGGTGGTACTTACATTGTTTTTGTTCTTTTGCACTTCGTCCATATCGACTCTGTGCGGTGGACAGAGGCGATGCACCTCTTTTCCTGGCGTCTTCTGATCCACTGTTAGCCTCTGTGGCAAGCGGTGATGGTTTTCGAGATGGATAGTAGTTAATTTACGCCTACGAGGAAAAGATAGTGGTCGATTAGTATTTTAAGTGAAGGCGTTGTTTCGTTGCAGGATTTTTCACCTCTTAAAAATGACAACCTGCTGCGAGCACCGGTGGATCATGCAAAGGTTAAGGTGATGTGGCTGGCTGGTCACTACTTACCGGTATTTCAAGAAGTCCGTGCCAAACATGACTTAATCGAGGAGTGTCGTTCACCCGAGGTGGCTAGTGAGGTCACAATGCAACCTCTACGTCGTTTCGGTCTAGATACATCAATAATATTCTCGGATATGGGTTGATTCTTTTCGTGGTAGCCAATTTCGGCCCAACTCGCCGATCCAATCTTTTCATACAGGCGTTCTGGAAGGAAAAAGTTATATAGGTAGGACACTACTGAATGACCGCCACAGCCGTGACCTCGCAGTGCTAAAATTTGTTGACTTATTTTGACAAGAAAACAGTGTTGCCGAAGTTGAGAAAAGCAGTGTTGCTGTGTTTTTCTAGTACTGCTCTGATAATTATATTCTAGTGTATATGGAACTTGATACACTGAAAATTGTGACCTGGTGCGTCATGCATCAATCGTCCGTCTGATGTCCGTAATGCCAGGGACAGACATACAACGTACAGCGTTGTACTCCTTTAGTCTAGTACGTGTTTTTCTGTACTGGATTAAAGTATTTGACAGTTCGTACAACGGTCAGCGTTGTATGTCTGTCATAAGTATAATTAGTCCGTGGTACAACCGTACAACCAGCGGGTGGATAGTCATGAAGAAAACGAATTTTTTTTTGGCGCAGGAAGTACTAGCACACCGGTCCCAAGCTCGGTCCTAAGCTTAATGATTCGCCCCTAAGACCGTAATACTTATGACAGACATACAACGCTGACCGTTGTACGAACTGTCAAATACTTTGATCCTGTACACAAAAACACGTACTAGACTAAAGGAGTACAACCATAGACTAACTCTAAGACCAGTAGGTCCTAAACAAATACGATATTTTTCTTGGCTCAGTCAGTACTAGCATATCGGTCCCAAGCTCGGTCCCAAGCTCAATGATTCGCCCCTAACAACGTAGCTCACACCAACACATTCTCAAATGTTGTGTCAAAATAACATAGTGAATCAAAACAACAACCAAGATACTAGTACCGGAAGGTACCGAAAAGCGCAAGAATTATTGCAAGGTGCAGACTGCAAGGTATACTTCGGACCTAGGGGTTCTACAACAGTGAACCAATTTCAAATCGCTAGTTGCACATTGATTGTTGGCTGTACGTTGTATGTCTGTCCCAGACATAAGGGTGGTATTATAATTTTCATATTTAATCAAATCAGAATAAGAATGTTTGGAATATCTTATAAGAAGTATGTGCTATAATCAAATAACTTTATAGTTTACAATTTTACTAGTTTATTATACGCTATTTAGTTTTTTTTCTCCGTGTAGATCGCAATCCTCCCATCAGCAGTCTAGTACTTCAATGAAGCAAGCGCCGGCTCGCCGCATTCTGCGTGGCGCCGCTTCAAGTTACGACCGATTTGTTTACTTTCTGCTGACAGTTCTCCACTGGGCAGCCGACTTTTCTGAAAAACAACCGAAGATGAACGAGCTTCGTGTTGCATTCGGTATCGGAACCGATATGTCATAATAATTTGGCACCGTCCGAGGGAAGCATCAGGCTTTTTTTGCAGCAGAAATCTCTCGTGTGTGTGTTTTTTCTGTAAAGTGTCTGACTTGTAGAGTTAATTAGGCTTAATAGTTCCGTGCAAAATAGCAGGAAAACCTGGATTATTAGTGCTGACAGTGTGGAGGTGAATTTGCTGGATACATTCGAAAAGAGGTAGGTTTTCCGCAGCCGGAAGGCATGTCCAGTCGAATGCTTTTCTACGTCTTCCCCTCCTTGTTCGTTCGGACGGAACTCGTCACAAGAAGGCGTCACAGCGGCAACAAACCAGTAATATACGCGTAGCCAGCTTAGGGAAGCTGAATTAAAAACTAATTTACATAATTTATAGACGTTTATCGTTGGGAATAATCACTTATCGTGCGGGAACAAGTGGGGCGTACATGTCTCGCACACAGCAGTGTTTCGCTGGCCGCTGGATGGTTGGGGGAGGAAAGCGGAAGCTTCGAGCTCGATTTGTGAGCGCATCGTATATATACAGGACATTTTTCTCCCCCCGTCATCATCGTTTAACCTTGAATGTTTTTTTTTACTACTCCGGCAAAGTATAGCTGGCATTAGGCTGCATACTAAACCTACGTAGCTATGGGGATCTTTGAATGCGCGTGAGGATTCTAGATTGGTGCTTATTAACTCGCAGGATCGTGCCTGTGGTAGGCACCAGAACAGTTGTTTTTGTTGTGCATACGGTTGTGTTTATCATTTTGCCGGTTCTTAACTTGCGAGTTCTAGCAACAAAATGACCGAGTTATGCAGATACATACAAATGAATGAATTTGTATTTTTTGTGGCAAGCACAAAAATATTCCTCGTCCAAGATAGTGCTGAAAAATCGCTGTCTATATCCTTTACTAACTAGTCGAAAAGAAGGATTATCATTGTTAGCAAGATAGTGGTTCCGGAAGCAAACAATTTATCGATTTTGATATTCATTCTAGATTCCTTTCAGTTGCATTCCTTTCTATAATTATCAATCTAGATTCCCTTTAGTTGCAGAAGATTTGCATTTTTGGCAACAAAAGATGCGGGTGAGGTAGGATAAAAAAATCATTCGAACAATAGTGCATTTAAGCAAGGTTAAAATGGTCTTCAATTAAAATTTATTTAGGATATGGCCGATACGGCGAAATTCTGAATCGCCAAACGTGGTGGCAGATACAACACAGGAATGTAGACCACTTTTAACGATAAAGTCACAGCAACCCAGCGATGCTCGACGCTTGAGCTACTAGCTGGATGAAATAGCTGATAATTATAAGTAGAGCCAACTTTAAGTATAGCTCCACCGCCAGAAATATTTGGACTCGTAGCACGATGACTGAAGACTTGTTTGGCTAGACTGTGAATGTTGAACAAAGTGTGTAATTTCATAGCAATCTTATGAACAAGCCAGTCAATATGAAGCTAAGATTCTATCCATGCCTCCACCATTCTTGTGGTACAGCAGTATATTATGCCTAACTGCTGCGCTTTCTCTGAGACGCTTACCACTTTGCATGAGAGAAACAGTAAAACCGGGACGCTCGTTTACCGCAAGCCTCAAGGAAGCCCATATTCCTCTCATAGGCGTCTCCTGCCAGCGACCAGCAGTCGTTCCGATCCTGCACTTGAGAAGGGGCAAGTATGATCAGACAACAAACGCTTCCCTTCCTGATTGTGTTCCCTTTTCCATCGATAAAGCACTCCATCAACTGAGGTCCGACATAGTCATATATTAACAGCACATTTGTGGAATGATTGGCCTAGTGGAAGTTTATCGCCTTGCGGTTATTGGGTCAAAGCTACGATATAATAGTTTTGACCGAGACGCGGCTTGATTCTCGAACTATTTCAAGCTATGTTTTGGAGACCATTTAGGGCCTGTTCATAAACCACGTCGACTCATTTTTGAAAATCTTAGACCCCGCCCCACCACCTCCCCCCATGTAGACTTTTTCTCCATACATTTTTTTAAATTTAGTGTGGAGCGTAGACTTTGCTCGGACTAGACCCCCCCCCCCCAAAGTCAACGTGATTTATGGATAGCCCCTTACAAAAATTCCGCTGTGATCGAAATACGAACAATAACAGAAAAACTACTGGAAGTTCCTTAGAGTACCTAAATACCAGGCTGAAAGCGAAAGAAATTGAAGAAGTGTGTGTGTGTGTGTGTGTGTGTGTGTGTGTGTGTGTGTGTGTGTGTGTTTTTTTTTTTTTTTAAATTTTTGGATAAGGTTGAAAAAAGCTTCAAAAGCCTGTAGTGTAATTGGCACTGTGTGGGACTCACTCAAGCGGAAATGGGACTCGCTTCCGTCGTTCCTAACCACTAAAAAACATTCCTTATTTCTATTTGCCTTCTCCCCCCGGGACCACGATCAGGGGGCGGCTGTGCTCATGCACTTCTCTGTTGTATTGACTCTTGCCGACGTTATTTTGTGCTGCTTTATGTGCCCATCGAGACGTGTACCGATACGGAGTAGCCGACCATCATAACGTGCTCTCCTCACGGTCACCCTCGTGGCACCCTCTTCTGCTCCAGCGCTACTGACCATCAATCTTCACTCCACAATGGAACCACTACACTGTTTACAGGGATCCAGATGCTCTCAATGTTGTCCTCTCTATTGCAGACGTTACTTTGCGCTGTTCGGTGTACCAATCGAGACGTGTACCGATATGGTGTAGCCGGCCGTCATAACGTGCCCTGCTTTACAGTCACCCTCGTGGGACACCGACGCTGCTTGACCGCTGATGTTCCCTCCTTTCGCGCTGCAACTCAGTCATAATTTAAGTCACTACGCTATTAACGGCATTCCAGTTGCTCTCCTCTCGACACATTTCCTCGATGATGTTCTCCGTATTAAGCACCGGCATCTCCCTCCGAACTTCCTCAAACCTTGGGCAATCGAAGATCACGTGCTCCGCTGTTTCTTATGCGTTACCACACACTAGACAGACGGGTGACGTTGTGTGTCCGAACCGAAGCAGATACTTTCTGAAGCATCCATGGCCAGACAGGAACTGCGTCAAGTGAAAGTTAATTTCGCCATGTTTTCTGTTTGTCCAAGACGACAGAACTGGTATAAGCCGGTGTGTCCACCTACCGTTTCTCGCCGTGTTCCATTCCTGCTGCCATTTCTCCATCGATGTCGCACGCACGATCTTTCGAACCCCTTTTGATTCCTTCCTCGTGTAGCACTCACTGTCCTCGACCAGGATCATGTCGATAGGAATCATTCCGGCGATAACACATACTGCTTTCAAAGATATGGTCCTGTATGCGCTCGCAACTCGCATGGCCATGAGACGATACGCTCTGTTTAACTTAACACGATTCTTCTTGCTATCCAACGCTGAAATCCAGGCTGGCCCACCGTACCTCAGTATTGAAGAGGAAACGCTAGCTAGTAGACGCCGCCTACTACTGGTAGGTCCGTAGCAATTCGGCATGATTCTGGCTATCGCGGTAATAGCCTTTGCCGCTTTGTTCGCAGGCATAATCGACGTGGCTGTTGAAGTTCAGCCGGTCGTCGATAATCACTCCCAAGTACTTCAGTGCTCGCTTCGAGGCTATGACATGCCCTCCCACGACGATTTCCGCCCGTTGCACCGCTTTGCAATTGCTGACCACTAGCAGCTCCGTTTTATGGTGTGCTATCTGCAGTTTAGCTTCGCGCATCCAGTGCTCGACCGTGTCAATCGCTTCGGTCGCCAACATCTCTACTTCCTCTATCGTCTCGCCTGAAACTGTCAGGACAATATCGTCTGCAAAACCAACGATCTTGACTCCCGTTGGCAACTTCAGTGTTAACACCCCATTATACATTGCGTTCCAAAGCGTCGGTCCCAGGATGGACCCTTGTGGCACTCCCGCCGTGATCCTAATCGACTTCTGGCCCATTTCTGTATCGTACAGCAAAACCCGGTTCTGGAAGTAGCTACTCAAAATCTTGCACAGATAGTCAGGAACCCTGATTCTGTGTAGCGCTTCGGCGATGGCTTCCCAGCTAGCGCTGTTAAAAGCATTCTTGACGTCTATCGTTATCACCGCACAATATCGATTACCTCTCCTCTGCTGCTTGAGTGCCTTATAAGCACTGTCGACGACAATCCGAATTGCATCCACCGTTCACTCGCCGTTCAGCCATGCTCGCTCTCCGTGCACTTCATCAACCTGTTTAGGATGATCTTTTCCAAAAGCTTGCCAAGTATATCCAACAAGCATATGGGTCGATACGATGCTGGATCCCCTGGCGTCTTTCCTGGCTTTGGCAGTAGCACCAGCTTCTGAATCTTCCACCTGTCTGGAAATCTCCCCTCTTCTAGACATTTCTGCAACACATTCCTAAACGTGTCGGGATACCTCTGTAGCGCCGCTTTTAATGCCACGTGTCGGTGTCGGTGGCCATGCCGTAGGTTCGTGCTGTGGGAAGAGACCATCCACGATCGTCTTCAGCTTGTCCGGGCATCTTTCAACCGGTGTCGCTTGACCCTTAAACTTTGCCATCACTATTCGGTAAGCGTTGCCCCAGGGATTTGCATCGACATCTCGGCACAGTTCTACGAAACAGCTGGACTTGCTTCTCCGTACTTCTCGCTTTAATGCGGTTCTGGCCGTCCGGAATGCTACCCTACGCTCTTCTCTAACCGCTTCCGTTTTTGCTCGCTGAACTCGCCTTCTGGCTTTGAGACAACTAGCACGAAGGTTACTGCCTCGTTCCACCAGTATACTGGGCGCCGTTCATTTCTTGGCTTCAACTTCCTCGGCATGGTGGTATCACATGCCGCAGTCAACCATGTTGTCAGCTCTTCCGCGTCCGAGGGGGCACTTCCTACACGCAGTGCTTCTGTAAAGCGGTCGCTATCGAACTCCTTTGCCTTCCAGTTTCGTTCGCTCGTATTCATCCGTCGTACTGATACTGAGTTCCCTTTGCCGATTGTGTACCTGATCGCCAGATGATCGCTATTTGTGTACTCCTCGCTCACTCTCCAATTCATGTTTCTCATCAGCGATGGACTGCAACAAATAACGTCGATAATGGACTCACGACCATCTCTGCGAAAAGTGCTGACGGTACCTTCATTGACCAGTTGAACCTCTAACTTTACCAGCGCTTCCAGAAGGCTGAACCCACGGGCGTTGGTACATCTGCTGCCCCACTCTTCTGCCCAAGCATTAAAGTCTCCTGCGATGATGACTGGTTTCCGCCCGATCAGATGTACGGTGAGTTCATCCAACATCTGGTGATATTGTTCCGCCGTCAATCGAGGTGGTGCGTAGCAACTGCATATAAAGACTCCATTGATTTTGGCTATCACGAAACCTTCATGCGTGCTCGAAACCAGTTCTTGGATAGGATATCTACCCAAAACATGTATGGCAGCCATTCCTGCTCTATCTACCACCCACTTGCCGCTATCCGAGGGTACTCGATACGGCTCTGCAATGATTGCAACGTCGCACATGGTTTCCGTTGTTGACTGAGACAACAGTTGCTGCGCGATGTCACAATGATTCAGATTTATCTGGATTATCTCGATCATTGTTGGCTCGCCCTCACTTTCTGATACACCGGGCATTTGTAGCTTCCCGTGATGTGGTCGTTGTCGTCCTCATTTGTACAGAGCATGCACCTAGGTCGCTTCTTGCAGTCGCTAGCGATATGACCCTTCTCTCCGCACCTTCGGCACCGATCCGATCTATCAGGACCCTCGCAGTTTCTCGACAGGTGGCCAAATCCCATGCACTTATAGCACCGTTCCATTTCTTTTGTGATTCGAGGGGTGACTTTTAGCGGACATACTGACCACCCAACTTTTACTTTACCTACCGCCAACAGTTTGTTGGCAGAGGCTGTAGCCAAACGGATCACCGCCGTCTGCATGCCACCGTATTTCTTTCTCAACCGGATTGTCACCGGCTCATCTCCTAGTTCACCCTGCACCTGCAGCGCACTTCTTACTTCATCTACTGTCGTTGCCTCATCTAGATCGCGGCACTCAACCACCGTCTCCTGTGATAAGGCCCTAACGTTTGCACCGTCACCAAGAGACTTCTCGACGAGTGACTTGAACGTTGCGCTTTTGACCGAAGGATCTTTCTTTAGCTCGAATAGCATGTCCCCCTTCTGGGTGCGCCTGGTTTTTATCACGTTTGCTCCTAGCTCCCTTAGCTCCGGATCGTCTTTAACTCTTCTGAGGATTTCAGCATGTGTTGTTGCCCCCTTCACCTCTACAACTAAGGCATCTCCTTTCCATTTTTTGCCGGTCCACTTTTTTCTTCTCTCCCTTATTCCTAGCCTCTTCCATCTCCTGCTCTTCTTTCTTCTTCTCTGCGTTCTTCTTTTGTTCCTTTTTCTTCTTTTCTTTCTTCGTCTCATTTTTATGTCGCACGATTTGCCATTTACTACCCTTGCCTTCCATTATCACCACTTCGCCGAGGTTTGTGTGTGTGTGTGTGTGTGTGTGTGTGTGTGTGTGTGTGTGTGTGTGTGTGTGTGTGTGTGGTGTGTGTGTGTGTGTGTGTGTGTGTGTGTGTGTGTGTGTGTTTTTTTTATACAAGGTTCGGGGAATCCTTATGGACTGACCGAACAGAGAGGCCTGCACCTGATCATCGTGCATTGTGTCAGAGTGTGGTCTTTGAGAAAAGGCCGACTTCTGATACCACTAAAACCCGTTTCCTTGTTACACAATCGGAAACCCCCCCCCCCCCCCCCACCGGACTGCCCTATGCTATTGCTTCGTGGAGGGTCTTGGCCATTTGGCTACTATTGAGCCATTTAGGTCCTACTCCTTGCCACAACCATTTTGCTCTCGCCTTTTTTGCTGGAGCCATTCCGTTCCTACCCTCAACGTCATCGAATTCAGTAGTAACCGACATCGGATCTACCCTTCTCCGACGGAGGATTACCCATCTGTGGATCCCAAAAGCGAACGACGGTGAGCCATTTTGCTCCTACATACTGACGCAATCGACTCGAGTAATCCCGACTGCGAAACTACCATACAACATCACCCGAGATCGACAACCTGCTACTCCATTCAACCGCTCGCTTCTTGATTCTCCCGCCATTTTCGCTGTAGAGCCGACATGATTTGCGTAATGGCTCCGTTGATCGCATTCCAAACACTTTCGTCACGACACATTCTATAGACGACGTTAATTGGGCTGGTACCTGCCCCACTGATGGCAAGCATCTCGCTTCGCAACGGTCCAAATCGTGGGCAGTCAAAGACCACGTGCTCCGGTGTCTCTTGAACATCTGCACACTCCGGACAAAAGGGTGACGCTGCGTGTCCGAATCGATGCAAATATCGCCTGAAGCAACCATGGCCAGACAGAAACTGCGTAAGGTAGAAGTTTACCTCTCCGTGCTTCCTATTCATCCAGATCGACAGATCTGGTATGAGCAAGTGCGTCCATCGACCGTTCACCCCCGTGTCCCATTCTCGTTGCCATTTAGTCATCGACTCCGCTCTCACCAGCTTTCGAACTCCTCTGATATTTCTCCGCTGGGAACATTCACTGTCCTCCGCGATAGTGATGCCAATCGGGATCATTCCAGCAATGACACATACTGCCTCCGATGAAATAGTTCAGTACGCACTCACGACTCGCATGGCCATGAGCCTGAACGTACTGTTCAACTTCGCCTGGTTTCTAGCGTTGCGACCCAGGCTGGACCTCCGTATCTAAGTATCGATGATGATACACTAGCCACTAGCCTATTCGGCATGATTCTGGCTACCGCATTGATGGCCTTTGCCGCCTTACCACAGGCATAATCTACGTGGCTGTTGAAATTTAGCCGGTCGTCGATCATCACACCCAAATACTTCAGCATGCGCTTCGAGGCTATGGCGAGCCCTCCGATGACGATTTCTGCTCGCTGTACCGCTTTGCAGTTGCTGACTATCAGCACCTCCGTTTTGTGGTGAGCAATCTGCAGCTTCCATCCCTGCATCCAGTTTTCAATGATGCCGATTGCTTCGGTCGCCAGCATTTCCACTTCTTCCAGTGTATCGCCTTTCACTGATAATACGACCAACGATCACTACGCCTTTGGGAAGCTTCAGCGTCAGCACACCGTTGTACATCCCGTTGTAAAGTGTTGGGCCAAGGATGGAACCTTGCGGAACTCCCGCCGTGATGTTCACCGATTTCCGCCCCACGGAGGTCTCGTAGATCAGCACCCGGTTCTGAAAATAACTTTTCAGAATTCTGCACAGGTAATCAGGGACCCTCATTCTGTGCAGCGACTCGGCAATAGCCACCCAGCTGGCACTATTGAAGGCATTCTTAACGTCGATCGTTACAACAGCGCAATATCGATCGCCTCTCCGCTTTTGTTTGGACGCCTTTACGGCTGTCTCGACCACTGTCCGTATGGCATCCACCCGAATTGCATCCTCGATAGCCCGTGCTCGCTCTCAGTAAATTTCGTCAACCTGTTGAGGATGATTTTCTCCAGGAGTTTCCCAAGCGTATCCAATAGGCATATTGGCCTATACGATGCTGGATCACCCGGAGGCTTTCCTGGCTTCGGCAACAACACTAATTTCTGTATTTTCCACCTGTCCGGGAAATGGCCTTCCTTTAGACAGTTCTGTAACACATCCCTGAACATTTTCGGGAATGCCTGAATCGCCACTTTCAGAGCCACGTTAGGGATTCCATCCGGTCCGGGTGCTTTCCTCACCTTAACCCTTTCATTACTTCTCTCTTCTTCGCCGTACGGTGAACGTAGCCACGTTGTTAGATCGTGTGTCGGGAAAAGTACATCTACGATAACCTTCAGCTGGACATAGCTCTGCAGTCATTGATGGGCCTTTGATCTTCGCCATGACGCAACGCAACTTTTGCGGATGTCGTAAAGAGACGCAATGAAAATGTGAATGATAAAAGTAAACAAAATAGTAATATTAAAGGTAATAGTAGTAAAAAAAGCAATCGTAAGGCTCGTCCGGTCATTGTGATCAAACCAAAAGAGTCCAAACAAGCTTGCGATGATACTCGTAATTTTGTGAAAACTAATTTAGATCCTAAAACACACAAAATTAGTAATTTTAGGAATGGAAAAGATGGTGCCATTATTGTTGAATGTGCCATCGGAGCAAATGTAACTAATGTGAAAAATGGTATTGAAAGCAATCTGGGTGAAAATTATAGTGCTGTTGTTCCCACGTCGGTGCCAAGATTGAAAGTAGTGGGCATGAGCCGTCAATTATCCTCCGATGTTTTCATAGACTATTTGAAAAGTCAAAATGAAAACATCGCAATAAATGATGTAAAAGTAGTTAGAATTTACGAAAATCCACGGTTCATTTACAACAAGTTTAGTGCGGTAATTGAAGTCGATTTGGATACATATAATTGTATGTTAAAAGCAAATGAAGTAAATGTAGATTTTGATCGGTGCTTTGTGTATCCTGACATTAATGTTCTGAGATGCTTCAAATGTGGAGAATTTGGACATAAGAGCATTGATTGCAAAAACTGTGATACATGCTCTCGGTGTAGTCAAAACCACAAGACATCGGAGTGTACGTCAACTGTTTTGAAATGTGTTAATTGTTTGAAAATGAATAAAGAACGTAAAATTAACTTGGACGTAAACCATGCCGCATTTAGCTCTCAATGTTTGGTGTACAAGAGACTTTTTGAACAAAAGAAAAGCAGCTTGCGTTTCAATAACCACCCACCAGCGCGCCGGAGGGACAATAAAAAAATTTTTTTTTTTTTTTTATATTTTGGGGGTTGTCAAAAAACGAAGCAGCATTACGGAAAGTTGAAGAAAAAAAAACCCACTTTTTTTTTTGTTAGCAGAAACTCACATTGTTGAAATTGAAGCCTTTGATCAATATTGCATTCCGAGATATAATGTTGCTGCTTGTTTATCACATTCTAGACATACTGGCGGTGTTGCTATTTATGTCAAAGAATCAGTTCAATTCAATCTTCGCCACAACGAAATGGTTGATGGTAACTGGTTCTTGGGCATAACAGTTGTACGTGGCATGATGATGGGTAACTATGGTGTTTTATATCACTCTCCCAGTTCTAGTGACCAGCGTTTTATTGAAATTTTAGAGAACTGGCTTGAGGTATTTCTTGATTCGAGTAAATTAAATATAATAGCTGGTGACTTCAATATAAATTGGCGTGATAATAATAATTCGAATCATTTGAAGCATTTAGCTAACTTTTTCAATTTAAGACAAACGGTAGATGAATATACGCGAATTTCCAGGCACAGTAGAACTTTGATTGATCATGTTTATTCTAATTTTGATTCTGTTTGTTCAGTTGTCGATACTGATTTGAAAATAACCGATCATGAGACAGTAGGTATTAACGTAATTGAGAATAACTTGAATAATAGCGATGATTTTGTGAAATTGAAGTGCTGGAGGAAATATTCAAAACAGGCTGTTTCTAACCTTGTTCAGAGAAGCGTGGATTTTCCAAACGCGAGCGGTAGTTTAGATGAGTCTGCAGCTGTTCTTACTAATACCATGAAAACGTGTACAAATAAGCTAGTTGAACAAAAATTTGTTTCTTTGAAGAACTCGAACAGCTGGTATAATTTGGATCTTTTGCGTCTTAAACGCAAGAGGGATAAATTGCACAAAAAGTTTTGTAGATCTAATAGTGCTAATCATTGGAATAAGTACACAATCGCGCGGAATAAATACACACAACCAAAAAAAAAAACTTTTGAAAAACAGAGGAAAATTGATCAACATCAAAACAACAGCAAGAGTTATGGAAAATTTTGAAACATTAGTAAAACCTACAATCCCCCCCTTTGAAGGCACAAAGAACAGTCTGAACAAGCAATTGCATCTAAGTTTAATGATTATTTCGTCAATAGCGTTTCATTGATCAACCAATCAATTGAATTGGTCGATGAACCTGATGAATTAAACCAGCCAGTTAATATTAATTGCAGATTTGAAAGTTTTCACCCGATCACAATAGATGAGCTTAGAAATATTTGCTTTTCCTTAGGAAAAACGGCTGGAGTAGATAATGTTAATGCTAGAGTTATTCAAGATTGCTTTCATGTCATTGGTCACACTTTACTGGACCTTATTAATGAATCATTGCAAACTGGGCACGTGCCTGAAGTGTGGAAAGAATCGTTGGTTGTTCCGATTCAAAAGGTTGCTGGGACGATTAAAGCCGAAGAGTTTCGTCCTATCAACATGTTGCACACATTAGAGAAAATTTTAGAGCTTGTTGTGAAAGGCCAGTTGTTAGAATATTTGAATAGTAATTCTTTGTTGATTTCGGAACAATCTGGCTACCGGGAAGGCCATTCTTGTGAAACCGCGTTAAATTTAGTATTAGCAAAATGGAAAGATAACTTAGAGAGTAAACAAACAATTTTTGCTGTTTTTTTTTTGGATCTGAAACGCGCTTTTGAAACAATTTCTAGGCCCTTGTTGTTGAAAGCATTAAAGCGCTTTGGAATTTCGAGTACTGCATACAGATGGTTTGAAAGCTATTTGTCTGACAGAACTCAAAGGACTGTTTTTAATGATTCTGTTTCCAGTCCCGTGGGGAATAACCTTGGTGTGCCCCAGGGAAGTGTATTAGGGCCCCTTTTGTTTATTATGTATATTAATGACATGCGACGTGTTTTACGATTTTGTGACATTAATCTGTTTGCAGATGACACTGTGTTATTCATTGCAGCTAAAGATTTAAATGAAGCCGTTACCCATTTGAACGAAGATTTGCGTTTTCTAAGTAGATGGTTGAAATGTAAGCAATTGAAATTGAATATAAGTAAAACTAAATTTATGGTAATTTCACAGAATCGAGTAAATGAGAATGTCTCAGTTACGATTGATGGTGAGACAATTGATCGCGTTCGGGAGATTAAATATCTTGGCGTGATTATTGATGACAAGCTAAAGTTCAACGCTCACATTGACAATGTCATCAAGAAAATTGCCAAGAAGTATGGAATTCTATGCCGATTAAAAAACGATTTAACTACTTGCAGTAAAATACAGCTATACAAATCAATCATCTCCCCTCATTTAGAGTTTTGCCCTTCCATTTTATTCTTGGCCAACCAAACACAAATATTGAGGTTACAGCGTTTGCAGAATAAAATAATGCGCTTGATTTTAAGATGTAACAGATTCACTTCCTCGACTTTTATGTTAGACGCTTTACAATGGCTATCAGTGAAGCAAAGAATTGTGTATTTAACTATGGTGTTCATTTTTAAAGTAGTTAATGGTTTGCTTCCTCGATATTTGTGTGATCGAATTGAAAGAGGAAGTGATTTTCATAGATATAATACTAGAAACGCGGATGAAATAAGAACACCGAATTTCTTGACATGTGCTTCACAAAACTCATTATATTTTAAAGGAATAAATGTTTTCAATTCGATGCCAAGACACATTAAACGTGCACCAACACTTTCAGAATTTAAAAGACTATGTATTTCACACGTTAAAACTGTATTCTGAGCAGCAAGCGAAATTTTTTTTTTCAAATATTTATGAAGATTGTACCTGACGATGTTTTACTTTATAAAACGGATTATTTTGTGTGGACCATTTCTTGTACATTTATGTTGCTTTTTTTTTAAAAATGAAGAATGTATCTGACGAAGTTCTTTACAAACGGATTATAATGAGTTGGCTATTTTATTTTTTAAATTTTATTTTTTCACGTTTACAATACTACAATACTCACTATTTTGTTCGTCACAGTGATGATGATGGAAATTTGTATAATGTTGTGTTAGTTTAAAAAAAAAAATAAAGAAAGTAGTCTACAATTGTTTGAGCCTCGCGCGCGGTATACAGATATGATGGACTTCTTTTTGAATTCGTTAAAAAAAAAATTGGCCTTTGATGCTTTAGATGGTACTATGAAATAGTAGCGAGTTGTCTGGCTGAATGTCGGGGAATTCTTCGTCAATTCTTTTGTGGTTGAAAGTAAAAGTTTGACTAATGCCGGTCCAGGATTTTTTCGGTTTGGAAACATTCTTGACATCCCTGGTGAGATATTCTTGGCCAGCCCTAAACTAAGCTGGCGGCTCCATTAGTGTTGGAACTGCATTGGCTCTGTAACGGGCAGGATCGGATATTGGCTTGTCTTTTGATAATGTCCTTTTACTGGATTCTGTGATCTGAATTGCAACAGAATGTCCTGATCGCTGGGAATACTTGCGAATTTTTGTGGTTAACATCAAAGCTTTTCACGATTATGTCGCTGTGAAGCAAATGGATACTTTTGAAGAAATTTATATCTGTAGATGAAATCAGTTCGTTTTTTTTTTTGCATAACTGGTTTGAATTGTTACCAAATTAATTATCTTAGAGATAAAATCGTCTAGCTCAAACCTTTGTAGGGGTAAGGGCGGGACCATCATCATCATCATCATCGAAACAAGAAGAGCTACGCCAGGAAAAATTCGGCGCGGTGATCGATAATCCTAGTCAGTCGCACAGATGGATCGGCAAAAGGCTTGGAATTCACCATTCCACCGTGTCCCGCGTTTTGAAGATGTTCCAGGAGACAGCGACCATCGAGCGGCGCGCTGGAAGCGGCCGAAACCCGAAAATGGAATACCCAGAGAAGGCGCGAAAGAGGAGGCAGTACTTTAAGAATAACCCGAACCTTTTCCACACGAGAGCGTGGCCAAAAAGGTCGATTCGTCGAAGTGGTTCGTCCAGCAGACCATGAAGCGGGGCTGGACTACGTGTTTTTAAAGGTCAGGAAGGCGCCAAACCGGACGACAAGCAAAACCGTAGTGGCCAAATTGCGTGCGCGGAAGCTGTACCGTCAGTGGCTGGTCAAGCCAGGCTGTATCGTCATGGACGACGAGACATATATCAAGGCGGACACCAAACAAACCAGAAAGATGGACAAATTCGCGAAGAAGTACCTGTTGTGGCAGGCGATCTGCGAGTGCGGACGGTACAGCAAGCCGTTCGTTACAACCGGCACCATAAACGGGCAGATTTATTGAGAGGAATGCTTGCAGAAGCGCTTGCAGAAGCGCTTGCTGCCCTTCCTCTGCTCTCACCGTGGCCCCACGCTGTTCTGGCCGGATCTCGCTTCGTGCCATTACGCCGTGTTTCCCGTAATGGATTGGTACGAAGCGAAGGGTGTTACCGCTGTCCCGAAGGAGGCGAACCCGCCAAATACACCAGAACTTCGTCCGATCGAAAAGTTTTAGGCGATAATGAAGAAGAAGTGGAAGAAAAAGCGGAAAAACATTCAAAACCGATGAAACTTTGAAGAAAACTGGGAGAAATTGTGTAAGGAAGATGGACAAAGCTCGCCCAAGATCTCGTGAGCAGTGTTAAGAGAAATGTACGAGCATTCAGCTTGGGGGAGGAAATTCAATAAATAAATTATGCCAAAACATAGCTAATATGTAGTTATTTAATCCCTGAAAATTTGAGAAGTATCCAATTTAAAATGATTTTTTGGTGATCATTTTTGTGTGTCTCATTTTTTCCGAGTCCAGTCTTTAGTTAATACAGATTCTCAAGGATCTAGACTGGGTGCTCAATTAGAGCATTTCTTCGAAGTTTTCAATCACAAGGTTGATACTGATTCCACACTTGATCAGTATTCTAGACGAGAACTCCCAGAAGCGGTTCTGTAAGGGTTTCACTCCTGTCAGAAACTCTAGGCTCATATTATGCGTTGAATGCCGAGAGGAAACAAAAAGAGCCATATTAGAGAACTGAAAGAATAGTTATTTTATAGAGTTTAATGAGGTCTTCCGGGTGAGCACCCCACCATGTACCGGAAATTGATCTTAGAAAATTGATCCTTTGTTGACATTTCTGTTTCAAATACGCAATGTGAGTACTCCAAGTGCATTTCGAATCAAACATGACTCCAAGGTATTTGAAGGTCAAAGATGGGGTAATGTCTCTTCCCAACAGCTTGAGACGCAGTTGGGCTGGGAACCGCTTTCTAGTGGGCAACACTACCAATTCGGTTTTATGCGGTGAAAAACTCGATCCCCACATTTCTGGCCTAGATGGACATAATAGGGAATTTTGCAATGGTCTTTGCAAGATTTCCGCACGTGGACCTCTAAAGGAGATCACAGCATCGTCTGCAAGTTGTCTTAGCGTGCATCTATTTTCAAAGCAGTTATCAATATCTTTAACATAAAAATTATAAAGCAAGGGACTTAAACATGAGCCTTGGGGTAAGCCCATGTAGCTAATTCTGGAAGTTGTCAGTTGACCTCAGGGCTTGGAAATCATTCATGGCACTACTGAACAATAGTGTACCAGACTGCCACCCGTTCGTGAACATAGAATCGCAAATTCGTTCAGATTCAGTAACCGTAACAGAACAGCGAATATTCGGTGGTTGTTGCACTGTCTGAATGCTCGGAAGCGGATGAATCCATACTTGTCCATTGCGTTCAATTCGATCGATGATGATCGCTGAGCACCGGCTTCCATGATTATACACAGCTTTGAATCGCCCGTGCCTTTGTTCTTCCAAGTGGGAACGGAGCACACAACGTGACCAAGCAAAGAACGAGGCACAATTTACGACCGATGCGGTATACTGAGATTAATTTATGGTCAAAATATATTTTCTTTTTTGAGAGTGTTTTTGGGATTTACTGTAAGATTGAAGCAAATTAAGTTACGTTTTTAGCGAACAGGGGATCATGAAAAGTGTGGCAAGCAAAGCAAAATAACAAAAACTAAAATTCGTGCTCGCGGGAGAAGGAGATTTTTCAGCATTTCCTAAAGTTATTGGGATATGATATGCTATTCAATTATGAGACTATTCTACAATGATCATGAAATGATTAATCTCATTGGATGAATTTATGTATCATACATATATTATACATGCTCGCTTGTATCTATTTTACTATACACATTAGTGTAGCATATTTTGACCATTTTTAGTGCCCCGCCAAAGGGGGAGCGAAATGGACACGCCCCACCAACCACCAGCCCCGCCGCCAAACCAGTTTTCCTTCCCAAAAAAAACCAAAACCCCGGCCGGACCGTAAAATCCCACTATTCCCCCCTGAACCAGTTTTAAAAAACACTTTGGTTTTTGGCCGAAAGACCACCGACCAACCTTAATCTTAACCAAAAATTACCCCCGTTTAATCCCCCAACCCCCAAACGCCGCCGGCGCGGCCCTTTTTAGCTTGGTCACCTTTTTAATTCTGTCCCCAAAAGGTCACTATTTGCATCCAAAAGTCACTAAAGTCACTATTTTTCGAAAATGGTCCCTAGACACTCTTTTTTTCTCCCCCGTATACCCCACCAGCGCTATCGCACGACACTATAAAGAGGAGAAGAGTGTGTGTGTGTGTATGTGTATATTTACAATCCAACGCTCACCGTCCGGCAGTGTTTTTATGGAAGAAAAATGTGTTTGCAGTTAAACGAACTGTTGCCGACACGACAAACATGTTTAGCCCGGGAGTTGGAAGGTGATAGCTCTGTTGGGTTTCAGTGACCCATTTCAGAATGCCTGGTTACTCACGTCCATTCCGAGGTCACTTTCACTTACAACAAGCCCCGCATAGACACAGTACAAACATCAAACGGATATAGGTACTGTGCATACACTTCCATCATCAAATCTTATTGTTTTGAGGATGGCACGTATTTAGTAGTATCGTTCAAATTTAGATGGATCTCACCGGAAATTTTTGCTGATGTACAGTCTTCATTTGAACGGCTTCCCTGTGATGTTAACGGATGCATTTATGTGTCTACAGAAGTAGCACTCCGCTACTCGGTAAATATTTTCACATCATCTTTTGAATGGAATAGCCCAAGTACAATTAGTACTTCGCGCACAAATGCAATACAATGAAAATCACAGGTAAAAAAAAGCACTTCCGAGAAGAAATTTAACTTGAAAATCACAATCATTGTGCAACGGAAGAAAAAAAAAACTTCACAGCTCTCCATCTGTACATCACGTGGTGAGTGCATCTGAAATTATATGCCAGCCACTCACACGCGCATGCGCGTTAGCTTCGTTCTTTGCTTCTGACCAGCAAATGGCCGTTTTCTACATTGCACTGGTTTTCTTTTTTCTCTCTCCACACTCTGCCAATAATCAAAATCCCCCGCTATGAGGCGACTCTATATCGACTTCTAAACTGCTTATAATCATCAACTCACTCGCGACTAAGCGGAAAAAATACTCTAATTTAATCATCGCGTGGTACAATACTAACAGCACTAACAAACACAACTAAGCTGATAGTAACTCTTCCTCCGGGTGCGGGAGCGAAGCACAAAAAACGAAAAAACGGGGAAAAACTACCGGCCATCACAAATTTCGGGAGGGAATCGATTATATCCACTACATCTTACACAAAACACGCGGAGAATTGATGATTTCACTGTTCGTTGAGGTTGAATTACGAATATATTTTTGATTTTTCGACTATATAAAAGTCGAGAAGTTATACCAAAAAACTAGATGCCCTGGCAAACGCTGCCTCTACCTCAATTGAACTTGTCAAATACAGAGCGCTTTTTGGTCACAGCACTTTAGATTAGCTTGAATGCGAATATTATGCGATATTACATCATTATTTTTACAATTTTCGCGCTATTCAATCGATATTGTCAAATATATATTGTCCCTTTACACACTCCAAACAGCTACTGTTACAACTGTAGATCTTATGTTCTGAGCTCAAGGACAGTTTTGATGACTAAGAACATCACAAAGTTATCAAATAATGATTGTTGACCTTCCAAAAGGTTTATTCAATATGTTTGAATACATATCGTAACCTTATAAAGCCCTAAAAGCTACTGTTACAACTGTAGATTTGAAGTTCTGAACTCAAGTACATTTTGGATGACCAAGGACATCTCCGAAAGATACAAAAATATTAAACGCATTAAATGCATGTGTACAATAGTCTAAAACAAAGCTTTACACTATTAATAAAGCAGTTAGTATTTCTTTCTGAACTTCTTCATATTCAGGATGTTCTAGGTCGTCAATTAGGCCTTAAACTCATGTTTATCTAGATAGAAGAATTGATGGAAAACAAATTTGCAGAAGACAGTGTACACTTTTATTCAGTCTGTGTGATTTTATACAGCCATTAACCTTTTGGGGTCATATATGACCCCTTCGGCCTGAAGGAGTTTATATATTTTTTAGAGCAAGACTTAACATTTATGAATTTTTCAATAGTATGTGGCCCGAAATCAACAATGTTCTGTATTGAAATTGATGCGTAGAAATACTTCCGATCGATTGGTGTAAAAATTTTGATAATCTTTTGAAAAATGACTGAGATATTAATGCTCAAAACCTGACCACTTTTCGTGACGGTCGCAATTTGAGTTTTTTTTAGGTGTACAGCAGTATAGAAATCAAAGACGTAGCCCTACGTAAAAAGTCTGGTTTGCAGAACTCGTTAATAAAATATTGCCAATGCCTCAACCCACCAGCCGTTGCATCCAGTGAAAGCTCCAAGTATGTTGTGAAAATCGCCAAGTTACTTCCGATTCAGGTCAACGAATGGAACTTGTTAAACTGCGAAGTGCTGACCTCGAGAAACGAGTACAGAATTGAAGAGTATTGGAACCAGTTTTTTTTTTACTAAGAAAGCGGCTGTAGGTGAGCCTAAATACCCTCAGGTGATAAAGGTAGTGAGAAGTAATTCTAGCACAGGAAAAACCGGATAAACTGACGCGGTTGATCAAAGCAACGATGGATCGAGTGATGTGTGTTGTCCGAGTATCAGGGACACTCTCGAGTCCCTTCGAATTTCAGAGAGGGTTACGGCAAGGTGATGGATTGTTGTGTTTGTTGTTTAACATTACATTGGAGGGTGTGATACGAAGAGCTGGGATAGACACGAGTGGCACGATCTTAAGGAATTCTGTCCAACTATTTGGCTTCGCCGACGACGTTGATATCGTAGCACGTAACTTTGAGACGATGGCGGAAACGTACATCAGACTTAAGGCTGAAGCTGGTAGGATTGGTAGGATATGACTAATGCGTTGAAAACAAAATACATGAAAAGAAGAGGCTCACGAGAAGACTATGTTAGCCTCTTACCACGAGTTTAGATCGACGGTGATGAAATCGAGGTAGTAGACGAATTTGTGTATCTGGGCTCATTGGTGACCGCCGATAACGACACCAGCAGAGAAATACAAAGGCGCATTATGGCTGGCAATCGTTCCTACGTTGGACTCCGAAGGACGCTAAGATCGAACAAAGTTCGCCGAACTTCAAAGTTGACCATCTACAAGACATTAATTAGACCGGTGTTCTCGGCCATGGACATTGCTAGTGGAGGACCAACGCGCCCTTGGTGTCTTTGAACGGAAGGTGCTACGTACGATCTACGGTGGAGTGCAGATGGGAGACGGAACGTGGAGGAGGCGAATGAACCACGAATTGCATCAGTTGCTAGGAGAACCTCCAATCTTACACATCGCAAAAATCGGTCGACTACGATGGTCTGGGCATGTTGTAAGAATGTCGGACGACAGCCCTGTGAAAATGGTTCTCGAAAACGAACCGACGGGTACAACTTAGTGATCACTTAGTTTATTTTTACTGTACTTCTACAACAAATGTATAAAAGATTTAAAAAAATACTATAATGTGATAATTTTTTAGTCACTATTTGGTCACTATTTGGTCACTATTTTTATAATTTTAGTCACTAAAGTCACTATTATTTATCCACAAATCCGCTACCAGCCCTGAATACGTAACAGTCCCATTCTCATAGGGAATAACACAATTTTGTTAGTTTATGCTTTTGTCGGTAGTTAAGGTGAAACTGGAGGGAGTCCTTTTTCCATATGATTTATAGGTTAGGTTAATTATCACTTCACGATTTTTGAGACTAAAAATCACTATCAAAACAAAACAAACAGCGCTCAAATTGCTAACCAATGGATGCTGCAGTGGAGCAAACGATTCTTGAAAATTCCACGCCTGAAGCCCTAATAGTATTTGAGGTTTGTGCTCAGAAAACTTTGAAGTGATAGGGACTTGATCCCGTATGTCCTTAAGGATACATTTCGATGATATTTCTTATTTTTTTAGAAGCGTAGAAATTTATGCTTTTTTATTACGTATTCAGTAAAATCCTATATTAATTTTGAATCGACTTAAGTACATTAAATACAATAGTCGAATTACCATTTGGATGAGAAAATCTTCAACAGTAATTCAGTGGAATTTATTAGTTACTTGTTTTATTAACTTTTACGCGGTTCTACTGACGGACTACTTTAATGAAGTCTCAAAATATATAAATAAAAATCTGTAACAACAATAGTCAGCCTGACATAAGAAAAGGCCCCCTACAACTTCTGTGAAGACGTTGCTAAGGAGGATTTGCGGTAATTGATAATATCGTTCTATACACGGTGTTCAATAAGTTCGGATACACTTTCAAAATTTGTTAAAAAAATGAAAACATGTTTTTTTATTTTTTGGATTTATGTTATTGAAAGCTATGTTTACAAGGAACGTTTACAACATTTCTCTTGGAATGACCCCCCCCTTTGTACTCCTTAACGAGCTTCAAACGTTTCTCGAACGCGTCGCAGGCGGCACGCACGGACTGCATGGGCATTTCGTCCCAGATTTTGAGAATTACCGTCTTGAAATGATCCAAAGTGCTGACCTTGTATTCGTTCAGCTTCGCCATCATATAGGACCAAACGAAAAAGTCGAGAGGATTCAAGTCCGGGGAGCTGAAAGGCCACAAAGTTTTGTCCAGAAAGTCGGTTAAATTGTCCCGACACCAGGCTTGAACCACATTTGCCGTATGGGCTGGTGCACCGTCCTGCTGGAATACGTAGTGCTCATCGCCGTAGAGGCTTCGGAGACTGGGGGCAACAACCTTTTCCAAAACCTCAGTTTTGTAGTACGCCGCGTTGATTTTGACGTTTTTTTCAATAAACACCAAGGGTAGCTTACCACGTTTGCATACTGCCCCCCAAACCATCACCGACGCGGCACTTTGGAACCGAGGGATGTTTATATTGGATTCAGGAATGCCGTCCCTCGATGGCGCCCACACCCGGTCATTTTGCACATCGTGCGGCTGCTGCAGCACGAACAGTTTCTCGTCCGAAAAAACAACAAACTCCTGACCAGCGTGCCGAGAGAGGATCCTCTTAGCTCGATCCAACCGCTTTTTGCTGGTAGCCTCCGAAACGCCATGGACCCCACGTTTTTTGTAAGGCCTGAAACCAAGGTCCTCGGTGAGTATGGTGTGAGCGGTTCCAATGGAAACGTTGAGATCTCGCAGCCGTTTTCCGGATTGAGCGGTTCTTTTTGCGCCGAATTCGCTCCCCTCACGATCTTGATGACCCGTGGCGTCCTCGCTGAACGCCCCCCCCCCCCCCCCAACCCCCCCCCCCATTCCCCCCCCCCCTACCTCCCCCTCAACAACAACACCACAATCCCCCCCCCCAAACACCCCCCAATATCCCCCCAAACCCTACCCCCCCCCCCCCCCTTTATGAAACCAAAAACAGGTTCAGGCAAATTCAAAGGGTGTCCACTACGACAATTGCAACACTATGAAATTGTTCTAACTTTTTAACCGTTGGGTAGAATTTAATGAAAATTCGGGTGGCTTTAGTTCATAGTGCATTATTTTATATCCCTGCAAGTTTTAAAGTCCTGTGATCAAAACTCGCGGAAATGGAGTCGAAAGAATAGCTCGTGCGTTATAAAATTTTGCGCATTCATCATCGAGAACAAGGATCTCTCGTATCGTTCCATCGCTAAATGGTTGGGAATCGTGAATTCCACGGTGTCGCGAGTGATTAAGCGGTTCGAGGAACGGTTGACCACCGATCGGAAGCCCAAAAGTGAAGGAAAAAGTATTCCGTACAACACCAAAAAATCACAACCGCGTAGTTGGGGCCTTCAACCGAAATCCGAACGCCTCCGTTCGGGATGTGGCAAAGAAGCTGCACCTAAGCCGAAGTTTTGTCCAGAAGGCCAAAACTAAGGCTGGGCTTCGAACGTTCAAGGTACAAAAGGCCCCTAATCGCGACGAGAAGCAGAACAAGTCCGCCAAAACCCGTGCCAGGAAGTTGTACCTCAACATGCTGACGAAAGTTGAATGCTGCATCATGGACGACGAAACATATGTGAAGGCCGATTTCAAACAGATCCCCGGCAACCTGTTTTACACGGCCAAGGATAAGTTCAGCGTTCCGGAGCATGTCCGCACTCAGAAGATGTCCAAATTTGCGAAGAAATTCCTGGGTTGGCAAGCCATCTGCACGTGCGGGAATCGGAGTGCACCTTTCGTGACCCAGGACACGATGAACGGACAGGTGTACATAAAAGAGTGCCTCCAGAAGCGGCTGCTTCCTCTCCTGAAGGCCCACAACGTCCCAACAATCTTCTGGCCGGATTTGGCCTCATGCCACTACTCCAAGGACGTGCTGAAGTGGTATGCGGACAATAAGGTCAATTTCGTGCCGAAAATGTTCAACCCTCCCAACACTCCGGAGCTCCGCCCCATCGAGAAGTACTGGACGATTATGAAGCAGCACCTTCTTAAACGACCTAAGGTAGTGAAGACAGTCGAGGAACTGAAGAAAGTATGGGTTTACATGCAAAAAACGGTTGATTCACAGGTTGTGCAGAATCTTATGGCCGGGGTTAAGGCCAAGGTGCGGGCATTTGCGTATGGACTGTAAATAAAATACGAGTAAAATGGTAAAATGAAGTTTAATAGTTATTTCTCAATCCCTGAAAATTTGATGGCAATCGGATGAAAACTCGAATTTTGCGAATCAATTTTGTGTGTGGCAATTTCATCGTGGACACCCTTTATTTTAATCAACTTGTTGACTACACAGCTCGAAAAAGTTGTATGAATTTCTGTTCAATTTCATGCACATAAATGAAGCGTCACAAAACTTAAAAATTAACATTATGAATCGTGTAAACTTCTGGGAAATTCCATACATTGTCGATAATGTTGTATGCAAAAGCGCGTCTTGATAGCACTATTTCATGAAAGTTGCTGCTTCGTGTGGAATGAAATACAATCCTACATGCTCTGATATTTACATCACAATAAAAATTCAGATTTGGTCATGTGCCTTTATTTCCCTATCGGTGCAGAAACGGACGGTCTTGCCGTGGTCGGTCGATTAAGTCTGAACTACTACTGCGGTCCATCCCCATCTTGTGTCGACTCGGCTCGCCAACCGACTGTAGCACCAGAATCATTGGACTTCGTCGACAGGAATGCTATGAAAGCCGAACGTCTAGTTAAATAATTTGAATTTTTGAGCGCCCACCTAGAATCCACGTAACCCAAACAAGACAAATCTTTTAATGTCTCATATTAACCATTTACTGCTGTTAAATACGTTACCTGCCTAGCACCTTCCAAACGATGATGTGACCCATTAACCTCGAGTTAACCACGAGTAATCGGCACCCGACTTTTACTAAAATCAATTATAAAACATTGTTAATAACAATATTGAATATCGGCTCCGCAAAGTGTTACACACGCCTGAGCCTAACAAATAAACGAACTGATTAAAAAAACATTTACTGCTATGCTGCGAAAAAAATAAAGTTATTTTACAGCGCACATTTCCAATAATCTGCACTAAACTGTTTTTTTATATGTGTTATATTCGCCGGCTGTAACAACCGGTGAACCATCATATTCAGAATCAGCAAGTAATAACTTATTTTCGATACAGTCCTTAACGTAAATCAAGTTTCGTAAGAAGATAATAAACTGAGGTTTTCAAATTCATTTGATTCTACCAATGCTGGAAGTTATCCTTAACTTTCTCTACTCTACTAACCTATGTTTAGCAGTAAATTTACATAGCATTCCTGGGTCCATCTAATAAATAAAACATATTGTCAAGTTTTTTTTTACACCAATATCGTTCGTGGCTAAACTGGATCAAAGGCAAAGAACAAAATCTCCACTTTCTATCGATTTGCACCGTATCAATCCAATATTCATCCCATTTGCCTCTGTGCTGTGTCTCGCCCGGACAATGTGTTACGAAATTTCATATTTATTATTTGATGAATAAAATAAAACTTCTACCTATGAAGCTCGTAAACGTGTCTTGCGGCGTAGCTGCCAGAATGAGGTGGGGCGCTATTTTCCAGGAAACCTTGCACACAACTCGTGCCTTTGTTTACTTCAGATATGCTACACCAATAACCTTAACACCACATGGACTCTCACGAAGAGATGAACTTCGGTGTCTGTCTAATAAGTTGGATGAGCATTAAGCAGAACACTTTTTCCCACTTTTCGGAGGAAGCAGTCAAGTGTAAACGGGAGAAAGAAAACAAGACATTTCCGTGTAGCGGATGTCCGCTACGGGTTTCAGGAAGAGAGGGGACCTACTGGCATTACTTCGAACAACAGCACATACCTACCAAGTGTGGAGAAGTGGAAGATTGCTTTCGTGCCAACGTCTAATTATCGCGTGCCTACGCTCCAATCCGGCCCCCTATACCTTTTATTCCCACCTCCCTATTTCGATGATAAACTGAACTAGTTGTGTGGTCACCACACGACTAACAATGGAGAACAGTGTTACTAGAACTAGCGATTCTTCTATAATTCCAATCTGATTGATTGATTTGTCGTATGAGCATTTATATGCAAATGATTCATTCTGGATTCAATCTCCAAAAAAGTCCGAACCATGGGAAAACAAGTGCGATGTGCGTGAACTTCCCTCACTGGCAACAACACATGCTCCAATGAACATCGAACCGCCTGGCACCAGATAGGAGAGTTTCGTGTTTAAGTTTCATATAGTTATTCCCCAGAATTACCTACGCACGTTCTATTTCCCCGCTCGCTGGAGCCCGTGGTTGAAACGAGAAGGTGAAGGAAGACGTGCTGGTTGATACCTTCTGAGCGATTTTCGGAAGGAATCAGGCAATGAAATATGTCTCAAGGTCGCCATCGTCGTCGTCGTCGTCGTCGTCGTCATTGTCGTACTTATAGGTAGGTGTGGCTTGCGAAACCGTTCCCGTGTCAGTCGATCAATTAATCTGTCGCTGGGATTTGGTGTGCGTGTTTGCTCTGTGTCATCGTTCGCTCCGCCGCCCTCCCACTCGTCCTAAACCTGCTTGCGCCCCGTGGGATAATGAAAAAAGTAAATTCATTTAATTGAATTGAGCGGCGTTAGGAGTGAGATGCTACGCGTTATTTTTTTTCTATGTTGTTATAATTCAATGCTTGGTCCGCATCGCGTAATGATTTAACGATCTTTTTATTCTATTTTCTTTTTCAGATTGCCAAATGTACTCCAATATTCGTCAACGATAACTAAGCTAAATAGGAACTGGCTTAGTGTGGCATTTCCAATCTAACGCCCCTAGGAATAATTAGCGGAATAAATCTTCTATCTATGGTGAGTAATGCTATTGGCAGGATACTTTTTTTTTGGGTTGGATAACAGTGTTTGGTGAGCCATTTTTCGGAAGTCCAGTCTCTCGGAATGTAGCTATTTTCCGGAATGCGTCAATTACAGGAGAGAGTATTTTTATTGCTGTACCAGGTGACGAATCAGCGCAGGAGGCTGACAGTCACGTCAGTAAAGATCAAAATAATTGAGTAGGAGAACGTTTCAAAGCTGTAACGCAAGTTCGGTTTAAGAATGCTTTCAAAATCTAAAGAAAAACTGTTAGAATTAGAAACTGATCTTCACAGATAATTAGCTGGGTACTTTTAAAATCAAAATAATGCATATTGACTACCCATTTTTTATTTTCAATGAGATACCATAAGATGGGTATTTTTCTGCCCATTAATGGGTAAAAAATATCTTGACATTCTCCTGGGTCGCTTTGTATAGTTGAAAGTGCGTTGTTCGAAAATAAAAAAAAACTTCGAGCCAGAATCTAGTCCATGAGAACGCGTAGAATATGGAAGAACTGAAGGCTAAACTGGATAGCGAATGCTCTCAAAAACTGAAAGGTACGTTAATAATTTAATAATTTAATTCAATTTCATCAGCGGAATCGTAGGGGAACTGCCCCCATATTAATCTCATTGTTCCTATATTCATCCTACGATGAATCAAACAATTGGGCAGTTGAAGGATTAGTTAAAAATGTTTGTTGTAGTTATTTAACGTGAGCAAACATTATTAGAAAACGAAACCGATCCTTGATAAGTTTAAACCAGAGCTTCCGGTAGTTTGATTGGTTGGAAATGTAAAGTGAATATGATAGGTGAATGATAGGTGAATGATAGTTGAATGATAGGTTGCTAAATGCAAAGTGAATCGTTCTACTCGATACGGCCATGCAGCACAGCTGTTTATGGTGATGTCAAACTATCAGTTCACAGTGTGGAATGTTATGGTAGTTTGACGTCCGCACTTGCTTGCCCAGCAATGCTTACTATATTTTTGCTTCCCACACAAGTAAACTGCCTGATGGGCCGGACCTTACATGAACGTCTTTGAGTACAACCGGGCCGAAGGAAGGACATTTGGCTGCGTTCAGAAAACAGTTGTATTGAAGGAAACGATGCACTACATTTCTCGAGTAATTTATGTTAAGGGCCTAAATGCCATTTGTAAACAATGACTGCTGACGTTTTTTTTTTTTCCCCCAAAAATTATTTTTTTAAATATTTTTATAATATTAAAAATTGTCCGCAAAAATGTGTCCAAAAAAAAATTTTTTCACCAAAAAGACCACCCAGCAAAAAAATTTTATTAAAAAATTTTGGTCACCCAGTTTTTTTTTTTTTTTTTAACTCTTTATTTGTTCCAAATTTATTCATATTTACATTTCATGTTAATCTAGGTGCTCCAGCTACTACCGTAACGTATCAACCTTAATTGTTAAAATATGTATCTAATTTTGTTTACATGGTTCATGCCTTAGCAGTTCAGTATTTTAAACAGGTTTTTATTCCTGCATGTCAGTATAACAATAATAATCTTAAAACTAAAAACAAACTAAAATTAATCTTAACTAAGCATAAAGGGAATTAATCATTGCAATAGAAGATTGCAACGATTTTTGTCTGAAATTATTAATTATTTTGTTGGACATTTGTTCTAAAGTCTCAACATTCGAAATTCTATGTACTTCGTTAGTACTGTACCAAGAAGGCAGCTTCAAAATCATCTTCAGAACTTTGTTCTGAATCCTTTGAAGTATTTTTTTCCTGGTAGCACAACAACTAGACCATATTGGAACAGCATAAATCATGGCCGGTCTAAAAATTTGTTTAAATATTAGTAGTTTGTTCTTCAGACATAGTTTGGATTTTCTGTTTATAAGAGGATATAAACATTTTATATATTTATTACATTTGGCTTGAATGCCTTCAATGTGATTTTTAAAATTTAATTTTTGATCAAGTAATAGACCAAGGTATTTCACTTCGCTTGACCAGGAAATTGGAACACCGCTCATAGTAACGATGTGATTACTACTAGGTTTCAAAAAAGAAGCTCTAGGTTTATGTGGGAATATTATTAGTTGAGTTTTGGAAGCGTTGGGAGAAATCTTCCATTTCTGTAAATAAGAAGAGAAAATGTCCAAACTTTTCTGCAGTCTCCTGCAAATGACACGAAGACTTCTTCCTTTAGCGGAGATGCCTGTGTCATCAGCAAACAAGGATTTCTGACAACCCTGAGGCAAATCAGGGAGGTCGGAAGTAAAAATGTTATATAGTATCGGCCCAAGAATGCTACCCTGAGGAACTCCAGCTCTAACAGGTAGTCGATCAGATTTGGAATTCTGATAATTTACCTGCAGAGTTCTGTCAGTTAAATAATTTTGAATTAATTTTATAATATAGAGCGGAAAATTAAAGTTTTTCAATTTAGTAATCAAACCTTCATGCCAAACACTGTCGAATGCTTTTTCTATGTCTAGAAGAGCAACTCCAGTTGAGCAGCCTTCAGATTTGTTTGAACGAATTAAATTAGTAACTCTCAAAAGTTGATGAGTAGTTGAATGGCCATGGCGAAATCCAAATTGCTCATCTGCAAAAATTGAGTTTGTATTGATGTGAAGCATCATTCTATTCAAAATTAGCTTTTCAAAAAGTTTACTGATTGAAGGAAGTAAACTTATTGGTTCTGTAGCTAGAAGCTTCAGCTGGATCTTTCTCGGGCTTCAAAATTGGAACAACTTTGGCATTTTTCCATTTGCCAGGAAAGTATGACAAATGAAAACATTTATTAAATAATTTTACCATGAAAGACAAGGTACTCACTGGGAGTTTTTTGATGAGTATATAGAAAATTCCATCATCACCTGGAGCCTTCATATTTTTTAACTTTTTAGTTATAGTTTTTACTTCATCCAAATCAGTACCCCAGGATTCATCAAAAATATTTTCCCTTGAGGAAATATTCAGATAATCAAGAGAAACCTGATTCTCAATAGGACTAGTAAGACCCAAACTGAAATTATGGGAACTCTCAAACTGCTCAGCAAGTTTTTGAGCTTTTTCCACATTTGTTAGCAATATTTTATCACCTTCTTTGAGCGCTGGAATAGGCTTTTGAGGTTTCTTTAAAATTTTGGAGAGTTTCCAAAAAGGTTTGGAACTCGGCTCTAATTTTGACACATTATTTTCGAATTGTTTGTTCCTCAGGGCAGAGAAGCGTTTTTTAATTTGTTTTTGCAAATCTCGCCAGATAACTTTCATGGCGGGATCGCGTGTTCTTTGATATTGTCTTCTACGGATATTTTTCAGACGGATCAAAAGCTGAAGATCGTCGTCTATTATAATTGTATTGAACTTTACCTCGCATTTTGGAACTGAGACAGCTCTTGCTTCAACTATGGAAGTAGTCAGAGAGTCAAGAGCATTATCGATATCATTTTTAGTTTCCAAAGGAATATTAGGATCAAAGTTATATTCCATGAATGTTTGATATTGGTTCCAATCAGCTCTATGATAATTGAAAGTAGAACTGTTGGGATTAGAAATTATTTCTTGAGATATTTCAAAAGTTACTGGAAGGTGATCCGAACCGAAGTCAGCATGGGTAACCAATTGGCTACAAAGTTGACATGAATCAGTTAAGACCAAATCAATAGTTGAGGGATTTCTGGCAGAAGAAAAGCAAGTTGGGCTGTTTGGGTATTGGATAGTGTAATAACCCGCAGAACAATTATCAAATAGTATATTACCATTGGAATTACTTTGAGCATTATTCCACGATCGGTGTTTTGCATTAAAATCACCAATAATGAAGAATTTTGACCTATTACGGGTAAGCTTCTGTAGGTCACCCTTAAGAAGATTCTTTTGCTGACCTACGCATTGGAATGGTAAATAGGCAGCTAATAGTGTAAGTTGACCAAATTTTGTTTCAACAGAAACCCCCAAAGTTTCAAAAACTTTGGTATCAAATGAAGAAAGAATTTGATGTTTGATACGCCTATGAACAATTATGGCAACGCCACCACCTGGACTTTCAAGACGATCATTGCGGTGTACGAAATAATTAGGATCCCTTTTTATTTTATCACCTGGTTTAAGAAAAGTTTCAGTTACAACGGCAATATGCACGTTATGAACTCGTAAAAAGTTAAACAGCTCGTCTTCATTATTTTTAAGAGATCGAGCATTCCAATTTAAAATATTCAGTGTCTTAATACCCATTGCTGAATTTCAGGGTCATGACAATATTGTTTGCAAATTTTATACCAGTTTGAATTGCATCAAACATGGAGTTTGTATTTAACATTCCATTAATCATATCGATTAATGATTTCTGTAAAAAATCCATTTTTGGAGCGGTTATGCTACCTAAGTCAAAATCTTCAACATTTCTGGTAGAATTTTGGTTTCTACCGGCTGTAACGGCAGCGTAGGAAGCTCCATTACCTAGCTGTACATTGCTACCAGCAGGTAAGAATTGAGCATTGAAAACTTGTGCTCTGTTTGTACTTACGGGTACATTTGTACTTCGCTGACCATTGTTAACAGCAGATAGCAGTGGAAAATTTGACGGTTGGGCATTGATCGTACCTTCCGGTACGAATGTTGGATTTCCTCCTCGATGACCGTTGTTAACAGCCGAGGAATAATTACCTGGTCGGGAACGTGAAGCGGTCCCTACCTGATGCTTAGCACGAGAATTCAAGATCGCTTTGCGAGTCTTGCATTCCCAAAAATTGGATTTGTGGTTTCCACCACAATTCACAATTTTTTTTTTTTTTTTTTAGGATCCTTCACAGGACAGTTGTCCTTGGCGTGAGAGGAATCGCCACAATGCATGCATTTGGCATCCATGTGACAATTTTTCGTCCCGTGACCCCATCCCTGGCATTTACGGCACTGGGTGAGGTGTTGAGAATTTCCTCCAGTCTTCCTGAAGTGTTCCCACTTCACTCTGACATGGAGCATAAGGCTGGCTTTTTCCAATGCCTTGAGGTTATTCAGTTCATTTGATTTAAAATGAACTAAATAAAAATCGTTAGAAATCCCATTGCGAGAATCGCCAGGTTGGGATTTCTTTTTCATCTTTATCACTTGAACTGGTGTAACTCCAAGCAATTTAATAATTTCTTGTCTGATCTCATCCAGGGATTCACCACTGGCTAGACCTTTTAAGACCACCTTGAACAGACGTTCAGTTTTGGTGTCATGTGTAAAGAATTTGATGCCTCTTTGAGCAAGATACTCCACGAGAAGTTTAAATCCGATCAAGGTTTCAGCCAATACACGGCATTCACCCCGACGACCAATTTGAAAGGAAAATTTCGAATCTTTTATGAAATTCGTGAGTTCCTTACGGAGCCCATGAAAATCAGATGTTGTTACCACAATAGGTGGAACCTTTTCTTTCCCTGCATTAATTCGGGAATGCTTCGAAGATTTTTGCCTGACTGATGGATCATTCTCATCATCAGTCAGAATATCGAATTGATTGCTCAAATCAATATTGTTAGAAGGGGAATCCAGAGATTGTCCCTTTCTTTTGCGTTTAGGCGCCATTTTCTCCAAAATGATTAGAATTTATACGTTTTCTCCTAATCAACTTCCAAGCAGATTCTACAAGAATCCGAAGGGTCAAAGAGGAATTTTCCAAATCGATATCCAAGTCGGATTACCTCGCGTAGGGTCCAGACAAGGATCGAAAAGGAATAACGGTAAAAAATAAAAATTGTGCAGGTAATGTTAAGCACTGAAAAGTGCTGTTTGATTTTGTTATAGCTTTAGGTAGCAAAAATACTTCCTTCAGCAAAAGAAAATAGAACCGCACGGCATGAGAGCTCGATGCGGACTGTTTTCTACAATATACCTTTTATTACCGAGAATACTAGACAAACTGATTCCTGATATTTACTGTAGGTAACACGACAAAATTTGCTGCTTTTATTTACAGTATATTATGAAAACCTAACCCGAAACAAAAATAATTAGTATTCATGTTAGTGTACAAGCGTATTTTGTTCAGGTAGAAACATAATGTATTTATTTAGTTAAACTGTTTATACCAGAAATAATACAATTGTTACGCCCATTTATACCTATTCATGCATTCCCTTTGGTGTTGACAGAAAATATAATTTACATGCATACCCCTACACATACCAATATTTCAAAAAGTACGTAGTACGTATAAAAAGGATTACATTACAAAGTCATGACATCAGTTTAACAGTGTCTTTCATAAGTAGCGTAAAGTGTAAAAGATTTGAAATGGATCTCGAAACAAAGCATTGTTGTAAACCTTTTCGTGAAATCGGGAGACGGTGTTCGCCTAAACTTAGAAATTTAACTGACAAGTTAATTGAAAAACTTTTATCCATGCAGTGTACGGTCCATTTGGACACGTCATTAAGAATTTGTGATTCATGTCGGTTATATTCGTATCGTCGTAATCCTGTCGAAAGAGTGGAGCAACCAGAAAACGGTGGACATGACGAAGCACCAACCACATCACGGAACGATTTGGAGGAAATACCATCGGCAGCTTCAATTACCTCGGCATCTTCTCAGGACAGTGACCTACCGGATTATTCAGGATACACAACATTGAGTTATTCAATAATGGAATTGCAGGAATAAATGTGTCTCCGATATCCATTAGAGAATTTAAAAACGATAAATACCGTCGGCAAAAATTTGCCGAAATTGTAGCAGGTATTAGAAAATATCTATTCAGCTTACCACCACAAGAAGAAGTCGAAGAGTTAGCTACATTGAAAACAAAGGTTGTGGAATATGATGAAATTATTTCCAAATTGAAAGAAAAATTCATAGAACCAGATTGTTCGAGAATAGATAAAATACGTATATTAACAGTTTTGCCTAATTCGTGGACGATTCAGCAGATAACGAGCAAATTTGAAACAAACAAATACCTTGCATTACAAGCAAAAGAATTGGCAGCCGAACATGGAGTATTGGCTACCCCCAACGACAGATCGGGGAATCGTTTGAATCCGGATATAAAGAATCAAGTGATACAATTTTTTGACGAGGACGACATCAGCAGAGCCATGCCGGGACAAAGAGATTATGTCTCTGTAAACACTAATGGTAAGCGTCAACAAATTCAAAAACGGTTATTACTTTCATCACTTAGAGAATCTTTCACTCGATTTAAAGAAGTCAGTGAACATAAAATTGGATTTAGTACTTTTGCAGCATTACGACCAAAACATTGTAAATTGCTAAATGCTTCAGGTTCTCACAACGTTTGTGTTTGCGCAATTCACGAAAATACTGATTTAATGCTTCACAGTTTAAAAAAATATTCAACACTGATTGTAATCAACATTTTGAGAAGTTATTGTGTAATTCATCATCAAGATCAAAATATTGTTACCTCCGTGAATGCGAAAATTGTCCCACGCTGTCAGAATTTGAGATAAGATTTTTAAAAGAACTTGAGAAACATAACTTGTCTGAGATATCGTTCGAACAATAGATTACAACTGATAGATGTAATTTAGAAACGCTATTAAAACCTGTCGATGAATTTGTTGAATATTTTAGCGAGAAATTAGAAAAACTATTACCTCATGATTATATAAAAACAAAGCAATCTAAATTTTGAAAAGATACAAAGTCTTCATTAAAAGAAGGAGAAGTAGTTATTATTTTCGATTTTGCAGAGAATTATTCATTTGTACTTCAGTATGCTGTTCAAAGTCATCATTGGAACAATGATCAGGCAACAATTTATCCGTTTGTTATTTATTATATGGAGTCAGGAATGCTTAAAAATCTAAGTTTTGTTGTAATATCAGAAGTTCTAAGACATGATACAATTGCGGTACAAGTATTTATTTCTAAATTACTAACGTATTTAAATCAACTAATGAATATAAAAAAAGGCCATTTTTATGTCTGATGGGGCTGCTTCCCAATACAAAAATAGAAAAAAATTTGCAAGCCTCTGCAAGTTTAAAGAGAAATACAACATTGATTCTGAGTGGCATTTTTTCACAACTTCACATAGTAAGGGACCATGTGATGCAATTGGCGGCACATTAAAACGAATGGCAACAAGAGCAAGCTTGGCCAAACAACATGAACATCCAATAACAAGTGCGAAAACTTTGTATGATTGGGCTATTAAGAGAAATCAAGAAAATTTCACAAAAATATCATTTTGCTATGTTTCACAAGAAGAATATAAAGAGGGAGCTGCAGAATGGGGTGGTAGTTATCAGCAAACAAAAATGATTCCTGGTACACAGAAATATCCTTCATTCCAGTTGCAGATAACAAAATCGCTGCGAAAATATTTTCAACTGACGAAATACTGAGTTTTCATAATATTTATAGGAATGTTAGGACTTTTGGGTAGGTAACTTTTGAAAAAGGGATATTTTCATGGAAAAAGCAATTTTTTCGACATTACGTTCAAATTATCTCGAAAACGGGTACATATAGAATGTTGCTCACCAAGAGCATTTTTGTTTAAAATCACTAGAAAAATCGTATTATATTGTTAAAATCTGGTTAAAATTTTTCTTACTTCTAAGAACTTTTTTATCTTAAGTTGCTCCATCGTAGAACAACTTTTATTCTTCTTCTTATGACTCAAAGCCTCTTTGGGAAAAAATTTATAAAAATCGTACGTTGGACAGATTTGCTAATTGATTTTTAAGTTTAATTATTGATTTTTTTGAAGAAAAAAATTTTTTTTTTACAGTGTACATATTTTTTTCATAAAGACTGATTCCACGCCAAATCGGTCGGTCACCAAACTCAACTATCTTCGATTTTGATGAAACTTGGTACACGTCTTCGGTATGTTGAAAAAAAAAATCCACTGGTGTTAAGATTATTTGGATTCAAGAGTAACTTTTGAGATGGGTGTATGTTTTTTTTCCAACATTTTACTTGAAAAATCGTAGTTCAAAAACCATTACATTTAGAGAAAAACTTTATATGGGGGAGTTGTAGAGAACTAAAAAGGCTTTGTAAAAAAAATGTACACTGAAAAAAAAAATTTTTTTTTCATTAAGAAAAATCGAAAATAAATACTAAAAATCAAATATAAAAAAAAACATATTTTTAATATTTTTCAAATTTGTTTTGTGGAAATTTGAGAAAAAAAGACACGTTTTGAAAAAAACTCTAGGATGGACGCTCTTATAATAAAAAAGTTTTCCGAAGAGCGAACTTTGGTGCATATTTCAAATTTTGGTTATTCATTATTATAAATGAAAATTAATTATACAATATGATTTTGGAGATCATTAAAAACAATAATGATAATAATGATAAATCACCTGAACGCAACCGTTTTCGAGATTTTTCGGATTTTATTTCAATAGAATGAAAAAACATAAGAAAATTCGCTCTTTTCTTAAGTTAATCGAGATTTCCACCAGAAATTTTCCAAGATCTTCATATTATAACGTTCACATTACTCTAATGTCCTCTTTTCTTTTGATATCAGGATGATAAGAAGACTCATTTGAAAAGAACAAGATAAATAGCACTATTGTTTTAATATTGCAATCAATATATTTATAATTGTTTTATGGCTGTATCGGTCGGGCCGCTCAGAGAATGAAGGGACGAATTTGCTAAAGCGATGAAAGTAACAGCGAGATAGATGTCGCAGGGGCGACAAGTGTGAAATGGACAGATGATGAAATTATGCGGAGGGTCATATAGAAGAAGCATATTAATCGAACTGCTGACTATTTTGCCAAGCTCCAACGATGTTAGAGGTCGGGTGTAGTGTGTGAAAACTACACTCCGAACAGTTCGGTGATGTAGCG
This sequence comes from Aedes koreicus, assembly GCA_024533555.2. Classification (NCBI taxonomy): domain Eukaryota; kingdom Metazoa; phylum Arthropoda; class Insecta; order Diptera; family Culicidae; genus Aedes; species Aedes koreicus. The sequence continues at coordinate 110,152 of JAHHFK020002774.1, read as the reverse complement.
ATGAAAGTAACACATATTGTTTAAGGTAGGTAGACAAATAGCAGCTATAACGTATGTCAGGTATATCTTCTCATAAAAAAAACAGCTAATGTACGCTGCCTGTAAACTACCAGAGATGTTTTATACCTGCATTTCCAAAGGTACCACAGCCAATATATATGCTCATACATAGTCGCATTCATCAGTAAAATCTATCTGAGTGAACTGAAAATGGAGTTTAACATGAAGAAGTGTTGTATGCCGTTTCCCACTAAACGGTGCTCAAAAAACCTTCGTAAATTAACCGAACAAAATGTCAAAAAACTCAAGTTTATGGGCAAAACACATTTGGACACTTCTTTGATGATTAGTGATAATTGTCGTTTGCATTTAAATAGAACGGAACAATCCCATGCTGCAATTTCGGAGCCTAGTGAGAAACCATCAATTACTAACATTATGGATCCACAACCATCTACATCACGGCAAGTAGACTTGTATGGTCTCGAGGAAACGCCATCGGCAATATCATTAATGTCAGTGCCATCTGATAGCAGTGTGCAAGATTATTCAAGGCGCCATAATATTGAGCTATTTAACAAGGGCGTAGCTGGAATCAACGTTTCGCCAATATCGACTAAAAAGTTCCTGAACGTAAATTATGCCCGCAAAAAGTTCAAAGATGTTTCAAACGGCATTCGGACACACATATTTGGGGATCAAGCGGAGGAGGATGACCTGGAACAATTGAAAGTGAAAGCAGCCGAATATGACGAAATAATCGCGCAGCTAAAGGACCGGTATGCTGATCCAGAAACTTCGAGGGACGATCAAGTAAGGATACTTTCGGTTTTACCACAATCTTGGACAAATCAAAGAGTAATGGCAGAATTTGGAATAACAAACAAGTACATCGTATCACAAGCTAAATTCCTTGCAAAGCACGAAGGTGTTTTAGCTGCCCCTAACGAAAAGCTGGGACACGGTCTGAACCCGGAAATAAAAAACCAAATTTTGCAATTTTACGACAGTGATGAGATTACACGAGCAACCCCTGGTATGAACGACTACGTTTCAGTGAGGAGTGAAGGTAAGAGGGTTCATATTCAAAAGCGCCTTTTAGTTTGTTCATTAAGAGAAGCTTTCATTAAATTTCAAGAGATGCATCAAAATGCTGTTGGGTTTAGCTCTTTTGCAGCACTAAGACCAAAGCATTGCAAATTACTTGGCAGCACAGGTTCTCATAACATTTGTGTTTGCACCATTCATGAGAACATTAACTTGATGCTTCATGGTCTTAGAAAATATTCATTCGAGAATGATTATAAATTGTGTTTTGAAGAAATATTATGTAGCTCATCAACTAGAACTAAAAAATGTTACCTCCGTGAATGCGAACGATGTCCAGGCTTTTCAGATTTTGAGAGTAGTTTAACAGACAAATTAGAAAAACGTGGTTTAGTTGAAATATCTTTTGAGCAATGGATTTCAACTGATAGATGTAGTTTAGAGACACTTGTTAAACCAATTGATGAATTTATTGCTTATTTTTGTGAAAAGTTGGAACAATTAGTATCCCACGATTTTGTCAAATCTCAGCAGTCTAGTTTCTTGAGAGATTATAAAAGTTGTCTTAAAGACGGCGCAGTAATAATAATTTGTGATTTTTCTGAAAATTATTCATTTGTTTTTCAAGATGCTGTTCAAAGTAGTTATTGGAGTAATGAGCAAGCCACTATTCACCCTTTTGTCATTTATTACACGGAATCTGGAATACTTAAAAATATCAGTTTCATTGTTATCTCAGAAGTGTTGAAACATGATACGATTGCGGTGCAGGTGTTTATTTCAAAACTAATAAGCTTTTGCAAACAAAAATTAAAGTAAAGAAAGCTACGTTTATGTCTGACGGGGCAGCATCCCAATATAAAAATAGGAAGAACTTTGCAAGCCTTTGTAAGTTTAAAAAGAAATACAATATTGATGCTGAATGGCATTTTTTCGCAACATCCCACGGTAAGGGACCTTGCGATGCAATTGGTGGTACATTAAAACGAATGGCAAGATATGCAAGCCTTGCTGTACAACATGAACACCCTATAAAAAGTGCATTAGAGTTATTCGAATGGGCGAACCAAAAAAGTGATGATTGTTTAACAAAAATGTCGTTTTGTTATGTATCACATGAAGAGTATGAACAGGGGGTAGCAGAATGGAATGAAATTTACCGACAGACTAAAACGATTGCAGGTACACAAAAGTACCACTCATTCGTTCCAATTTCAGAAAACGAAGTTTTTGTAAAACTGTTTTCGAATGACGAAGAAGGCAGGATTCATAATATATATAAAAGCAATCAATAGTTTATATAATGTTTATGTAATATTATCAATGACCGAGACTAATAAATGGTATATATAAATATAAATCCAACCATAATTCATTATTTTTGTCTTATAACTTTAAGTGAAGCTTTTTCAATCGACGAGCTGTTAAGAGTAAGTAAGAGGCACATACATGTGTTTTAAAAAGGCTAAAAACACAAGAGAAACAATCGTTAGCTATTGTTGTTTTAATATCACGAGTAATTTATGAAAAGGGCGTATTTTTTGAGGTTTTGAAATTTTATTGAAAGAAAATCAGAAATATCTTGAAAACGGTTGCGTTTACGTGGTTTATCATTATCATCATTATTGTTTGTAATGATCTCCAAAACCATATTGTAACATCAAAATTTATTTATAAGAATGAATAACCAAAATTTGAAATATACACCAAAGTTCGCTATTTGAAAAACTTTTTTATTATAAGAGCGTCCATCCTAGAAATTTTTTTAAAACGTGTCTTTTTTCCTCAAATTTCCATACAACAAATTAAAAAAATATTAAAAATATGTTTTTTTTGATATTTTATTTTAAGTAATTATTTTTGATTTTTCTTAATGAAAAAAAAATATTTTTTCTGTGTATATTTTTTTAAGAAAGGTTTTTTAGTTCCCTACAATTCCCTTATATAAAGTTTTTCTCTAAATGTAATGGTTTTTGAACTACGATTTTTCAAGTAAAATGTTGGAAAAAACACATACGCCCATCTCAAAAGTTACTCTTGAACCCAAATTATCTTAACACCAGTGGAATTTTTTTTTCCAACGTACCGAACTCATGTGCCAAGTTTCATCCAAATCAATGATGATCGGGTATGATTTTTGGGATTTCCGGCACATTCTGCCGAATCAAACCAAAATTTTAGGGTAGTTTTATACATATATTTACTTCAAAAATCAAAAGAAAAGTTAATCGATGGAGCCTTAAATGTAAAATTGAACGCATTTTTGCTTGATGCCCTCCATCAAAGTCTTTACAGTGTCATCCGGTACCAGTTTCTCAGTTTTTTTTTTTTTCCATTTTCTTAACATGTCCTTCTCGTCTTTGACTGTCTTCTTGCTCTTCCGAAGTTCCCGCTTCATCATTGCCCAGTACTGCTCCACCGGGCGCAGCTCCGGACAGTTTGGCGGATTCATGTCCTTTGGAACAAAATGGACAGAATTGGCCTCATACCACTCCAGGACACTTTTAGAATAGTGGCATGCCGCCAAATCTGGCCAAAATAGCGGAACTTCGTCGTGCTGCTGCAAGAACGGCAAAAGGCGCTTCTCGAGGCACTCAGATTTGTAGATCTCGCCATTTACTGTGCCCTTTGTCACGAAAGGCTCACTCCTCAGTCCGCATGAGCAGATGGCCTGCCAAATGAGATATTTGGAGGCGAACTTCGACATTTTCTTCTTCTTAAATTTGTCGTCCACATAGAACTTGCTCTTGCCGGTGAAAAACTCCAACCCCGGAATTTGCTTAAAATCGGTTTTAATATACGTTTCGTCGTCCATCACACAGCAGCCATATTTTGTCAGCATCTTCTCGTAGAGCTTCCGTGCCCCAGTTTTAGCCGTCGATTGTTGCCGCTCATCGCGGTTTGGGAAGTTCTGTACCTTGTATGTATATAGTCCAGCTCTCTTCTTTGCATTCTGGACGTAGCTCTGCGACATGCCGATCTTTTTAGCCAAATCACGGCTTGAGACGTTGAGATTTGCTTTAATCATCCGCTTCACCTTTCTCTCCGTCTTTTTGTTCTCCGGTCCCGGTTTTCTTCCAGCTCCTTTGCCGTGGACCAACGTCAACCGCTCCTGGAACCGCTTCAATACTCTGGAGACGGTTGAATGGTGAATGTTCAACATTTTTCCCAACTGCCGGTGCGGCAGGTCAGGAAATTTCAGGTGTTTGAAAACTTTCTCCCCCCTTTCTTTCCAAAAAAATCCTTCTATTTTTTTTTTTGCATTATCAAACCCCCACCCCCAACCACACAGCGACGTGACTAATAAAACCACCCCCCCCGCGCGCTCCCCCCCCCACCCCCCCCCCCCCCCCCCCCCCCCCCCCCCCCCCCCCCCCCCCCCCCCCCCCCCAAATAAATTTCCTTCCTTTCCAACCAAAACGCCCACCCCCCCCCACACAGCCCCCCCCAAACCTATAACCCCCCACAACACTTCCTCCCCCCCCCCAACCCCCCCCAACAAACATTCCCACGCTTTTTCCCTCCCTCCTTGTTTTTTTTCTTCCTTCTTCCCCCCCGTTTTTTTTTTCACCCCACTTTCAAAAAAAACCCAAAAAAAATTTTTTTTTTAACCGCTAGTTGTGTATTTAACAATCATGTTTAATAGATATTTCATGAACGTTTTGAAGCTCTGTTGTGCGACTAAGGTCTGTATCCGCAATTATCCGCACACCTCAAAACATGAACAAAACATAAATTTCGCATTATATTTCCATCGTAGTTGTTTATTTCAGATTCATGGGGTGTGTTTTAACAATTCGTGGCGACAAAACATAGTTATTCGGTATTTGCATAAAATTTTCGAACTTTGCGCTTAACTCCGTCCATTAGGGTTTGTACAGACTCTTCAGAAATCGTAGAAGCCGTCTTTGTCCAAATTTGCTGGAACTGTTTGATTTCTTTGATCCTTGCTTCTTTCCAGAAAGCTTCCGCTTCATCAGAGCCCAATATCTCTCGATTGGTCGTAGCTCTGGGCAATTTGGCGGGTTTGAGGTTTTTGGTACAATGTTCACTTGATTTGCTTGGTACCACTCCATCACAGTTTTAGCATAGTGGCATGAAGCCAAATCGGGTCAGAACAAAGGTTTTTCTTTGTGACTTTTGATGAAGGGTAGCAATCGCTTCTGCAGACACTCTTTCTGATAGATCTCCTTGTTGATTGTGCCTGAGGTGACGAAAGATTTACTCTTTTTGCCACACGTGCAAATTGCTTGCCACACAAGGGAAATTTCGATACCTTCTTCATTCTGAAATGCTCAGCTATAGCATTTATGGCCATAGCAGAATAAAAAACCAGCCCTGGAAGCTGCTTGAAATCCTCCAGGACATAAGTTTCATCGTTCATAACAACGCATGAAAACTTCGTCAAATATTCGCAGTACAAACGTCGAGTCCGTGATTTTGCTGCCAAGTTCTATTTGTCGTTGCGATTTGGAACTGTTTTTACTTTATACGACTTAAGTCCCAAACGTTGTTTTGATTTTTGGACAAAACCAGGCGACATCCCTATTTTCCGAGCCACCGTTCGAATGGAGAGATTTGGGTTTTTCGTTAATATCCTTTTCACCTTTCGGTCCATGACAGGATCAGCGCGTCCAATGTTTTTGTCACTTCTCGGTTTCCTCTCCACCGTCAAACGTTCGGAAAATGATTTTCGCACATCGTTAACAGTGGATTCAGGCAAATTCAATGTTTTTGCAAGGTCCCGTATTGACAAGTCAGGATTTGCACTTGTTTTTCTTTCGTCACCATCTCGAATAATAAACATGAAATGTAAACATCAATAAAAGTCTTTTTCATCATAGACTCTCAGGTATACCACAGTGAAATTTTTCATTCCTACGTGCAATATTTCAAAAGTTATAATGATTTGAAGGTGTCCGGATTAATGTGGATACAGACCTTACTAGTGAATAAAGTCAGCCTATAAGCTGCTATACTACTTCGTTCATGTTCTAATAACAAGTAACGAAAAAATATGTAGCCTAATGGTTAAGCTAGCCGCTAAGTGACCAGAAGGTCGAGAGTTCAATACCAGGTCCAGTACTAATTGTGTGTATCACTACACCAAGTTTATTTACGTTGCAATCATTGTTAAAAGTCTCCGTAACAAGAAGAATGCAGCTATCTCTTGATTACTTGTTAAACATTCATTGAAATGGAACGGTTAACAAATACTTCTCGTACAACAACGCTTGCTAGGTGCGTCTGTTTTTATGTAATAACTATGTTAGTTTAACACGAAGAATTTTTAACCCGTCAAATACATGAATCATGTATTAATCATATTATTTTGGTTTCGTCCCCGCTTTGTTTGTGTTTGTTGTTGCGGGTTTGTTTCCGTGAAAGTTTCGTTTAAGCTATTCTTAACTTCCACTCGCTTCGTTTTGTCAAATGGTTATTTTCCGTAAATCATCCGTTTCCCCATTTTAAGGACCATAACAAAACATTTATTTGAAGAGCACGTGTTTACTTTTAAGTGTAAATCTTTTGCAACATTTGAAGAGAAATAAGTGTCCTGTTAAATGAGCACCTTGAACCGTTGTTTTTGACATCTACTTGTTTAACAATCCTGTCCGATCATTATAATCTCACCAAAACTAGGTACTCTTTCTCGATAATTAAACTGTCGCCATGCTTGATAAGCAGACCCAAATTTAAAAAATCAACCACCTTCACAACCCATTTTTTTTAGTTTTACGAGCGTATTAGTTGAACGATTTTTATTGGAAAACTAGGAAAGTTTAAATTAACACTTCACTGATCATTCTTGAAAAAAAAATAAAAAATAAAAAACAGAAACACGTTTTCAATCTATCCCTAGTAAACGCGAGCGAATTCCTTTAAATTCCACTAGAACGATTTTATCCCTTGACTGATAGGCTTATTTCGTCTGTGATTTACAGACTTCTTCAGTTTTGAGTACAGTACAGGTCGAGTCAACTTCATAAATTAACCTTTCGCAATTTTAGGGTCAAAAATAAATATGTGTTCCTCAGAAACAGTTTAAAAAGACCCGTAGATATCTAGTAAATGCTATTTGAATATTGAATGTACCTTCTCATGGTTTATCCTTATCCCTTGATCATTTCTAACAAAACAACTATTTACAAATTTATTTAATATTCTATTTGAGAGAGATCAAACTAAAACCACCCGGGGTTATACAAAACATACGCAGTTAGACAAAATATGTGAGCGATTGAATTAATATTCTCGTCTTTCTCAACTCACTTTTATGTTTCAAAGGATGCTTGCATGTGTTACTCCCAGAGCACCGAAACTTACATGAATTTTTGGTAGTGTGTATTAGAAATTCCCCACCACGTTAAACGCAATTTCGCGGCGAATTTTTTGCCGTGATCAATCACTGCCGGTGGAGTATCAAAAATTAGTCTGCGAACTGCTTAAAACGAACCATATTTAAATCATAATTGTTACGATCTCCCAAAATAAACGTTTCAACTTAAAAGTAAATGATTTAAATTGCTTGTTTCACGAGAAAAAAATCTTTCATTAACAAATTCCCGAAAGTGGCCTCGAGTCAGTCCTCAAATACTGTACCATGGACATTAATGCTCACCTTTCACGTCACGGCACCACGAGCATTACAATAATCTCATTACCTAGATTCCGTTCATCTTTTCAACAACCGAGAACCGTCAAACGGAGACCATCCAATGTCTTGACGTTAGCGAATATGTACACTCCTTTACACCTTGATCAAAAACTTGTTTCATAACTGTTATTGACTTTGCTTCACTCCGAGCAGAGCAATACAATTACCGTTCCCGCAGCAGAATGGCAGTTTCCTTTCTTCCCTAGAAGTGCGCGCCGGTGCCTGTGCCGAGAAAGTAGAACTTGTCACTTACTTTATTCTATCCCTATCACGATCATATTCGTTTTGGTTACTGGAATTGCGCAGCACCAAGCAGCACTTTCGCCGACCGAACCGTACCTGCAAGGCACCAACTTTAAAACCTGCCATCCGAGGTGAAACTAAAACTTTGCATTTGGCTCTGAGCAAAGAAGAAGAAAAAAATTCTTGCAAAATTTCATAATAAAAGTTGGAAAAAATGTAATGCAAACAAAAAGCATCCTCATCTTATGAGGGAAACGACACCCATCCCACCTTTCGTCACCATCGGAATAATAATAAGTAAGAGCGAAACCCTGTAATAACAATTTTCTTCATTCCTCCCTGGTTGCGGTGGAACACGTCGAGAGGTTGTCCCAGTAAAGAAAAAAAATAAGAAAAGAAAAAGTAATGGAAGCCAAGTGCCACTGGTGGTCGAATATTTTCTTTGCGTTGAAATTTTTAATTAAGTTTTCCCCCGAGATGACGAGGACCACAAGGATGCCACTGCAGACGAAAAACAGGGTGAGAAATGGGAGCTTTCGTCGAATGGAAATGCTCAGAGCAGTGCACACACGCCTGCTGAGTGAAATTTTTCACCTGGGAAAAGGTTCGGGTGCATTATTGGGTTGAGGATAAATTACCTAAAAATGCCACAAATGTGACATTTTATTGCCGTTGGACTATTTCCAGCTGACGGAAGACAGGTACGTTAGGGGTGAGAATGGAAGTCAACCACAGGCATTGGTATTGGCGGGGTTATTTACAGGATTGGAAATGAAGGGAGCTCAGCATGACTGTTCTTTGCCTTCTTTGTTTGCAAGGACTTCGAGTTGTGAATAGTGAGCTGGGACCGACGGTGATGAACTACAAAATTCTCAATGCTTGGAGATTTGTGAGTTTGAATTCACTATTGACATCCTCTTGCATTTGGTTCTTCACTTGGCCAGAAGGTTGTATACAGGCAATTTGTCAATGTGCTCAGCGAGTTGCCTTGAAAGTGGAGCCTGTCACACGGATGATGTAAATGAAGTGATGTGAAAGGTAACCCTTATTATCTTCATATCCCAATAATCCTTATGCGAAATATAATTTCCCTAGGCTATGATTGGACCTGACCCAAAGGACATTTGTGAATGAGCGATTTTTCAAATAATTGTTGTTGTTGTTATTTTTCATTAATGAGACTTCACATCCATCGGATGCATTGGTGTCAGTTTTAATTGTTCAAAGTGTAACAGAGTGTCAAATATAAGGTGAATGTTGTTGTTTACAATAAATTAGCTGAACCCAGTGCGAGCCTTGCAACGCTTACAACTAAATGAATGAGAATTTAATAGAACGGGTGCTTTTATGATTTTGTTTAATGGGAACGAAATTTGTTAAAATATTTTTGTTTGCTAATTTTTGAAGTTTCTGCAAAATAAACCGTAGGTGTGTGTTTTTAATTTAACCCTCGGATTGTTAGTTTATACCATAGTTTTTCTTTCTGTGTAAGATCATTTGATAGACAAAACATTTATCTTCAAACTACGCCGTATCCTGTCAGTTAGAACGTAATTTTCTCTTGCATAACCTTAGATTAACTTCTTGAGAATAATGTAGTTCTGAGAAAAACTCAAGCATCCTCCATTCCTGACAAAGAAGGGGTTCAAACTTCTATCAGGACATGCTGCCTACCCGAGAAATGCACATTTTGTGTTTTAGTTGCCTGGATTATTCTCATGTTGGTAGAATTTCTGTTTTATTTGTACGAGAGCACTCTACCCCCCCCCTCCAAAGAGTTGAAGGGTCACGGACCACCATAGAAAAAAATCCTGCCTCCAAATAAATATTTCTGTTCCATTTGTATGAGTATGTCCAGATAAGGGAGGTGTCTCAAACCACCATAGAAAAAAATCTTATCTTCAAAAACCTGCACATGCCAAATTTGGTTCCATTTGCTTGATAAGCTCTCGAGTTAAACATAAATTTGTGCTTCATTAGTATGAGACCCCATAATAATTCATATGTTTGGTTGAAATTTGTGTTATATTTGTATGAGAGCGCCCCCCCCCCTCGCTTCCAAAAAGTGGAGGGGTCTCGAACCACCGTAGAAACATTTCTTGCATTCATCTCCATATTTTTATGGGAGCCCCCCTTTCACAAAAAAGGGGAGGGGTCCCAAACCACCGTAGAATAATTTCTTGCCTTCAAAATTTTCCACATGCCAAATTTGGTTCCGTTTGCTTGATTAGCTCTCGAGTTAAACAGAAATTTGCATTTCATTTGTATGAGAGCCCTCCCCCCCTTTAAGACGGGGGAGGAGGCTCGAACCATCATAAGAACCTTCTCCAACCCTAAAAACCCATGCATATAATTTTCCATGACAGTAGGGATAATTCTAATACTTGTTTTAAATTTGTGTTTCATTTGTATGATAGCCCCTCCTTCCAAGAAGAAACATTTCTCGCTTTCAAAAACTTACACATGCCAAATTTGGTTCCAATTAATTGATTAGTTCTCGAGTTATGCAGAAACTTCTTTTCCATTTGTACAAGAGCCTCCCCTACTAGAGAGAGGCGGGGTCTCAAACCACTATAGAAACATTTCTTGCTTCCAAAAACGCTCATATGCTAAATTTGGATTCCTTTGCTCGATTACAGGGTGCGGCAGAAAATAATGCGAAAATGTTCAAACTTGAGTATTGGGTTAATTCGTGTAGCTAGTGACTAATTTCTGTCGGGAGTGTATTTGTTTATGTTTATTTTCAAGTGCTGCATCCAAACATGCTATTTGTTTTATTGCAAATTCGTCGAAATGTTCGCGAAAGAAGTGATCACCAGTTTGTTGCTCGCCCAGAAGAAGCCGAAAGAGATTGTCAAGGTGGTAGGGTGCCTTTTGGCAACAGTTTACCGCATAAAAAAGTCCCTGCAGGATGGTCCTAAGCAGCGAAAGCCGGGAAGCAGACGTCTGCGCTTTGCACGCACGCCAAACGTGATGAAATCGGTCCGTGCAAAAATTGCTCGCAACCCGGTGCGTTCCATAAGAAAACTTGCGCAGGAAGCCAATATTTCGGAGAGATCCATGCGGAGGATCATCAAAAAAGACCTGCATGCATCTTCCAGAGCCAGAGTGAAACGCCACTTGATTACGGACCGGGTCAAGGAACTACGAGTGACTCGTTTCAGGAGATTGCTTTCCTTGTTGAAGAAGGAAAAATGATAATCCTGTTCTCCGACGAAAAGCTTTTCGGCATCGATGCTGTGGCCAGCAGCCGCACGGACCGGTTCATTTCACCGCAGAAAATGGAGAACGTTCCGGAAAAAGTGAAATTCAAATTTCAAACCAAACATCCAGCTGGTGTCATGATGTTTGGCTCTGTGGCGGTTTTAAAATGCTGCCTGTTTTCATTGATGCTGGAGTTAAAATCAATACCGATGTGTATATCGGTATTTTAAAGGACCAAGTGCTTTCCTGGGTGAAGGCCAACTTCTCCGAGGACCAAAACGTTGTCCTACAGTAGGATGGAGCGCAGTGTCACACGTCCAATCGAACCCAACAATGGTTGAACGATAAGATGAAGTTTTGGCCGAAGGATTTGTGGCCCCCTAGCAGTCCAGATGTTAATCCGTTGGATTATTCGATTTGGGCATATGTTGAAGCACGAGCCTGCAAAACATCACACCCTAGTGTGAAAACCCTGAAGTCAACCATAACACGCACATGGCAGTCAATGTCGCAGGACTACGTCCGAAAGGCATGCTCTGGCTTCCGGCGTCGGCTCAAGGATGTTATTAATAAAAATGGAGCTCACATTGAATAAATTTGTTTAAAAGGATTTTCTAAAGATAACTGCACTCGAAAATGTTGAAATTATTGCTTGAATTAGTTGAAAATGGGATTTGAAAGAAATAGAACAAATTTTCGCATTATTTTCTGCCGCACCCTGTAGGGGGCCCCCCCCCCCCGGGCCCTTTTTTTCCCTCCCCCCCCCCCCCACCAACAATAACCCTTTCTTTGAGATTTAGACAAGTTCATCCCCCCCCTCTTCCTCTACCGCAAGCGGCCCCACCGTTTGGTGGGGGTGGGGGAAAAGACCGTCCACGATCATCTTCAATTTTTCCGGGCACATTTCGACAAGTGTCGCTGGACGCTTAAACTTCGCCACCACGATTCTATAAGCATTGCCCCAAAGGTTCTCATCGGCTTCTTGGCACAACTCTTTAAAGCAGTTTGACACAGGTAGAAGTAGAAGGTTACGTACACTTACCGGTATCCTTCAATGATGAAAATAAGCTCATTACAGCTCTGGTTGCTCCAAACCTGAAAAGTAGACTAATTCTGGGATATGATTTCTGGCGGACATTTAAAATTCAGCCCGCTTTTCAATTCAACTTCTGCGAATCAGTGGACGAGATTGGAAAAGAAGGGACAGAAGACGAGGAATTCCGAGAAGGAGAGGGAAATGATAATAGGGAGCTGCTCACAGGAGAACAGAAAAAAAAGCTAGAAGAGGTGAAAAAACTGTTTAAAATTTCAATTGAGGGAGAGGTTCTAGATGTCACTCCTCTCCTTTCTCACAAAATAGAGCTCAAAGATGAGTTTTCAAATTCACAACCTGTTCGGATCAATCCTTATCTAAAGTCCCCCGAAATGCAAAAACGCATTAACCGTGAGTTGGACAAAATGATTAGTCAACAAGTCATAGAACCCAGTAGGAGTGATTGGGCTCTTAGCACAGTGCCAGTCATTAAGCCTACAGGTGAAGTTCGTTTATGCCTAGATGCTAGACGATTAAACGATCGGACTAGAAGGGACGCTTATCCTCTCCCACACCAAGATCGTATACTAAGCAGGCTGGGGCCTAGTCGGTTACTTACAACCATTGATTTGACAAAAGCTTTTTTGCAAATCCCCCTAGACCCTAGCTCTCGAAAATATACGGCGTTCTCGATGATATCGTTGTGGTAAGCAACACATTTGAAGCACACATCCAGGCATTAAAAGAGGTTGCTCATAGACTAAGGTCCGAAAATCTCTCAATTAATCTCGAGAAATCAAAATTTGGTGCTAGTGAGTTACCATACCTCGGGTACATCATCTCATCCGATGGTCTAAGACCGAATCCGGACCGAGTAGAAGCCATAATAAATTACGAAGGCCCAGCATCACTTAGATCTTTACGTCGGTTTTTGCGGATGTCGAATTATTACCGACGTTTTATTCCTCGCTTTAGCGAGATTTCTGTGCCTTTAACAGATCTCTTGAAGAAGAAGCCGAAAACGTTAGTTTGGAATCCCGCAGCTGAGAGAGCGTTCGTTGAAATGAAGGAGAGGTTGATTTCAGCTCCAATTCTCTCAAATCCAAACTGCCATTTCAAATTCAAACCGATGCAAGCGATAATGCCATAGCTGCCATTCTCACACAGCAGCATGAGAACGATGAGAAAGTTGTGGCATATTTCTCACAAAAACTCTCTACAGCCCAGCAAGCTTACGCAGCATCCGAAAAAAAGAGGGTTTAGCCGTGCTGACAGCTATAGATAAATTCCGTCCGTATATAGAAGGCACTCGGTTCATAGTCATAACAGATGCCTCTTCTCTTACTCATATAATGAAAGGAAAGTGGCGAACTTCATCTAGACTCAGTCGATGGAGTATAGAATTGCAGGGCTATGACTTCGAGGTTCGGCACCGAAGTGGTAGGGATAATATCATCCCGGATGCCTTATCCCGTTCGATGGAGACAGCAGTAATAGATGAGGGAGACGTATGGTACTCCACTCAATACAACAAAGTCTTATCGGCACCGGACAATTGGGTGGACTTCAAAGTGGAAGGGGGTAAATTGTTTAAATTCGTGCCGAGTAAATCCGAAGTTCTTGATTTTAGGTTTGAATGGAAAGTTTGTGTTCCGGAAAAGTCTCGAAATGAGGTTCTCCGAAAAGAACACGATGAAGCCTTCTAAGTTGGATACGAAAAATTGCTGGATAAGATCCGAATGAGGTACTTTTGGCCGAAGATGGATGCCTCAATAAGAAAATATGTGGAACGATGTCGAACCTGTAAGGAATGTAAACCATCTATTAGGTGCGCAACTAAGTTCTCGCTGTTTTTTGGTGAAAAAGAAACTTTATTTTGAAAACAAAGGTTACAAACGAATTATTCAGAGTATTGCCCATCACTAGCTACGACTTTTTCCCATCTTCCTGGTAGAACGTGAATACCATATCGATAGAACTATTCGTCTTTTGATGCTATCCAAGAATGAAGCCATTTTGAGATGTCATCATATGAGTAGAATTGCTGACCAGTGAGACCATGTGCCATCGAACGATGGTGCAATTTCATCTTTTTCGTGTCTGTGCTCGTATTGTGGCCGTTTTTCGTGCAGTGCTCGGCTCAATCGCATCAATTGAGTTCGATACCGTTCCCCGGTAATGGTTTCGTTTGGTTTCAACAGCTCATAATAAATAACACCAACTTGGTCGCACCAAATACACAACATAACCTTCGCAGCGTGAATATTCGGCCTAGGCGACGATGTTGAAGCATGCCCGGGCAGTCCCCATGAATGTTTCCGTTTTGGGTTACTGTAATGAATCCATTTCCGTCCGTCACCCGTCACAATGCGATGTCGAAAACTCTTCCTTTTTTGCCGCTGGAGCAGTTGTTCACAGACGAAAAATCTCTTGGCTTCAAATCGTAAGGAACCCAAGTGACTTGCTTTTGAATCATTCACAACGCATGCATTCGCTTAGAAACGGCTTGGCGGGAAACTCCTAATCCTGAACCAAGCTCTTCTTGCGTTTGACACGGATCCTCATCGAGCAATGCCTCCAATTCAGAGTCTTCGAAGTTTTTTGGCCTTCCTTCACGCGGACGATCATCAACACTGAAATCACCGTTTTTGAAGCGACGAAACCAATCACGACACGTTGTTTCACTCAGAGCAGCATCACCGTAAACTTTTTGGAGCTCTCAATGTGCGTTTTCTTCGAATGAAAGAAGTAAATCAACACTTCCCGCAAATGACGATTATTTGGCACGAAATCAGACATCTTCAAACAACCAAAATATATAACACTAAACCAAAATCACTGATTTGGCAAAGCGGTTTGTTTACCATATGTCTGAGCTTGGTTTATGACGCTTGAGATGTACAATATTGACCAGCACTTACTACTGGCGTCATGTATTGCTAAACAGCGGGAACTTAGTTGCGCACCTAATAATATTTCACAGCACCTTACAATGGGTAATCCTCGAATAGCCACAAAGCCCTCTCAGCTTTTAGCGATCGATTTCATTCAATCGTTGCCTCGATCAAAATCTGGTCATGCACACCTTTTGGTAATCCTGGATGTCTATTCGAAATGGAACATTTTAGTGCCAGTTAAAAAGATTTCAACGGATATTGTTATCAAGATTCTGAAGGAACAGTGGTTTCGTCGCTTCTCTGTTCCTGAGATACTGATTAGCGATAATGCTACAATTTTTCTCAGCAAAGATTTAAAAAAAATCTTGGACCAATATCAGGTTAAACACTGGGCCAATTCTCAACATCATAGTCAAGCTAATCCGGTCGAACGCTTAAACCGAGGCATTAATGCTTATATCCGAACATACGTCAAAACTGACCAGCGTTTATGGGATACGAGGATCTCTGAAGTAGAACACACACTGAATAACACTATACATTCGTCTACGGGTCTAACACCATACATGATCCTTTTTTGGCCACGAGATTGTTGCCTGCGGGAAAGAACATCGCCGTGATGTGGATACATCGGATGTTCCAGAACTTGAAAGAGCTGAACGAAAATTAAAAGTTGATCGCACACTGAAAGACATTGTTATGAAACACTTAGAAAAAGCTCATGATAAGAGCGCCAAAGCTTATAATCTTAAGTTCCGAAAACCTGCGCCGGTGTATCAGGTGGGACAGAAGGTTTATAAGCGGGATTTCGTCCAATCTTCAGCTGGAGATTTTTATGACGCCAAATTAGGACCAGCATACACTCCGTGTACCATTGTTTCTCGTAGAGGTACAAGTTCCTACGAGCTTTTGGATAAACAAGGTAAAAACCTTGGCATATTTTCATCAGCGTACCTGAAGCCAGGGGTTCCGGATGACAATAAAGAGCGCACAACTCTTTCGTTCGTTTTCTAGCTGGAATGTTTAGAAATATTTGTATTTTGAATATTCAGGAATATTAGATTTTGTTCTGAAGATTAAACCATACTGTCTCAGCGTCCTTTGTGAATATGATGATCATCGTCTTTTGTGATTTGTACAGCCAATTTCGGTAGAGTGAGATAACGAATCTGATGAGAGGTGAATGTCTAGCTGTTTAGCGTATGTAGTTGTCCTGTTTTTTCATATAGGGATTAATTCAATTACTGTTCATGTAGCAGCGACAGAAAATTCAACCGATCGAAGGCAAATAAAACAATAAATGTAGAATTTTTAGATCGTTATGTGCGGCAGCTATGGATTCAGCTTTCTGCCCTGCGTTTTCAGATTTTGATTGAGCAAGCCATGATTGAACCCGTGTTTCTCAGCAAATTTTTGTAAAGCTTTCCCTTTAAAAGACCATGCTAATATGTTCGGCAAGATCAGCATTCATAAATTAAATCTTCGGAATTATTTCGTTTTGATTGAGAGAAGAAATTTTGCTCTTCCTCGAAACAGTATTCTGTTTTGACATTGGGAGAAGATAAGATTAAATAACCTATTCGCGAAGTTCATTGCGTTAACAAGAAGTCCTCAGATTGGACTGAGGCACCTGTTTGTTGTAGAAACGCAAGTTATGTTGATTTTTGTGAAAAACCGAGAGCATTAAAGTGGCGATTCAACCCTGGAATGATTCAAATGAATTCAACATTTAAAAAATTAATCTAAAACTTTGTTTTGATTAATTTTGAGGGGGGGAGAAAAGGTAGTGTTACCGTTGGAAATAAAATCTTTAGAAGTTTGCCGAGTAGACATAGTTTGAAATTATGTTTTTAGTGTTCTAAAATTAAGTTTTTGTTATTTATTGTAATTATTAATGTCTGTTTATATAAGTACGAGTTATTAATGATATTGAAAAGCATGCACACGTTGAATAAAACATTTAAATAATCGGGAACAAGAACAAGATTTGTAATAGCACGAGTTTAGTACACACAACACAAAACACACTAAAATCTGCTGCATGGGAGCCATCAAAAAAATTGTCACGAGTTGTGGAAAGGAAGCATAAAGAGTGAAGGAGAAAATAATGAAAAGGGTAAGCTACTGGGTACATCGATCACAAGGCTTGGTCTCTTTAAGATATCACAGCCTTCTTCTCTTATCAGAAAGCGAGTAATGGCGCTATAACCTTAAGCCATAAGAGACTAGGGCAGGAGATAGTGCTAATGTCTCAACCGACAAACAAGCTCTCACGTGTGAAAACGCCCTACACTCTTGGCTTTGGAGCCTGGATATGAGTAGGAAACGCTTGCATTCCTGCGGACAACAAAGGGGTGGATTAACATTCTTAGCTTCGTCACTCCGAACAAACTATATACATATGCTTTCTCGCCAAGGGAAGCCTCCCGCACAATCCCATCCATTTTCCAACTCCAGATGCCTATGAAGGTAGCATGAGTTCTCAGCATGTTCTTTAGTAGACATCTAATCAACACTTCCCTCCCAACCCTTACTGATCATAAGGACCTGGCCAGGTGTTGTGCAAAGAGATTGATGGATGAAGAGCCTGTCACACCCAAGGCAGCTCTTCTGGCGCATTCTCAGACTCCACTTGCTACACTTAAAGGGCGAACACGAAATTATTGCGACACATTCAACAGGGCATAACTTTTTTACCATTGGGTAAAAATCAACCAAATTTTGCACACTTTCTCATTGATGTGTATTGTTTACATGCTGTCAAACTCGAAGTCGTGTTTTTAGATTCAACGAAAATGGAGGTGAACCAACGCGAGTCGAGAGAACAAATTCTTTCCAAACACCTGGAATTTCCTGACCTGTCGCACCGGCTGTTGGGAAAAATGTTGAACATTCACCATTCAACCGTCTCCAGAGTGTTGAAGCGGTTCCAGGAGCGGTTGACGTTGGACCACGGCAAAGGAGCTGGAAGAAAACCGGGACCGGAGAACAAAAAGACGGAGGGAAAGGTGAAGCAGATGATTAAAGCAAATCCCAACGTCTCAAACCGTGATTTGGCTAAAAAGTTCGGCATGTCGCAGAGCTACGTCCAGAATGCAAATAAGAGAGCTGGACTACATACATACAAGGTACAGAACTTCCCAAACCGCGATGAGCGACAACAATCGACGGCTAAAACTCGGGCACGGAAGCTCTACGACGAAACGTATATAAAAGCCGATTTTAAGCAAATTCCGGGGTTGGAGTTTTTCACCGGCAAGAGCAAGTTCTATGTGGACGACAAATTTAAGAAGAAGAAAATGTCGAAGTTCACCTCCAAATATCTCATTTGGCAGGCCATCTGCTCTTGCGGACTGAGGAGTGAGCCTTTCGTGACAAAGGGCACAGTAAATGGCGAGATCTACAAATCTGAGTGCCTCGAGAAGCGCCTTTTGCCGTTCTTGCAGCAGCACGACAAAGCTCCGCTATTTTGGCCAGATTTGGCATCATGCCACTATTCTAAAAGTGTCCTGGAGTGGTATGAGGCCAATTCTGTCCATTTTGTTCCAAAGGACATGAAACCGCCAAACTGCCCGGAGCTGCGCCCAGTGGAGCAGTACTGGGCAATGATGAAGTGGGAACTTCGGAAGAGCAAGAAAACAGTCAAAGACGAAAAGGACATGTTAAGAAAATGGAAAAAAAAAACTGAGAAACTGGTACCGGATGACACTGTAAAGACTTTGATGGAGGGCATCAAGCGAAAATGCGTTCAATTTTACACTCAAGGCTCCATCGATTAACTTTTCTTTTGATTTTTGAAGTTAATATATGTATAAAACGACCCTAAAATTTTGGTTTGATTCTAAACATTATAAGAAAATTGGCATGACATTTTCGGTGTCGCAATAATTTCGTGTTTGCCCTTTACCACTACAATCACCGAGCATAATGTTGAATACTGACTAAATAATACAATTATATAGCATGTTATGAATCAACTGTTGAAAAATTGCAAAGAGCTTGAAACTTACGAGAAAAAAAAATTAGTACTTAGTGTTTAAATCAGGCCATCAGGCAATTTTGAATATTTGCATTATGCCAGAAATGTTCAGGTTAATACTCATCATATTACATCATATCGAATAATGAAGTTCCATAGGTGGGTAAACAGAATCAAGTGCAACTTTTATTCAGGATAGCAAGCGATCGTTCGCTACACGTTACAGAATGAACATAATCGGATTGTATTAAGCATCTTTTTATCTCTGAATACATATGCAAGTAAACATCTTACTTATATGCACTTAATGAATTTAAAAATGTTATCGTAGAATTGATGTTCAAATTTTGGTGGATTCAATGCTTATTCAAAATACTATTCACAACGCATAGATATTCAGCACCCAATACAATTGTTTGACTACTATTCGATTGAATAGTTTAATACCCCGTTCACACTACAACCTATTTTAACTGATATAGGGTATCTTGATACCGAATACCATGCACATTATTTCCAGTGAAAACTAAAGGGTGTTCCAATCAAAATTTGGTCAAACAGTAATGTGTGTCGATCACAGTTTTTATTAATAAGTCAAATTCTTTTTCTTTTTCAAGTTCTGTTAATACAGAATACAGGAGAAATATTCAGCCTAGCCTTTTTACCGAATGCGAATTGCCGGGTCTTGCCAAAAGATTTTGTACAGTCTCCTGTCCACTTTATCCGACGCAGAACGCCAGGTTGCCTTGAACTGTTTCTCGTTCACAACAGCTTTTTGAGTCTTCTTAAGGTTCCGCTTGACGATGGCCCAATATTGTTCGATTGGGCGGAGCTTTGGCGTGTTGGGAGGGTTCTTGTCCTTGGGAACCACTTGAACGTTGTTGGCAGCATACCACTTCATGGCCTTTTTTCCGTAATGGCAAGATGCCAAATCCGGCCAAAATAGAACGGAACAATTGTGTCGCTTCAGAAAAGGCAGTAGACGTTTTTGTAGGCACTCGCTCAGATAAATTTCCTGGTTGACGGTTCCGGTCGCAATGTGAACGTTGCTCTTCAAGCCACAGGTACAGATGGCCGGTATTTGCCGCCATTTCTCGTCCGGTTGTCGTACAAAATTCCTGTCCAGGAAGCTGTTTGAAGTCTGCCTTGACGTAAGTTTCATCGTCCTGTACCACGCAATCAAACTTCGTCAGCATCGTCGTGTACAACTTTCGTGATCGTGCTTTGGCCGACGTGTTTTGTTTATCGTCGCAATTTGGAGTCAACACTTTCTTGTAAGTCGACAGTCCAGCTCGTTTTGTAGCTCTATCCACTGTTGAAGGCGCCACTCCCAGCTTCTTTGCGACATCTCGTCGTTGGGGTTCCACTCGAAACAGCAGGCAACTTTTGTCGTCGCTGTGTCCTCCGGCTTTTGATTTCCCCCCGATCCAGCTTTCCTGGCTGTCGACCCACGTTCACCGAACACTTTTAATACGTCGGTAACAGTTGATTTAGCCACATTCAAGAATTTCGCCAGTTTGGCGTGAGAGTTTTTTGGATTTTCGCCATGCACGTGCAAAATTTTGATGCGTTGCTTCTCTTCCTTCGACGACATTTTGATAACTGAAGTGCTAATCTTAAAATCAAAATAAAGCCATGATGCTACACGCACAAATTTTCAAAATGAGGGGGTTTTAATGCACGATGAAATGAAATGCGTCAAGTTTAAGTCGACCAAATTTTGATCGAAACACCCTTTAGATGTATAGATGCTGATATAAAGATTGTCTATATCACGCAATATAAGTTGCAGTGTGAAGGGGGTATAAATTTAGGTTTCTCGTGTTAGTTGAGGAGGTTTTTCAAAGTTGACTCATAGCTTAAATTTCGTAATATTTCGTTTCCATGCATGCTATCTTAAATTAAATCATCTGATTTAAACGAAACAGGAAAAGGTTTGCATCCTAAAAATAGAACGCGAAATTTCTTTCGAAAAGTAATAAATGGAATTTTCCGGTAGGCCGCACACCCTTAACTCACATCATCACTTCCTTTACAAAATGCATCGCCTACTAAAATCATGTTAGACAGTTTTCACACTCGTTGCATTTTTTTTTTGCTTGATCCGTACTCAGTGCCCACTATTCTCCTCCACTTCCTTCCTGCCGAGAAGTTCGGTGTTCCTCGCCGGTTGTTTTCGCCATCGAAAGGACAACACAAACCAAAGTGCGCCATCAGTCACGCTGCTACGCTACACACAGTAACTGGAACATGGTGGTTTAGCTCGACCGATCGTTGAGTATAGATTGTGGAATGGAATGCGGAAAATTGGAGAACAGGATGCAAAAAGGGAAAAACAATAAAAACATTCCCATCCAAGTGCTGTGCCCAAGTTTCATGCCGTGCGCCGTCGCACTGGAGGTTGTACTAAAATTTGATTTTGGACCAAATTTCCATTCCAGTCCATGCACTGGAAAGTTGGAGACATTCTCAAAGTCTCTCCCGAGCTGATGAAGGAGAGCATCGCACCATGGGAGATTCTCTCCACAGCCTCCCAAAACATTGTCAGGGACATTCTCGCAGTCGCAGCAACCGAGAGTGATGTTGTTAATCAAATGACATTAGAATCTCTTCCCTGTCTGTCAGATGGTGGCAACTGTTTGCTACTCTCTGGTACACATTTTCCCTCCTTTCTGCGGGTGAGATTCTCCCAGATCAAATGAGTTGTGTGCTGCTGTGATGGTATGGCTATCCCGCCATCCACCGCTCACCACCAATGACGAATAAATTACTATAAAGTGGATCCGTAGAGAATGATTAGCATACAACATACCTGGAATCGGTCGGTCCGCGGGAGGTGAGCTGTTTGCGTGGGAATACTACGAAGGAGCGAGTGAATCTGAATAGGTAGGCTTTTAAGAGGCGCGAGCTGAGAGACGTGATGATACCGAGATGAATGTATGTCAATTAATTCATCTGCCTTGAATGCCAGGTGATTGATGGGTATCAATCATTGGAAAATGGCGAGAGATTAAGGGTGGGGGTGAGTGCTTTCCGTATGGTGGAAACTTTTTCGACAGGGAAAAGCGCACCAGGCGATGAGGGGTAATTATGCTAAGTGGCAACAGATTACGGAGGAGCTTCGTAATTGATAGGACTTTTCGGAAGGAAGGTGGTTAGGAAGTGATTATTTGAAGTTGTTACGGTCGAACAGGAACAATGAGCCTTCTTCTTAACTGTTAGGAGTCGAAAAGTGCAGAACAACTTTCTGAACTAGAATTTGAAATGTACGTCTTATGCGAAGGTAAAGGGGTGAAAAATGAAAATCTATCACTTGATTTTTGGGAATTAATTTTGTTTGGGCATTAATAATTTCAGTCAATCCAAAAATTGAGCGTACACCAATGACGAGAATTATTTTCGATTATATTGAGAGGATGTAACAGTAAAAAAAATCTCTGATGTAATTCAACTCTACAATTGCTTGGCTTACGCAGTATGATGATGTAATACTGTGTAATACGATAATGTAACCATCTTTTGTAGCAAGGTAACTTCCCATAGCAGTGGAATAATCTGAAAAACGATTTGATCAGGATTCTATTGTTGTTTGTGATCATCAAGCTCCTGTATGAAAGGGCCAAAATAGTTTGGGTGGGACTGTAAGTAGAAACACTTACAAGAAACCCGCGAATATAGGGAAGAGAATGTCCTTCCAAAAGCAAGTTCACACTCACAGCACAAGAATCGAGCCCTCGATTGACAAAATAAACCCAATGGGGTCGAGGAGCTCACCCTCGTGCCGCGAAGTGTTAACAATAGAGAGGGGGCAGTCCCATGCTCCCTATCCAAATCGTTTCACTTGGGTGCCCTGATGGTCCCTCCTTTTCCCCATTATAGGTTTTTTAATATCTATATATATAAAACAGAGTGGCATAATTAAGACCGCGTATAACTCGAGAACGGATCCTCCGATTTAAGTTGCCTTTTTATTTTTCCCCCCACTTTAAAAAAAAATACAATTATTAAAAATAAAATCTTCCAAAAAATAATTTTTATTCAATATTTTTTTTTTTTTTTTTACCCCCACCACCCCCATTACATTTTCTCTTTCTATCTCTCCATACTTTTCAATTATTAACTTTTATAAATCACAACTCCACCCCCAATCACGTTCCCACGCTCCCATTGCCCCCCGAAAAACAACACAACCAAAACTCGTTTTTCCATTTTTATTTTTTTTCCCCCCATGACATCAACGCTTGCCTTAAGCTTTCGTATTTGTGGCAATAGGGTATGTGTCCCTTGACTCAGCCTAATATGCAACGATCGATTACATGTTTTATTATTACTCATACAAAATTTAAGCTATAAGCGATATTTAGCTTGCTATACACTTGCTTAGATACGTTAAATAAGATGTTTAGTAATATGTATCACGAAAAGTTACACAACTTTTTTTATAAAGTCAGAAACTTTCGAGGGATATGGATGTAATATCGGTCGATAAGCATCAAATTGGGCCTATTCATGGATGCAACTTCATCCCATTCGATCTTCTTTTTATTAAATGCAGTCTTTGTATGGTTTTTCTTCAAGATTTTATGATTTAAGGCATTGCCAGCTGTATTCGCTTTATCCAACATAAAATTTCACAAAACAACCTTAACGTAAACTGCTTTGAAACACTTAAAAGATTTTCACATATGATTTATTGTCGGTTCGATAGTGAAAACATAATAATTCATTCTGCACTGGTTTTGTTCCTTTGGTTTTTGTTTATATGAGCCATTTGGAAAATATTCAACCAAAACTCATACATTTTTAATGAAAATTTTATCAATAACATCATTTTTACTAAGTTATCCAGACAACAGGCCATAGTTGGGAACAAAGAAAAAAATATGTCCCTAACATTGGGTCTACGATTTTCTTGTAAAATCATTGTTATTTTATCTATGTGGATAGTTAGTTTGTAACGTGTGACTATTTTCTGTACATCTTGGTTGCATTATTTGGTTTATTGCTTCAATTTAACCAAATTTAGATCATGCGAAGATCAGGAGTTAATTTGTTCAGCTTAACCAGTGAAATCATGATGTCTAAAAAGTTACGAAAATCTTAAATTACATGGAAGTGAACAACAGTAAATTGATTAATAATGTCCGAAATGCTTCGAATTAAATCGGTCATCATGATGGCAGCATAATTTTGTTGATTATCGCTGAATTAATGACATATTTGGTACATAGGCCGAATAAAGGAGCTAGGCTAACGTTACATCCCCTTACCCTAAAAAAAACACATCATTACAAAAAAAAAACAAATTCCCACACACCCCCTCCCCCCCCCTTTTTTCCATCTTTCTTCCCACAGACCACTTGCCTCCCCCGTTTTTCCCCCCCTCCACCAACCAAAAAAATTATTACTTTTTCCCACCCACCCTCCAAAAAACCCATTTTTGTGCCCCCCTTTCACCAAAAAAAAAAAATGATTTTTTTTTTTTATTTTTACACAAAAAACAAAAAATGAGGTAACAAACTAAAAAAATAAATAAATCATGAATGCTCGGAATTATTTGAATCATAAAATCGGTTAAAGCGGAACAAAGTTCGCCGGGTCAGCTAGTTTAGTATATTTTGTTTTGGTCATGTGATTGCTTACGTTGTGTTATAAAATTTGCCTGAAAGTAAAATTGGTAAGGGTTGTATACCGTTCCTTACTTATTGCTTCAAAGTTTGTCGTCACGGTGTGTCATATGGTATTGCTCGCGGTCATGGGATAGGGAAGAGAACAGGAGAAAGGAGAGAAAGCATTAGTAATTGGTAACATGCTATGCGCATGTGAGATTTTCATGGTGATATTCTCACAAAGCGCATTCAGAATGGTTCGACGGATGCATATGAGAGATCATTCCCGATTACTTTCCACTGGTTGACTCAATTCCATCACGATTGGTTATAGAAGACAAGAAACGTTTTACTACGTGCTACATTTTGGAATATCAGGACAATGATCCCCCATAGCATCTTCAAGTGATCATTACATTTCAGGCACATTTGAACCTTAATGTGGCAGCCTATTCACACATGAAATCTGCCGCGACCAACTTGGTAGAACGCGCCCATGCCCCTTTCTGAACCAAAGGGCAGGGAATTGCTCAACTTATGCAGCATGCTCATAAATTTTTAAAATTGTTTACCACACATCATGTTAAATTAAATTTCAGAAATGAACTATCTTTGATGTTGCAAAATTGATCGTTCTCCTCCACTATTTCCAAACTTATTCGTTTTATAAACACAATACTTTATATGCAACATAACGTGAATTTTGGTAACAGGGCATATGTCAACAAATGATCTTATTTTGGATTGAAATGGCAACAACCAGGAAATAAACCGATATTGCTACGCATACTCTAGTGATTAGTATGTGCCTTCGTGGGAAATTGATTATCATTTCTAGCAGGACAATGATCCAATGCACATCTCGCACAAAGTATGAAAGTGGTTGCTTTGCGATGTTTCTAAACAACTTAAAAGCCTTTAACACACTGAAAATTAAATTTAGTTTGTGATATGATATCCTAGGTAAAACTCACGATTATGTTCGTTGTTTTCTGCAACGAAACTGAATGTTTACCGAATATATTATAAAGAAAACAAGTACCAATAATTTACTATCTACATATTATTATGAACTAACTATTTACAATGCGTTAATGCTTGGCGTACCCGTTACAACTTATTTGTACTCTTTATTGAGCTACGTTCATGTTTAATGCCACACGCGTAACCATCAAAAGTACGAAGCATTTCTTGACACATAAAGAACATTCGTGCATTGTACGAAAACAATACAAAGACTTTGAATATATTGTTACACATAGAAAGAAACGTTCTCCTGGCGATGGCATGAATGGAACGTGACAGATCTGCTTAAGCGGCACGTAAAAAATCGCAACCATGGATTCATCGTTTTTAATATATCTGACATGGGATGTGATCCTGAACTTTTGAGATGAGCTGTTATTGAATCTGTGGTTGATATTACTAGGTCACGATGACTCGTGAGATTTATCCTGATTATTACGTATGAAGTCACCATTTTCTAAAGTGCTTTTCTCTTCTATTTTAGGATAAACCAATGATTCTAGCTAACCCCAGCAGCAACACCAACATGTACGAGTACGACAGAAGAGCAGCGATAGGCTGATCCTCACGAAATTTATTTTGTAAAAATGTGTAATCATAGCATTTCGAGATCGCAAGCAATATGAATATGCCATAAAATATAAAAGAAATGTTTTTAAAGTACCAATCCATGTTTGCGAAACGAGCGAAAGCGAATTTATGAGAAAATATTTTCAGTGCAGTCGCTGGATTTGAATTTATTTTCTATGATAATCTTGCATTATGTGCTCATTTCTTCAACATGTGAATGAGTCGTTTTTGTTGTTTTTTTGTTTGTTTATTATTAGCACTTAATTCAAAAGAAAAAAAATGTGTCGACAATGTGTACAAGTTGTTTGAGTGATTTCACTTACATCTACGCAAATATGAAGATTTGTTAAATAATCACAGGTGTAGGATCAATTTCTAACTGTAATCATTTCTTGAAACATTTTCTTGCGATCTGCGATGAATCGTTCATTTTTTTCCGTTTTTTATTTGTCAATGGTTTTATTAATCAGATTAGTTCAATTAGACAAAACTCGGAGTTATACTTAGGCTTTGTCCCAATTTACGAATAAATTTTAATTTTCACTTAAACTTGAACAGATGGAAAATAATCGATTAAGTTTGCTACTCGAGCAGACTTATTTCTGACAGACGGGAACTCAATTTTAAAAGACATTTTATCGAAAGTTTGTTGATCAATCACAAAGGGATTTTAATCGATCAATCGATTATTTTCCATCTGTCAAGTTTAAGTAAAATGAAAATTTATTCGCGAATTGTTACACAGCCTATCCTAAGTATCCATACATTTGCAAGGAAACCACTGTACTTTTCTAACACAGACTTCCCAATGACGGTCTTTCAACATCTGTCTATGCATTGAATACACGATGTCGTCTCTCATTCTACTTACCTTCTTACTTTCATTGCATTAGCCGGATACAACTGCCCTCTATACTGATAGGAACCAATGTCCTATGAATAGAAGACTCCTCTTAAGGTGAATCGCTGCTCCATGTAATTTTTCCTATCTTTTATCTCGCTCTCGCAAAATTACCTTGCTATTTCAAATTGATAAATCTCGATTGTTAGTGAATGAACACCGAATCGAACTCTATCAGATTGATCACATCAAGTAAGCATACAAACTGATGTGATAAAATTTTCAATATCTAGTAAAGATTCTGAGTTGTATCAATTCTAAATGTTGAGGTAATGGCTGCCGCCAAGAACGCTTCAGCATAAGCCCTTAAAATAAAACATCCAGTGCATTCAGGATTTGGAGATCGCAGCAAGCTCTGCCCACGAACGGTTGTGTTTTCGAGGGCTGTCACGTTTTTTCTGCAATTTGTTTTTTTTTCTTGATTGTGGTTTTTAAGTTCAAGAATATTTAGTGATGTCACAGGTTTATACATTAATTCAACAGGCCTGAGAAAATAAGAAACATGGAGAGTATTTAGAGGGGCAGCCAGGAAAGTTGTGCGGTGGTGTTTTTCGTTTAAATTCGCAGCGCGAGTGGTTTCAGTTCGCGGAAAAACAATCAAAATTCGTCAGAACCGCTGCTTGCCGCCGGGTGTGGTACTTTTTCCTGTGCGCAGGTCCATCGGATCGGGCGCAAATCGATTGCACAAAGTGCAAGGAATCTGAAATTTCAGAATGCCTACAGCGTGATTCTAGAGCTGTGTTGAGGGAGAGCCCGGTGCTATGACAGCAGGTGCACCACGCTTGAGTGCTTGAACCTAGACCTAGAGGAGTTTTGTTATGTTTACGGGGTCTTGTTTGAAATGCAGCAAATAAACCAAAAATATAGTGGATTATAAAGTGTGTTAAAAATGTTAAAATCGAACCTGTTTCCTGCTTGAAAAGTGAAGGGAAAAAGAAAAGAGAAAGAAAAATTGTTGATTTTCTTTGACATGTGACAACCCGTTCCAGCACAAAGGATATTAGTTTCTGCAGAAGAGGAATCCTTAAAATCTCGAACACATCATCTCCTCAAGCTTCAGATAGGAATTGGGGGAGATTCTACCATTATATCTTAGATATGTGTATTTTAATGTATGTATATATTTATGTACATACGTATGTATACTTGATGTATAAATGTGTATATGGATGTGTGTGGATGAGTTCATATGTATGAATATGTGTGTATGATAGCATAGCATAGCATAGCCCTCTCCCCCCCCCCTTTCTCCCCCCCCCCCCCCCCCCCAAAACACCCCCTCCCCACACACCCATTTTGCGTTCTTCAAAAAATATATTTATAAAATAGGGTTTTGGGCCGAAAAATAACACCCTTTTCTCCCCTTTTGACACAGCTTTTTCTTTTCGCTTTCTTCTGAAACTTCTATCGTTGGACACGAGCACTAACTCCCCAAGTAGCACAACTTGTTTCAATAGAGCATAAACATCTCTCTTGAAACAAATTAGGAATAGATTTGTTTGGCTATGTACCTCAAAATCATACACAACAGGAACGGAAAAAGCGCAAGGGTGGAGCCTGTTTGCAACTTGAAATTGTGTCTACAGAGTTGCAATAACATTTTGTAAAACTTTCAAATATTGTAAATCGCGTTGCAAAAAAGTGAAATGATACCGAAGTGTAAAAGAATGCGAGGATAACTTTTTTTTAAATGGATATCGTTATCAACCAAACATTCGTGATCAAAATACAAAGAACTAAAATGATCTAAAAATCGTGTTGGAATAAGTTTATTTTTTAAACGCTTTCAGATTTATGGATCAATATTCTGTTCTACTTCGAAAAAAATAAAAGCCCTTGAATAAATGCTCGAGAATATAGCATTGCTTTAGAACTTGAAAAGAAAAAATAATTTAAAATTATGTTTACATTTGAAAGAATAAGATTTCTGATTAATTTTAACAATAATAAATCGTCATAGGTTCATGTTAGGTTCAAACTGTGGAGGAATGAGTGATATTTTAAAATCTCATTTTGTATTGCAAGATTTTGGCATATGGCTTCTACGAACAAACCAAATACACTACCGGCTAAAATAATGATGAACCCATTCTTAACACGTTAAGTCCTTCTATGTTATTATTCTATGATATGATATATGCAGAAATCTTTAAATTAAATATATCTGGACAATAGCAACAGTAGTAGTCTGATAGTGTTTTTTTTTGTTTACGTATATCTGATTGACTTAGAATTAAAATAAACTGAATTCCACATAATTAAATAATTTTAAATTTAATATTAAATTAAACTAATAGCTGCCTATTTGTTCAAAGGGTAAACATAACGTACTGAAAAGAGGATATTTAACTGGCATTACAAATAAAACAACAATGTCCCATACGCCTTCAACAAAAGAGTACAATCCATTGGAACAAAGAATAAGAATAATTCAGAAGCTACGCCATGTTTTTTACTTTAAAAAACGGAAGGACAATTGAGTGAGGATTTCGTTTATAGGTTCAAACGGAATAATAAAATAAAATCCTAGTATTACTAACCTTCCATATATTCGAAGTCTGGATTGCTCGCAATTTGATTATCCGTAATTTTGGTTTAAGTCATCAAAAAATGTTCCAATTGTATTATAGAATATAATAAAATGTGTTACTTCAATAATTTTAGGCACAAATGTTTCAAAGTGAAGTTATCTTAGCATAGGTGGAAAATATCCAACCGTTCTTAACATGTTTTTGTGTAGAACTTATTGTGAAATTGAATTGTTGAATTGTGTAATTGAATTGTTTATGACGAAAAACTACTAGCCAGAAAAATTCAATCGTATGATTGCTTAAAGAAGCTTAATAAGTAATTTCCTGTTATGAACCACGAGAAGTTAAATAACTTACTTTTAAAAGATGAAAACTTCGTCTCATAATTTGAGTAGGTCTTTGAAACCAATCTTGATAAAGTTGGTCTTGATAAGATTATTTTTATTAATAGGTACTTTAGGTATTTCATTTGAAGCTGTATTCGCTTTACGCAACAGAAAGTTTCATATCACAAATTAATGTTGAACAACATTTAAACAACTTTAATATGATTATTTTCGCATATGATCAATCGATTATTCCTCATTCAGAACATTACAATCGTTACTATAAAGATATTGTTGCTTGGGTTTCGATCTAAATAAGCCATTTGAAAAATATACAATCAAGTACTGATGTATTGAAAATTTAACCAATATCTAAATTTGAGTATGTGATGAATACATTAGGTGTAGTTGGGAACATATAAAAAATTATGTCCTTAAAATTCGGTCTACGGGTTTCTTGTAAAATCATTGACTTTGTTTCTATGTAAACAGTTGACAGAATAAATTCAAAAACATAACAGCTTATGTCATTGCGCACAACTAGTAATCTCACAACTGTTTATTTTGTTTGGGTAGATAATTTATTTCAGCTTTACGTAGGTAGCTATTTTATGTATATTAATTAGCTGGTACAGCCAAAAATAAAAACATTATGCTCTCACTCTTTGAGTGATCCATGTTTAATAGTTAACATGTAAATAGTAATAACCACTACCATAAAAATATTAGCGTATAGAAATTGTATAATGAGCACTTCAAACCATTTTCTTTGTTAGACCAATACAATAACAACAACCTCTGTAAATAAACCTTTATTTATTATTTTTAAATTCATATCAAAACACATGTGGTCGGTAGTGTGCATTTCATTTGGATATATTTCAACCGTCATCACTGTTGTGATCATGTGCAATTGAACGTTGCATGCACGTAACATTTTTTATTGACTTTTTGCTGCGTTCTCAATATGTTGCACATGTGGCTCAAAAAATGCATTTTAAAAATCTTATGTATCAGAGTGCTTCATTGGAACAAGATTGTAACATATTTGTTATGTTGCACTGGAGGTCAAAAATTTTCATAATAATAATTTTCATAATAAACATCACATAAACTGGAAAATATTAAGTTTGCAACGTCACGTTTACTTAGCTGCATGTTTACAAAAACAAACAGGTCTCGACTAACTTCAATGTTTGTTTTTAATGGTCTTGGCATACCATTTGAGCAACATCAATGAAATATCTAGTATATCATGTACGTAAAACATACTCTGCTGTAACAAAATATGCTTTTTGTTACTGCAGAATTACTAAAATGAAACATGAAAACTAAGTGTTGAATATAAAAGATGTTTCGTGTCCCCCCCCCCCCCTCTTTTCCCCCCCCCCCCCGCCCTCTTGTCCTACCCCTTTCTTTATTGTTGATAGACC
This sequence comes from Aedes koreicus, assembly GCA_024533555.2. Lineage (NCBI taxonomy): Eukaryota > Metazoa > Arthropoda > Insecta > Diptera > Culicidae > Aedes > Aedes koreicus. The sequence continues at coordinate 78,695 of JAHHFK020002774.1, read as the reverse complement.
CCCCTCCCTCCCTCTCTAAAAGAAAAAAGAGGAAGGACGCACCCACCCACACAAACACACACACACCCACCACACCCCCCCCACCCCCCCCCCCCCCCCCCCACACACACACACACAACCACAAAAACCCCTCCCCCACTACACATATACGTTAAATAACTACAACAAACATTACTAACTAATCCTGTCACTTGTATATCGTTTTATTTCAAGGAGGATGAATTGCAAAGTGATGAGATTAATATAGGTACATCTTCCCTATTTGTTCCAAATTCAAAACAAAGGGGTAATTCCACCTGAATGATATGGGCTTGTGTCAAAAGTGACGTCATTCTCGCGGAATTAGTATACCACCGATGCTACCCGTCGTCATTGGCTGTGCATGTGTTTTGGATTTTCCTAATTTTCTTAAGAAGTTTCATACTAACTACATACATGGGTACTTACCCAATTAAGGTTCTGGTCCCTAATAAATACCCCAATGCGCAATGATCTGTGATGCTAAAATTTGAGTCCTAAAACTTAACTTCCGGTCATCGCGGGCTTCGCTGACTACCGTTTGTATCGTTTCAGGGAGCGTTGCTTCTAAAGCACTACTTAGGATCACTGCACTTCTTTATTTTCTTTCACACGAGCGAGCGTACATACCCATTACACGTGGAGAGGAAAGTCTTCTGATCACAACAGTACCGTAAAAGTTAAGAAAATCGAAAATAACACGAAAGTAAACAACAGCAAATTGATTAATATGTGTGTGTGTATATACAATCCAACGCCCACCGTCCGACAGTGTTTTTATGGAAGAAAAATGTTTGCAGTTAAACGAACTGTTGTCGAATCGACAAACACTTTTAGCCCGGGAGTTGGAAGGTGATAGCTCTGTTGGGTTCCAGTGACCCATTTCAGAATGCCTGGTTACTCACGTCCATTCCGAGGTCACTTTCACTTACAACAAGCCCCGCATAGACACAGTACAAACATCAAATGGATATAGGTACTGTGCATACACTTCCATCATCAAATCTTACTGTTTTGAGGATGGCACGTATTTATCAGTATCGTTCAAATTTAGTTATAATCAGATAGACCTCACCGGAATTTGTTGTTGATATACAGTCTTCATTTGGACGGCTTCCCTGTGATGCTAAAGGAGGCTGTTATGTCTCTACACTCCGTTATTCGGCAAATATTTTCACATCATCCTTTTCGAATGGAACAGCCCGAATTCAATTAGTACTTCCCGCACAAATGCAATACAACGAAAAACACAGGCAAAAAAAGCACTTCTGAGAATAAAATTTACTTGAAAATCACAATCATTGCGCAACGAAAGAAAAAAGACTTCACAGCTCTCCATCTGTACATCTGAAATTATATGCCAGGCACACACGCGCGCATGCGCGTTAGCTTCGTTCTTTGCTTGTGACCAGCAAATGGCCGTTTGCTACTTTGCACTGGCTTTCTTTTTTCTCTCTCCACACTCTGTCAATAATCAAAATCCCCCGCTATGAGGCGACTCTATCGACTTCTAAACTGCTTATAATCATAAATACTCTAATTTAATCATTTTTCTCCGCGTGGCACAATATTAACCGCACTATCAAACACAATTAAGCTGATATTAACTTTTCCTCCAGGTGCGGGGCCAAAGCACAAAAAACAAAAAAAATAAAAAAGGGGAAAAACTACCGACCATCACAAATTTTGGGAGGGAATCGATTGTATTCACTACATCTTACACAAAACACGTGGAGATCTTATGATTTCACTGTTCGATTAGGTTGAATTACGAATATATTTTTGATTTTTGATTTTATTTTTCGCGAAAAGGATGCAGCAAAAACAAAACACGTCAGTTTCCAAGCACGGCTTGCTGCGATTTTTCAACAACAGCAAATTGATTAATAATGTTTAAATTGCTTCGAATTTTTCTTGACAGCAACATAATTTTGTTGATTATCGCTGAACTAATGACATATTTGTTACCTTGGCCAAATGAAGGAGCTAGGCTTACATTACATCCCCTTACACTATTAAAAAGGTGCATTTTATCTCTTGTTTTTTTTTGTTTAAATATTTTTGTTATATCGTGTACGGTTATTTAATGGAGTATTGAGTGTTATTTTGCGTATTTTGTATTTACGCAGTATTTCAGTCAAGTGTTAAAAATAAGATTTTTTTCAAACCAACCCACATTGGGCTTATCTTACTGTGCCTTATTAGTGAGTTTATTCGTATTTTGATACGTAGGTATATATTTTTTTAAGCTTGTATTTATGGTTTAGTTGATAGATAGAGTTGATTGTTTCTTGGTTAAAATACTCAGCAACCCCTTTTTCCCGGTAAATTTTTCAAATACAATTTGTATTGTTGTGAAAATTTATTTTCGTTGTGATTTAATGGCAGTGGACCAATATTACCAACGCTTTGACTGTAATTTTCATGGCGCCAATGGCAGTGAAGATTATTGTATTTGTTTGTGGTAGATGGATGGATAAGATATTTCATTTATAAGCCCCATCCCTTACGCAGGGGATCGAACACTACCATAAGTAGGGACTCCATGTTACCCTTGGAGAGGGCCTATACGCTGCTTATCTCTGGGCCCATTGTGCCTCCAAGTGGCCCACTGCTTTCGTTTCCTCAAGGATTGTAACTTTAAAAATAAATGATACCTACGCTATTTTAAAATATTTCAACAAAGCTTCTAACCGTATCTACTATACTGTTCAGATCCTGGTACGTTTCAAATCCAAACTTCTGAGAATACATTATTTGAAATTTAAAACATATTTCAAATGTCTGTAAAAGTCTGCAACATGAATAAAATGTCTGCTAAATGTCTGCATCGTTAAAAAAGTCTGCAACAAAACTGGAAAGTCTGCAAATTTACAGACATGTCTGTAGATATGGCATCCCTGCTCCTCACCATACTTCTGAATCGCGTTAGGAACTGCTTCGAAATACAGCTTAACAAAAGCCCTATGCTCAATTTCAAACTACTTCTATTCAATTTTACAGCCTGCCGAACGCTATCGGACCTGTCGATAGTTTCTCTTCACCTCTTTGGTTCTAACAGAAATCGCTGTACACTACTGGGATCCCACGATGATGGGCAGATATTCCCAATTTCAAAACAGAATAAAATCGTTGAACAAAGCCAGTGCTGAACAGTCTACGAAAAAAAGAAGAGAGCTCCACAAAACAGTTACATGATCGATGAATTTTTGTTCCATGTCGGCTATCAACGTTAAACTGAAATAGAAAAAGTAATAAATATTTTTTTCGCTAGCTTACTTTATTTTACTAATATGATAAAAGTGAAGCCAGATCTTAACAACAAATAAATCTTGAAACGTAGCTCTTGTATTTTTATGCATACCTTATAAAACCAGTAAATTGGAGGGCACACTGTGGCTTCTGGATATGGTTATACGGCCAGAGCTCTGGGAATCAGATTGCAGCATGTTACGTTATGCAACTATAGAAAAATCTGCCCCAGCATCTGTGAAGAAAGCCCTGTAGATGACTAAAACCTTAGTTGGGTAGGAACACAGCACGATCAGTAATTTTACTGAAATCCGAAGGACGTTCATTTTCGTCAGTAATCACCTATATGTACTGATTATCCATCGCATTCAGTTGGGCCACGACTCAATTCATCCGGTTGAATAAGTAACTTCCATAGCAAAAGCTTGAACAAAGCTGTTTGTTTCTTTCAGTGATTCTGATGACGTCATCAAAAAATGACACTCGCGGAGTAGCAGGCATGGTATAAGTAAGCCGTCATTCATTTCATTATCATTATAAAGTTAAGAATAAAGCAAATTTCCATGCTATGTTCTTTTAATATCTTACAGTCACTACGCCAACTCAGTGCTATAGGCATTAAAAAAAAATGTGTGATTGAAAATCATTCCCTTTTCCCATTGATCGTGAGGCTCGAATTGGGGCAAGTTGATTGATGTATAATTTACTTGAAAATTTGCCATACAAATGCTCCGAAACAAGTTCCGGTTTTTGTAATTTATTTGAAAGTAAAATTTTAGAAAATTTGAATAAAAAACGACTTATCCATAAAACCCTGAAAAGGTTATCAAAATGGCTCCTAACACTAAATATCGCGGTGGGTTGTATTACTCCAGCAGCGCACTGCAAATCTAGTGCCTCTATTAAATTTTTTTAGCCGTCAAACCAGAGAAGCACATGTCATTCTGGGTACTACAACTGTCAAATAGATCCAACGAATCAATTTAGTCCGCAATTCAATTTTAAGCAACGTGGTTTCATGTATCGTGTTCATCATCGAGCACCAATCCACAATTGCCTGCTTCAATTGAATTACATCCATCCCAATCCGGTAGCCAAATCCTACACATTCAAAGTGAAACGTCCAATCTCGAGATGAAATATTAAGTCACAAAAGCGGTAGTGGCCGATCCATTTGAACTTTATATAGCTAACAACACAGGCTTGTGTTTATTGCTTCATCGTTCATCCCCCCCGGATCTGAAGAACATCGTGGCTACAAGGAAACTCCACGCCGTCGCGTCCTGTCGAAACACATCAAGCAACGAACGAACGAACGAACGGACGACCGACCGAACGGGAAAACGACTCCCAGCCACTGAATCTTAATTAATTTCGTATCCCCCAAGATGGGCCCGTAAAGATTATATGGAAACGGGCGTCCGTGCCGGTCAAAGGAATTGGGGAGAATTCTCGTTGAACAAGTTGTAAAGTTGACCTGTGTTCGAAATATGCCTCCGAAGGTCTCGCTTGTGCGACTTCCTGTGTCCGTTGGCGATGAGAAGAAGACGAAGGTAGATGGCCATGACAATGACGGTGCTGATGACGATGATGAAATGGAAAAGGACCACTCAACCTTGTCCGTCACTAAGGTTTCTGAATCGACCGAGAAGACGGTTGTAAAAAACTGTAAATGCATTTTGTCATCATCGAGTGAAGGTGTAAAATCAGGGCTGCCAAATTTTGCGTTCATCTGATTGTTTTGAAACATCGCGCAACGTGTTATCATTTTTATCTCCCGGCAACAGTGCATCATTGGAACACCTTGCACGTAGTTCGGTTCTTCTTGCTATTCGTCAGTAAGACAACGAGCTGACGATAAGTTTATTGTCAACTGCGCCGGAATTCCTTCCCGCTTGGCTGCACCCGCATAGTGGTGCTAGTTTTTGTGAGCACCCTCTTTATCTCAATAACCTTGCCCGGTTTTGGTGTGCATTTAAAACCCTTCTTCGTCGTCAGCTCGTTGTTTTGTTGAGGATGTTCTTTGTCTAGCTGTTTCATTTTCTTTTTCTTTTTTCGTTCTATAGACTAACCGGGAAGTCAAGAAAGCACCCACTTTTCGCTACGCTCCACGATCCGGAAGGAAGTCACGAGAATCTGCTTCTATGGCAGTTTGCTGCAGCGCCCCAGAATCGTTCTCCACGACAAACTTAAGGATGGAGGACATTCGGGACAAAAACAAAAGCACAAATAAATTAAATTATTCTTTACAGCCATCTCCAAATGGAAGAAGAGGATTAGCCAACATCAAAAGTGTACTGATGGTAGAAGTGACGGAAAGTGTAGTGAGATTCACTGTTGTTTAGAAGTGCTTCGAGGCATATCGTCCGGGGAGTGGGGGGTGGTTTGGTTCACATCCAGTAAAACGCAGCCGACAATTTGAAATGTTTAGTCAAGAAGTGACACTGGAGCACTCTTTGCCTTGCGATGATATATCCAGTTGAAAACAATATTGGATGCTTGAGCTTCTTTTAAGGAGTAGAGTGCTTCATAAGGCATTTGATGTCGCTTTATGAAGCTGAATTCGTAACCAATTTGGTATTAAGTGAAGAGGTGAATGCAATCAAAGTTGAATTAGCGTTGCAGTTTACTTTTGCGTTTCGATTCTAGATGGTTTCGAAATGGAAGCAAATCCGTTGATTCACAGCCCACCTAACGATACGCTTGGAAAAAAGTACGCCAAATAATTTTTTTCATCCTTCTGTGTATGTTTTATGCATTAATTTAAAATTAGGTAAAAGATGAAAACTCAGTTTTAAATAACATTTTAAGTACCAATGGGTAAATTTCACCTAATGAATTATCAAATAAACTTGGTGTAATTTACCTAACAATAAGGATAGAAAAGTGTAAATATGCAGCAATTTCATAGAAAAAAGATAGGGATTGTATGCGTATAATGGACCATTTGCGTATAATGGACCCCCCATATTATTGTAATTATCGAATTTCACCTAAGCAATTTCAGTTAAAACACATAGTAACAACACTAAATCAAAGGTTAGAATATGATTCTTCTCAATTGTTACACATAAAACATCATTATTAATTATTTTTACCTGATCACTGCATGGCACAGTGATTTGTAAGTGTCGTTACAGGAGAGAAAAAAATCATTTGATCATATAAATAAATTATAGATTATACAGTGACGGACAAAACAATAAGACCACCGCTCATTGTAAAAGATGCAGTTGCAGGGCTCAAATAATAAAGCAAAACATTTAATAATTTCAACTAAAAATAATAGTTTATTTAATAACTCAACAAAACATAATCGTTTGAAAGTAATAAAAACAATAAAGAAAAAAAAACTGCCCTTCCAGCAGAGAAAAGTAAGAAAATGATGCGACAATAAAATAAGACCACTCGTTAATTCATTCAAAAAATCGTTTCCATCAGCTTTGATCATTAGTATTTAGTGGTATAACCATTATTCCGGATCACTTCTCGCACTCTCTTCGGCATTGACTCCACGAGGTTTCGACATGTGCTGGCAGGGATGGCATACCATGCTTCCTGAATTTTGCTCCATAGTTCTTCCTTATTTTTCGATTTTAAAGGATTCACCGACTTTTTGACTATCTGCCTAAGATTTTCTATCGGATTGAGACCGGGGATTGTGCCGGCCATTGCATTACATCAATTTTGTGATCCTCAAACCATTGCTTCACAGTACGGGTAGTATACTTAGGATCATTATCTTGCATAAATTGCCATTTCAATGGCATTACCCAGTCAGCATGTGGTAGCATTACATTCTCCATGATCTCAGCGTAAACGTACTGGTCCATTATCTTTTTTATCCAAAAGAGTGGACCAACACCGTACCAGGAGAAGCATCTCCAGACCATGATATTACCTCCTCCATGTTTAAATGTTTTTGTTGTGTACTGTGGTTTGAAAGCTGAATTAACAGGTCGGCGAACCCAGCGTTTTCCATCAGATCCGATTAAATTCACTTTTGTTTCATCTGACCAAAGGATGTTCCGCCATTTCTTACCATTTTCGGGTCCGATCCAGTCCAGATGTTCTCTAGCAAATTTTAGACGGGCCTGGAGATGCTTCCGTGTGAGCATTGGAATTTTCCTAGCACTTCTTCCAATCAGATTCTTTTCAACAAGCCGTCGCTGAACTGTCCTGGAACTCACGGATAAGTTCAGCTCTTCTTTGATCTTCGTTGCTGACTTGAATGGATCAATGCTAGAAAGTCGTTTGATGTGTTCGTCGTCCTTAGAGGTAGTTTTCCGGGGACGTCCAGTTCCCACTCGTGGTTTCGGGTCACGGAGAGCGTTGCAAACAAATGTTTTGGACCGTCCTAAGAATGCAGCAATTTCTCGTTGAGTTTTTCCTTCTTTCGCCATTTGCCGGATATGAATCCTTTGATTCTCTGTGCAGTGATAGCTTCGGCCCATTTTTGCAGAATTTTTCCTAGAACTGACGAAATATGATGCCTTGTTGGATGAACAATATGATGAAGAATAATACGACTCATCGATAAACAACTTACTTCAGAGGAACGACGTTTTCCAAAACAGATAAATGTGGAAGTGGTCTTATACTTTTACTATTTGTTTTTGTTGGTTTTTATCGGTGACGTAGAAAATTAAAACAGCTTTATATTTGCGTAACGCGTTTCGGCCTACTTTTCTTCAGCCATCATCAGACGCAGAATGCTGGTTGCTACCTCACTACTTGTTACGTCAAACTATACGTAGTATAGTTTGACGTAACAAGTAGTGAGGTAGCAACCAGCATTCTGCGTCTGATGATGGCTGAAGAAAAGTAGGCCGAAACGCGTTACGCAAATATAAAGCTGTTTTAATTTTCTACGTCACCGATAAAAACCAACAAAAACAAATAGTACACGTTCACGGTGATTAAATCCAGTTATTTTTTTTTTTTTCGTTTTTTTTTTTTTTTCCCCTTTTTCCCTTTTTTTTCCCTAAAATTTTCCCATTAATCATCTCTCCCCCCCTTTTTTCCCTTTATTAAAAATTACGTGTAGCACACACACATAAAAATTTCTCTATTCTGTGGTTTTTTTTTTTTCCCCCCCACTAAAAAAACCCTTTTTCAACACGTTAATACCTAGTGCTTTTATCAAATTTTACTTTGCAGATATAAAAACAACGAAAAATTTGAAAAATTGTCTAAATTTTGAGGGTCCATTATAGGACTAATTGGAAGTGCTTTGTTGCCTATTTGGCAACCCTTTAGTTTGTAAACAAACCGAACTTATTGTTTGCTCACCGTCCAGAGTGAAAATTGTTGATTAGGAAAAACTAATAAATGTAGCCATACTTACACGGAATCTAAAGTGTCGGACATATAGATATTTTCGTTACTTTTCTATCAGGTCACAGTGGTCAAAAAGACGATTTTAACTCTCTAAACTGATACCTCCTTAAATAGTGGAGCTAGAGCGATGGCGTCTTTGGCAAAGTTGATGGATATGACAAGTGTCGTATTTTGAGGGCATGACTTTTGTGATCAACCCCCCTAAAAGTGAGATAAAAATTCAACTTTTTTTGGATTTTGAGATAGAGAGTTGATGTCTTTAGCAAAGTTGTAGAAAAAGTCAATACAGAAAACTTTGCTCAAGACATATAAATCGTATGGTTCACCCAATTCGAGATGGAGACCGTTTTCTACGAACTAACCTCCAAAAACACATATTTCACCGAAACATTTTTTTTTTCAATTTTAAGGACAAAATAATGTTCTATAAAGTTATTTTCAATATCAAAATACAAAAGTTTCTTGAATATACTATACCTGAATTATTTCTGTGAGAGGAGTTATTGAAGTTATTTTACTATAATTAAACCGATTATGATTTCAATTATTATTAAACATTCATATTTTCAATGCCGTTTTTTTTTTTCATTTCAACCGCTTCTTTTGCTAGCAGCTGCTTATCATCTCTAGACAATGGTTTCTCATGCTGTTTAGGCCAACGACGAAAACTTGTAATCAATGGATCTGATGATAATAGATCCCAGTTAAGAAGATCGCGATTCGTAGGTTTTTTTGAAGGCTTGCGGGTATTAAACTCTCGATGTCTGTTGAAAAAATAAAGTTTAATAAATTTTTTCGTTGGTATCAGTATAAAATTTATATATCCTCCAATCCTCTTGCCTCTTGAATTTCTTCAGATAGCTGACCAATTTGAACAAGGAAATGATTAATCACGGTCGATCCATGTTTGAATACTTTATAAACGATATTCGGTATACCAAGGGTATAAACTGACGCTAACGCTCATTTTCTGGCAATAATTAAAAAAAAACAGAATTTTAATGGACGCGTATAATTTCCAACCAATTGTTAGTCAACGCAAGTGTTAACAAAAAAATTGTTTGCAATGTTTCATACAACAGACCAGATTCAGTCGACATCAGGCCTAAATTTATATCAAATATTCCATGAGCTAAAGCCAAATGTAGCATTCTGCATAGCAAATGTGCATTAGATATCGCAGAAAATTACACGTTTCTTTCAAACTGATCAGGCTAACAAAAAAAAAAAAAACTTGCGTGCTATGTTGCCATTACTGAATGTACCAGCTCTTGAAGTTAAATTTTTATCTCACTTTTAGGGGGATTGATCACAAAAGTCATGCCGTCAAAATACGACACTTGTCATATCCATCAACTTTGCCAAAGACGCCATCGCTCTAGCTCCACTGTTTAAGGAGCTATCAGTTTAGAGCGTTAAAATCGACCACTGTGCAGTGTACGGGAACGAATATATTTTGAACATGTGTGTATTTTGGTCACTTTGCTGTAAAATACATTAAACAGGGTGTTCGGTTCCTTAATGCAAATATGTTCATATGCTGTATCATAAATCACACTAAATCACTCCGGACTCACGAAATGTTCCCGCACAAACATCTGATAGGAATTTGGTGACACCAGATGAGGGAAACTAATCAAGTAGTTTGTTCTCAATCATATTTATGGTTTACACAACCATAAACTAAGGCCATTTTCACCAAACATTCAGGTTATTTCAACTTAAGATCACAGTTTGAATCAGTAAAACAGAACTGTTTCTAGCAATTTAACTTCTGGTTAAAACAAACATTTTTAAGGTTGAAAATAAGCAGACTTGTAGTTCCAATCAACTAACATTAAATTTAAAACAATGTTATTATCTGAGTAGAAATCACTTAAAAAAGCGGTTTGCTTCAACTGCAATCGCGAGTTTGAAGCAAACAAATATTAACTTTAACTCAAACAGAGCCAGAGTTTACATTTCAACCATAGTGTTGGTTATTTCAAACAAGCCTCATTTCTCTCCGTGATGGAAGGTGGCCATAATATATACATGTCCAAAATATATGCGCTACCCTATTTGTCTACGAGATAACAAATTGGCTTAGCAGCGTCAGATCAATCATTTTAATCAAATTAATTGATATGCGTATTGGACCCGGGTCTATAATGCGCATTATAGACCCGGGTCTAAAATAAGAAAATGGGTCCAAAAAACGCGCATTATGACCAGTGCGAATTATCGATGTCTACCAGGAAAACCTGGACTAAAAACTAGTGTTTACCATAATTCTGTGTAAATGACTAGTTATTTTCATCAAATGTTGGAGTGCTGCACAAAAAGTAATTAAAATTCTTGTGGAATTCATCAAAATTGTTCAAAGGTTCTACTAAGGGGTCCATTACTACACAGATAATAAGAAGCATTGAAATTTCTGCGTTATCTAATGCACATAAAGGGAATGCTAGATTTGGCGGAAAATAATGGGATATTTCATGTAAATTTAAGACAGATAACGCCTGAATCTAGCCTGTTGTATAAAAGATTGCAAACATGGTTGTACAGCACATGAAATATTGCAAACAATTTCGTTGTTTACGCCTCTTTTGGCGTAGAATTAAACGAGGGGAAATTCTACGCGCTTGTTAAAATTAATCATTTTTTTCTGTGTAGCATATCAACCCTATATGAGCTCTCAGAATTTCATAATAATTCAACCCGTATTTTTTTATTTCGTCATTAGGGTGGCCGTTTCTGCCTAAGGGTGGTCCAAAAAACTTTTTTCATATATGCTTTTTTTTCAAAACTTTTGAACTACTATATTAATATACTATATTATATTAATTAAAAACGCAAATGAAAGGTAAAAGACCTTTCTCGTCAGACCTAACCCCCATTTTTTATATTTTTCCTTTAAAGGTAATGAACTACTTATAACGTTAGCGTAAATAACTTTTTTTTCTATGCACTCATCATTTTGGTACAAATTTTTGAAAGCTAATTTGTTCCACATTTTATGGTGAATATAACCATGTGGAACAAATATGAGGCATTTTGGCAACTCTGTAAAGCAGTGAAATTATTTTCAACACGAAATTAAAAACTTTTTCTGGCAGCATTGCCTTCCTGTCAGTGCAACTGAAACAGTTTTTTTTTTTAGATTGTGTCACGCAATAGCAGCAGTTAGCAGACGAATTACCTTCAAAACAACAATTTGTTGAGAATAATTGATCATGGTAATCAAATTAGATGATCCTATTCTAAGACTCTGTTTTTACAGATTATTAAAGCACGATTCTTTTTTTAAATTTATACAGGCGAAAAGCTTACCCATGCAGAAGAATATAACTCCAGTTCCAAAGACGTCGATCGGCTTACAACACAACTACAGGATACGCAGCTCGAGATAAACCAGGTCACAGCGATGGAAAAAGCGAGCAAAAGTGAAAGCCAACGGTTTCGGGGCTAGTGAGAACAGGGAAACAGGGTTTGGCGATGATTTCAAAACTCGGCTCCGCCACGCAGTTCGACACAAGCAATGGATTCCGGCGCCGGATTCGAGGACAAATTTGCCAGTGCATTTGAAAACAAATCAAGTGATCCGTTTACTTCGTCGATCGGTGTGGCACCGGATCCGCTCGCCGAACGCCCGGGAATCGTGCAAGATCTATGAAGGACGTGTTCGGATGCGATAAATTCTCCTCCTAGCCCTGTTTGTTAACAGAAGAACATTCTACCTTTGACTTATTCTATCTCCATAGAAACTTTAAAATATAAAATTATTCATATACCAACGCAGAAGGATTTTAGGAAGACATTTTCTCTGACCACAGCGATCATACAAAGGAAATAAAGACATATGTGTAAATATGTTATTTAAAGTTCGCGTACTTTTTTTCATTTCAGAGCTGATTCGAATAGAAGATGTTGCCCTATCCCACAATTATTATTTGGATGGTGCTTAGCGCTGCACTGATGAATAGTAACCACCTAGCGAGAGATTTCCTTTCCTAGCTAAGAGGATCTTTCTAATTGTATATAGGAGGCCCATGCTCTGTTTTGCAAGAGCCAATCAAAGCTATGGAAGATGCTGACGGAGGCAATAAACTTTTTATGAGCTCGATTAACGTAGCTAAGAGGATCACCTGTTCTTATACATTGAAGGTGTATGTTAGTCCCAAACATCATCTGTTAATTACAGCTGATCTGGCAATAACTGAGTAGTAACTATTGGGCGGTCAATCGTGCTCATGCTCATGCTCGATTAACTTAGCTAAGAGGTATTTTTATTGAACGCATTTCCGGTTTTGTTTTGTAACGAAGAGATAGTTAAAAAAGAATACTACCGCTAGCCTTCTTAACCTGTTTTGATGAAATTCTCATTCCTAATGCCAATAAAACGGGGGTTTAATTAATCTTTTCGTTTATCTAATACTAATTGCGGGAAAATACTAATAAGAAATAATTTACTGGCAAACACTGTTGTCTTTCAAATTCCAATTCAAGCACTGAGCATTTTAGACACGTAATACCAGTTAACATTCAGAAGGGCCCGATCTGGATCCGACTGGGCAAAAGCGTGGATGAATGTATGGAATCATTGGGGAATGATTGATCTCCGTTTCGATGAGCCGTGCCGTACCAACCGATCATTTAATTCGTTTAATAAAAAAAATCGTACCAAAGGTTGAGCAATCATCAGACAGTTCCAACTTTTGCCTTCTTCCCTCTTGTGACTTCCTGGAAACCATGATCAAAATAGGGTAACGGGATGTAATGTCAGCCTAGCTCCTTCATTCGGCCTATGTACCAAAAATGTCATTAATTCGCCGATAATCAACAAAATTATATTCCTATCAGGATGACCGACTTATTTCAAAGCAATTGAGACATTATTGATCAATTAAAGCTTGCTTCAGATAGAATTGGAACAAAAACAATTGCCTGTATTTCAGTTATTTATTATTGAATTCAAGATCTTTTTTTATACAAATGTAGCGTTTTCTTCATACTTTTAAGAAAAAATACGGATAAAATTATTCGTCACGGTTTCGAAGGAATTCTCGAATTTTTCCTGTAACACGGCTCATTAGGCGGCGCACACCTTCTTCGTCCATCGTTTTAGCTATCTTATTCCACCAGGTCTTCATCTGATTGATGTCTTTGACAACCTTCCCCTTTGCCTTGAGTCTCCTCTTCATGATTGCCCAGTATTTCTCAATAGGGCGGAACTGGGGGCAGTTGGGTGGGTTAAGGGTTTTCGGAACAACCTGGACCCCTTTCTCTGCATACCATTCTTGAACGACTTTGCTGTAATGACAGCTTGCCAAATCTGGCCAAAACATTACGGGATGGTCGTGGGATCGAATGAACGGACAAAAGTAACACCAAAAACATCTTTTTGGTCAGTTATCTTGAAATTTTGTTATACAAGAGTATTAAGAATGAAATGAAAAACATATTTTGTCATATACAAGCTAAGAGGATGTTGTTGCAAAACATTTGCCTTTCATAAGTCACTCATGTATTTTTCTAGAACATATGACTTAATTTTCGACTCAAATATGACGAAAAACAGCGCAATTAATCGATCTTTTTATAACATCTTTTAGGTAGCATAAGAAGTTTTAAAGATGCACTGCATAACATGCTTTTGACATGACGATGTCTTATCTAGGTAGTTTATAGCATTACAATAACTAATAGGTTATAATCAAGTTATAAAAAAGTGAAACTAAATGCAGAAATGCATGAACACAACAATTCAATCCAACAAGTGTCAAATTAGCAGATGTAAACCATGTAAACACAGATCGAATTTGACAGTAATGTTTGTTATGAATATGATGAATTTGTTTATGAATACCCATTACTTTTTTATAAATTTTTCATATCGATTAAAAAGCAGACCTAGCCCATTTGCATGATATCTTCTTAAAAAACGGTTACAGAATTGGTCTAACTACAAGAGATAAAAAACAAATATATTTTTCAGAACTATAGCATGTAATAAGAATCACCATCAGCAGTTGATTAATTGTGATGGTCCACAAGAAACGTCATTTTTTTCTAAAATTTCTGGAGCCAAATGACATTTCACTAAGAAGATGCTCTGATATGGTTATTATGATGTTATTATAACTAACTGAAATAATTTGCAATGGACCATCATGAGCATGTTATTAGACTGCTCTCAAGATGTATTTTGGACTCAATTTCAACTTCACACCATAGCTATGAACAAAATTACAGTGCCGGTTGAAACTATGATTACAATTATCACTAAAAATTTCGAAAATGTGTTTTTTTTTGTCGATCATTGAGATGATACATTTTGAGTAAGAAAGAAAATTGCTCGATAATCTAGACATTTTTTTTTATGTTTTAAAAATACTTTCAATCGACAGTGTAGACCATGTGTCTAATCCACCATGACGATTTTTGATGATTCCAACAGAGATGCTACAAAATTGCAAAATATAAGAAAATTTTCTGTTGATTTGTTTTAATCTTTAGAACGGCGCATCAATTATGCAAGAGTAAAACCAAAAGTTGCACCATAAAGGCTGCCTCGCATATGATATTTTGTTAAACGTTCTACGCATTTACAATCTTTAGATTTCTTATATTTATTAAACAATCGATTTGGACAAAAACGAATGTCATTTTTTTACTATGAGTTGTGCATATTCTCCTCATAAACAAACATAATTTTCACAATCACAACAATCTTAACAATCGTTGTTAACTTCTGTTCGTTTGACATTTATCAAACTAGCATGTCATGTTCAAGTATTTCTGCAATTGTTTTTACTTTGGAATTACTTGATTATAACCTATTTGTTATTATGATGCTAGAAACTACCAAGATAAGACATCATCATGTTGAAAGCATGCTATTCAAAGTATTTTGAAAACGTATTATTAGTCCTAAATCTGTATCTAAAAACTTCTTTTGTGACCTTAAAGATGTTTCAAATTGATCGATTTATTGCGCTGTTTTGGTCATATAAGATACCAAAAATAAGTTATGTGTACCAGAAAAATACATGAGATCATGTTTTAAAGATGAATTTTTGAACATTACATAACAAGTTGTGTTACTTGGGCACCCGTCGAACTTGGTCAGCACCTGGTCGTATAGCTTCCGAGCACGGATTTTGGCCACACTATCCTGTTTTATGGTCCGATTTGGCTGTTTGCTAGCTCGATACGACTTGATTCCTTCCCGGAGTCGAGTTCTCCTCACGGTACTATGGGCAAATCACGGTCCGACAGATTGGGATTCCTCTTAATCGTCTTTAAAATCTTACCACGCAGTTTCCGGTCGACAGTTAACGCGCCATACGGTATTTCTGGGCAATTTCAGCTGTTTAGCTAGCCTAGATGCAGACCACAATGGATTTTCCAAATAACTGTGCACATTTTTTTCCCTTCTTTCGGCTTCCATGTTGATTGTTAACAAAGTACAGTCGATTTGCGGAATGTCAAAAATACATACGTGCAGCTGACAAAATTCCCGACACGTGAGCGCCAAGAACTTCCAAATCCGTCCACCAAGAGCGCCACAATATGAGCAAAAGTTTGTTCCAATTCTAAATGAAGCAAGCCTTATATGTTTACTGGATACAGGGGGTAAGGTGCTCGAGAGGGTAATCCTCAACAGACTGACAAAGTTTACGGATGCAGGTGGTCTTTCGACCTACCATTTTGGCTTCCTTACAGGCAAGTCGACGGTGGATGCCATTTTTTCCGTTACCAAGACGGCCAAAGTGACAATCCAGCGTAAGAGGCGAGGAGTCAGCTATAATTCGGTCACCCTTGACGTGAGAAACGCATTCAATATCGACAGTTGGGTTCACCAGCTTGCTCCAACGCCTCTTGGGTCCTGTGTACCTATACAAGATTCTGATAAGTTATTTCCAGAATCGGGTACTGGTGTACAACACAGAGGCGTGTACAGATTACCGCAGACGTCCCAAGATTCGATCCTGGACCCGGTGCTTAGATGTACGAGGAGGCATTATGACTCAAGTTTCCGAATAGGGTGAAGATCATCGGATTCGCAGACGACATCACCCTTGAGATATATGGTGAATCCATCGAAGAGCTGGAGTTAACGGCCTCGCACTCCATTGGCATTGTGGAGAGATGGATGAGCTCTAGGACACAGGAGCTAGCCCAACACAAGACTGAGGTCACGGTTGTTAACAACCACAAATCGGTTAACGCAAACAATTAGTGCAGTCAATTGCACAATATCATCAGGTCTCTGAGGTACTTGGGGCTTATGATCGACGACAAACTGTCCTTTATCAGCCAGGTTGATTACGCCTGCAAGACAGCCTCTATGGCTATATACGCATTATCCCGCATGGTGTCGAATAGCTCGGCGGTGCAAGGGAGTAAGCGTAAACTCCTGGCCAGTGTCGCCCTGTCCGTACTAAGGTACGGCGGGCTGACATGGATCACTGATCAGAGTATTAAACGCTACCTAGGTAAGCTCGAGAGTACACACAGACTTATGTGCCTAAGAGTAGTCAGTGCAACGGTATCACGTGACGCGGTCTGCGTTCTAGCGGGGATGATGTCAAATGTCAAAGAGGATGTAGAGTGCTTCGAACAACGTGGCATAAGAGGTATTCGAAAGACCACTAGAGCCGCATCTATGGTTAAGTGGCATCGTGAATGCAACAACTTCTCGAAACGTCTGTGATTAATCCCGGAACTATTCGGGTGGGTTGGTAGACCATATGGTGAAGTGCACTGTGTGAAGTGAACAAATACGGGCATGCACAGTCCTTCGCATGTATCGAGTGTGCGGGAGTTGAGGAATCCGCGGAACATGTGTTCGTCGGATGTCACCGCTTCGACGGCGTGAGATCCGGCATGATAGCCGTAAGTGGGAAATCTCATCCGGAGAATGTGCCAAGACCGGGACATCTGGGATGCGGTATGCATAGCAGCGTCCCAGATTTTCTTCGATCTCCAACTGAAATGTCGGAATGACTTATGTCAGGTCACAGAGACTATTGTCCTAAGTAGTAAGACTCGAATGCATACGAAGGATGGAAAGTGAAGTAAATCACCACCCACAACAACAACAACAACAACAACAACAACAACAACAACAACAACAACAACAACAACAACAACAACAACAACAACAACAACAACAACAACAACAACAACAACAACAACAACAACAACAACAACAACAACAACAACAACAACAACAACAACAACAACAACAACAACAACAACAACAACAACAACAACAACAACAACAACAACAACAACAACAACAACAACAACAACAACAACAACAACAACAACAACAACAACAACAACAACAACAACAACAACAACAACAACAACAACAACAACAACAACAACAACAACAACAACAACAACAACAACAACAACAACAACAACAACAACAACAACAACAACAACAACAACAACAACAACAACAACAACAACAACAACAACAACAACAACAACAACAACAACAACAACAACAACAACAACAACAACAACAACAACAACAACAACAACAACAACAACAACAACAACAACAACAACAACAACAACAACAACAACAACAACAACAACAACAACAACAACAACAACAACAACAACAACAACAACAACAACAACAACAACAACAACAACAACAACAACAACAACAACAACAACAACAACAACAACAACAACAACAACAACAACAACAACAACAACAACAACAACAACAACAACAACAACAACAACAACAACAACAACAACAACAACAACAACAACAACAACAACAACAACAACAACAACAACAACAACAACAACAACAACAACAACAACAACAACAACAACAACAACAACAACAACAACAACAACAACAACAACAACAACAACAACAACAACAACAACAACAACAACAACAACAACAACAACAACAACAACAACAACAACAACAACAACAACAACAACAACAACAACAACAACAACAACAACAACAACAACAACAACAACAACAACAACAACAACAACAACAACAACAACAACAACAACAACAACAAATATAACAACTGCTACACGGTGGGCCTGGCCATTTGAATATTTTTGTGATATTACAAACATTAATGTTGCTAAGAAAATTACTTGTTACAGTTTTTTCCGGGATTCTTTTAATTATTGGATGTGTAAAGGTTATTAAGAATACATATACCCCCGGTGCAAGAAGTCAGGTCACATGAAGAAAGACTATCCCTGGAGGACGAAATTAGAAACTCATTCAGCGGTCGGCACTGGCAAAGCAGTTGCATTTGTGGGAAGATCTGACCAACCGGAGACATCGAGCATTGGAAAAATCCGGTTCTGTGTGGACTTAGGTAGTAACGACCACCTTGTGAATTATTCAAGCTATCTGAAGTCGTCAAGGAAGCCGGAGGAGCCATTTGTAGTTGAAGTTGACGCAAAAGAAGGCATGTCGTTGATCGGTCTTTTGGAGAGCTGGCTGGTTATTAAATCAAGAACGTCACATCCTGTTCACTGGTCGTGTAGGTGTCGAGCGTGCGAAATTGATGCATGATGGTGAAATCACTGACGTGGCGTACATCAGAGGAAATTCGTATCAACTAGAGCTGGAAGTCGGATATGTTAGTAAAGCAAACATCAGCACGGGGGAGGCAAGCTGGTTGAAGCGTCGTCGCTTGAGTTCATCAAACAAGCCATCGAACTGAAGAGATGTGTTAAACCCAATAAAGCTCGTTATAATTATTCAAATTCCTCATTCTTTCTTCGTCTATCCGGAGCAGAAACCCTTTAAAAAAAATTTTTGCGTTTATTGAAATTCAGAATTAATTTCTGCGTGTACAAATATCACAAACCTAGATACATAATTTCCCTCTCATGTTGAGCTCAATCTATCCACAAAGAACCGTCGAAAATTTGCCCAACGAATAATTACCTTCCAGAAGCCGTGGAGCGAAAATTCGAATCAAATTCCCAGAGCACAAAGCCAACCAAGCCATCACAAAGTGACTGAAAATCAGTTGTTGGCTGGATGCTCATATTTTGCTCCACTTTTCAATTACATCTAAATCCATTCAACAAGCTTGTTCCGTTTCCTCCTTCGAAACATGATCACAATTCGCATTCTCTTCCGGAGCGCAATTCAGTGTGTTCATATGACATGAGAAGCCAGGCAGCCCATGGCGTCGTTTGATGAAAAATTTGACTGCCGTTCCGTTCCTTTCCGTGAATAACCATGCGTTGCTTATTCGATATGTGCTACCTCGTTGTATGCTTTGAACGTGCGTGGATGATTGTAAAGATTGTGTTGGATACGGGATTCCGATGCATCACGCGGCGGAAGTTTGCTCTTTTATTGCATTGACTTTGGAGATGGCATATTTACTGGCTGGTTGTGTGTCAACATGTATGAAATGCGTCGAATTCGGGCTACAGGTCGGTGAGCATTTCCGAAAATGAGCAAATAACTACACTTGGGAATCTGGGATCTCTGACGTGGAAACGAATTAGTGAATTATTGGATCATCTCATGTGAAAATTATAACGGCACTGAAATGATATCTCTGTATGGAACATGATTTTCTATAAACTCTGTTTTGCTTGGTTTGATATTGGCAGATTTGTAGCTACAATATGGTGGTATTAATAAACTTTTATAATCTAATGATAGTTTGCTGCATTTTTCTGGATTACACGTTAGCAAGTATTGTGTATAGCATGTTTCTGACAGTGCGTTTGATAAGTCTGGAACGTTGAGAATTGCACTTAAAGCTATCTCCATTTAGAATCCGGAATAATAAAATCATCTGTATCTCGGTAACGGATTGAAGTACAAATAAGCTTAATACATCAAAACAAAGATAATTTACTGTTCTTTAAGAAAAAAATACCAATTTGAATCATTTCTCTTCGTTTCTAATGAATATTTGCACTTGCTTCTTTATTCCTCCCATCAAACGCTGCACACCTTTGGAGTCAACTTCCTTGGCACATTTGTTCCACATTTTGGTCATCTGAGTCGCGTCCCAAGCCGTTTTTCTACTTTTCTTAAGCTTCCGCTTCATT
The DNA here is from genome assembly GCA_024533555.2 of Aedes koreicus. Lineage (NCBI taxonomy): Eukaryota > Metazoa > Arthropoda > Insecta > Diptera > Culicidae > Aedes > Aedes koreicus. Next base: position 58,010 of record JAHHFK020002774.1, on the reverse strand, counting down.
ATTGCCCAAAATATCTCGATGGGCCGGAACTGCGGGCAGTTGGGTGGATTTATGTTTTTATCGATGCAACCTACGTTATTATCGCGGTACCACTGGATGACTTCCCGGCTATAGTGGCAACTCTCGAATCTGGCCAAAACTTCACGGGACCTTTATGGGCTTTAATGAATTGTAGTACGCGGTTTTTGAGGACGTCTTCCTTGTACAGCTTCGATTCCATCGTCTTATTCGTCACGAACACTTTGGTCATGGCTCCGCAGCCGCCAAATCATCATTTTTTTGGCAAATTTATCCATAAAAGCAAACTTGAGCTTCGCAGAAACATCTCCTCGTGCCGTCGCCATGTAGAATTGTTGGCCAGGAAGAAGTTTTGGCCGAAATCCATTTTGACGTAGGTTTCATCGTCGATGAGCAGGCATCCTTGTTACTTCGTAAAAACCTGCTGGTACAATTTCCGAGCTCGAGTTTTGGTGACGAATCTTTGCTTCAACGTTCTGTTTGGTTCCTTGCTGGCTCGATAAGAACGATATCCTGCTTGCAAACGAGTTCTTCGAACGGTACGGCGAGCAGCAGCGTATTTTTGTGCGATTTAATTATCTGATAGTACAGGGTTTGCTCTGACGGTTCTCAACGCCGTCTGGTTCAGCTTGCGGTCATATGTTCTACTACGACGCTTACCTTGAGGCACTCGATCCAAGCACTTTTGCTCCCTGAAACGTTTGAGTACATCATACAGGGTTGATTTGGAGATTTTCAACGTTTTTGCGGTTTTTATTGCGAACCACGTTGGATGATCACGGTGGGTGTGCAGATTTTTTTAGCTCCTCTTGGCTTCCATCTGGAATAACTATTGACTCACTACACGAAACACCGTGAAATTTATAACACAGAAAGTGAGCGCCTAGGTGAACCAACCGCTGTAAAAGAATTCTTGCAGCGGTCACTTTCCGTGCCCCTGCAACACAATGAGTGATTCCGGATTCTAACTGGACAGAACTTTACTATGTGACAAGCCGGTTATAAAAAACGCATCAAAAGCACCTCCAGGGTATTCATTTAACTTTTCAGTGCAAATTCGATAGCATAGAGCAACAAACATTTTATGTGGACACAGACAAACATACAAAACTTCTTCTTCTTCTTCTTTTTCTCTCTGTTTTGATGTTTTAAACACCACATTGTTTGGCACTGCAAGAACTGCTATACTGCCAGCTCATTTTCTTTATAGTCTCATGTACTTTTCCTCTTCAAAGGTTTCAAAAATGACAGCTCGATTGGCTCAGCCGTCTCAGCCGCTCGTTTTGGCAGCTGGTGCGTTGTTGGTGTTTGCTTATATTTTCTTCTTGATTTCTTTGAGGAGCCGTGTGACGTTTCTTAGAATGTTTACATCTTTAGTATCGTAAATTTCTTCCAATGTATCCTAATGTATTCTTTTGGAGTAACATATTTTATACAGAACAGTTATACAGAACACTTGAGTGCTTAGCATCTTCCATTTCATCGCATAAGTCGCAAATACAATCAATTTTGAGTCGTATCGACTATAGATCGTGTCTAGAGTATTCGTGTCCCGAAAAAATCCTATTTAATGTCCGTACTTCGTCAATTTCTAAAGCTAGTCCGTGGTGCCATGGCTTATAAGGGAATGTGGTTTGAAGTGCAAAATACTTTCATCCCTTGCCGAGATCTACAGTGTATTTCACATCGTCGTTGAAACCGGCCTGATAACTTCCCACGAACTCATTTACTTTTGGTGAAAGCCGGCGGAAGATGACCTAGGATAGCACTTTGTAGGCGGCGTTTAGGACTGTGATCGCTCGGTAGTTCTCACACTCCAGCTTGTCGCCTTTCTTGTAGATAGGGCATATAACCCCTTGCTTCCACTCCTCCGGTAGCTGTTCTGTTTCCCAGATTCGGACTTTCAGCCGATGCAGATAGATGGCCAGCCTTGCCGGGCCCATCTTGATGAGTTCAGCTCCGATGCCATCTTTGCGAGCTGCTTTGTTATTCTTGAGTTGTTGGATAGCATCCTTAACTTCCCTCAGCGTGGGAGCTGGTTCGTTCCCATCCTCTGCTGTGCTGACGTAGTCATTTCTTCCACCGACTTGGACTTCAACGCCCGCGTCCTCTGCGCCATTCAGGTGTTCGTCGTAGTGCTGCTTCCACCTTTCGATCACCTCACGGCCGTCTGTCAGAATGCCCCCATGTGGGATATACCCTAACCCGCTGCAGAATCCATCTTGTACCTTCACTCCCCTGCAACCGAACTCGCACGCACACACTCACACTCTCGATACATATCGTTCACTCAACAAGCTCGGGCCTTTGCGTTCCACTTACCATCATTCAACAGTCAACCGTCTTTGGGGCAAGTAGTGCAGTAAGTGGGTCCTACGTTAGACGATTCCCGTAGACCGGAATGCGGAATTCCACAATGGCGAACCTGCCAGCGTTTTTCTAGTCTTTCTACTGGAAAGCCTCCGAAAAACGATTGGTATCACGAGGGAATCGCCTACCGCAGGAACGCGAGAAAGACCACCCTATTGGTAAAAACATTTGCGAGATAGTGACGGTAACAGTGCAAATTAAGTTTTATTATCACTAACGACGAACGAAGGTAAGCTTGTTTAATCTTTACATTCGGCCTATCTACGCTGCTCAAATTGAATGCGCCGGGACGGCCATGAAGTAGAATCAAAACGTCGATGCTAGGATTCTTTCCCACATCGAAAGCGTTTCGGGACGAACGCTGGGAAAAAAATCTGACGAGTGGGACGCTCGCGAAAACGAGATTTGTTTTCAACTAAAGGAAGCACGCAAAACTAGCCGAGGCGGCCATTTTGCATTTTTCCCCTTCTTTTTTGTGTTGGGAAAGAATCTTACTTCGAGGCCTTTCGCTTCTTTGAAATCAAGCTTACTCGTTACGGAAAGTGATATCACGTAGAAACGTGGACGCATTTGAAGGAAAGCATGCAAAATGTGCTGGGACGGCCATATTTTTCCTCTCGACTAGTACAAGGGTTTCGGGACGAATCCGCATTCATGAGTGTGTTTGGACACACGCGAAAAAAAAAATGCAAAATTAGATGGGACGGCCATTTTGCATTATTATTTGTAAAGCTTGGCACGCGATTTTCACTTCGTGAGCATGGATAAGTGTGTATAATGTGCTGGGACAGCCATATTTTTCCTTTCGATTAGAACAAGGGTTCCGGGACGAATCCGCATTCATGAGCGTGTTCGGACACACGCGGGAATCAAAATGCACAATTAGCTGGGACGGCCATTTTGCATTAATTTTTAGGAAGCTTGGCACGAGATTTTTGCATTGTGAGAACCGAGCCCACCCGTTTCGGGACGATTCGGCATGCAGGAGCATGGACAAGTGTGAATAACGTGCTGAGTCGGCCATTTTGTTTCTGCTTTTGTTGAATGGTTCGGGCAGAATTAGCTTGCATTCATTGCGTTGCATTGAGTTGCAGAATAAGAATATTTATACTAGGGAGTATGGACAACGAAGTCGGAAGATACGTTCGCATATCTCCAAGAAAAGCATATGCGTTTACTGAGGAATCAGCTGAGCTGTTAGGCTGCAAAGAAACAGCTGCGGAGGATGAAACAATCATCCCAGAAGAACCACAAACGACAACTGAACCACCGGCGGTTGTCACCACAGAAATGTTTGCCGTGCTACAAAAGGCAGTCGTAGATCTGGCCTAACTAATCCTCAAAAAGCCATGGGACCAAACCGGATGTGCGTTCAACCCGATCGATATTGGTAACAATACGAAACCAGCAAACGATTCCTGGTGTCGACTCTGCGGCCCTGCCACGACTTCTGAAGGGCAATCAGCAATTCGGTTGGAAGGCATCCCATCCTTTCCTAAGAACGTCAACGCAACTGGAATATGGCAAGCATTCAACCAGTTTATTGAAAAATTCGAAATTGCCGTTTCTCTCAACATCATCACGGATCCCGTTCGTCAGACCAAACTGCTGTATTTAAATAGCAATGGGTGACGAAGTACAAACTATTGCTCGGGCTGCTGGATTGCGACCAAGTCTCGACGAGCCAGATTGCTACAGAAAAATGATTTCTAACATCACCGAATACTTCCACGGCATGACGGACACGGCCGCCAAGCATGATGCATTTTCCCAAATGAAGCAGGAACACGGGGAATCAACCATGGCATTCTATGCACGTCTCATGGCCAAAGCTCAACTCTGTCGCTACAGTACAAATGACCAGGTTCGTTTCGTTCGGTCTCAACTGTTTAAAGGCATGACCAACCGCAGCGCGTTCGATCGGCCATGATGTGGCATTCACAGTTCTATCTGCAACCAGGAGCGAGGCGTTCGAACTGGAATCAAACCCTGCAGGCAAACCCAAAGGAGATGTAGTAGCGAGAACACAAACTGCTCCGAGGAATTATCGACTACCCAAGGCACCATACCACAGACCCACCAGAATAGTCGCTGTTAGCAACAGACAACAAGCATCACGCGAATCATTTCGCAGTCGTGTTCAGCCACGAAGCAGACTCGGCCAGCACATAAAGTAGAGCAATGCCCAGCTAAGAGTCAAGATTGTCATCGATGCGGCGTTCGTGGACATTTCGCTGTTACGTGCAGAACGAAAAAAGCTTATGTGGCGGAAGAGCAACGCCAACCAAAAAGCGAGAATGAGAACACTCAGCACATAAACACTCTATCCGTGAAGGATGTGCTAATAAAATGCAGACTTGACTCATCCAGCCCAATAGAGTTGCTAACCGACTCGGGAGCTGACGTGAACGTTATTGGAGGCCACGATTGGGATCAATTACTACAAGATTCCAAAGAAGGTTTGGTAACAGTTAGGGAAGTCAAAATGCCTAACCCTTCAGTCTTGCGAGCCTACGCAACTGACCAGTCTATGGGATCTAGTAAGCCACCCATTTTTGCAGAATTCTTGGTAGTTCCACACGGCTGACGTTCGCTGCTTAGTCGAGCAACATCAAGTGATATGGGACTTCTGAAAGTCGGGATTTCGATAAATAGCTTAGAAAAACCCCAGGGGCTTTCCAAAAATGCCAGGAGTAAAGGTTAAGTTCAGCATTGACAAAACCATCCCACCTGAGAAAAACGCTTATTATTAAGTTCCCGCCGCATATAGGGAAGCGGCACAGCTTAAATTACAAGAAATGGAGGAAAGAGAGATAATAGAAAAAGTCACTTCCGCACCGGAGTGAATAAGTGGCAAGTCCGCTGTTTCTAAGGGAAAGGATGATTTCCGCCTCGTTGTAAACAAGCGTGCGCCTAATAAGGCTATAAAGCGGGAATACTTTCGACTACCCTTAATCCACGAGATGAAAGTCAAACCCAATGGAGCAAAATATTTTGCAAAGCTTGACCTAACTAGCGCGTTTTACCACCTGGAATTCTAGAGATATCACTACATTCCTTACAGAAAACGGCATGTACCGTTTTACAAGACTAATGTTTGGGGTCAATTGCGCACCAGAAGTGTTTCAAAGAGAAATGAGTCGCATCCTGAAAGGCATTGAAAACGTAATCGTTTACATAGATGATATACTGATTTTTGCCAAAAGTAATGAAGACCTTCGAAGAACCGTTTCCAAAGTTCTGCAGATTTTGTGAACAAACAACCTAACTTTGAACACTGAAAAGTGCGAATTCGACAAAGACTGTATAAAGTTCTTGGGTGAGCTGGACGAGCGTGGATTCCACATTGATGAAGCTAAGGTTAAACATATCGAACGATTTCGCGAACCTACGACTTCTTCAAAGCTGCGAAGCTTTTTGGGCTTAGCCTCCTTTGTGAGCCCATACATAAGCAACTTCGCAGATGTAACGAGTCCCCTGTGGGAGATGGCAACAACAAAAACGTGGAGCTGGGGCCCACGCCAGTCTGCTGTTCACAAGACAACTAAGAAAGGAATAGTAAATAGCACAGTCGCTCTTGGGTACATCTGGGAAACGGATAAAACTGTCCTATATACAGACGCATCCCCAAACGCTCTAGGTGCGGTCCTTGTGCAAGAAAACCTTGGCAAGACACCTCGCGTCATCAGCTTCGCTTCTTAAGCGTTGACCGCTACCGAGAAACGATACGCCCAAAATCAACGGGAGGCATTGGGTGCCGTTTGGGCCGTAGAATATTTTTCTTACTATCTTCTTGGACGACAGTTCACGCTCAAAAAAGAAGCAAAAGGGGTCGCGTCCATACTAAATCGTTTACGACAAACATAAAAGAGAGCCCTCACCCGAGCCGATGACTGGGCACTTAGGCTCAGCCCATACAATTACACAGTAGAGTACGTGGAAGGTAGATTCCACATAGCTGATCAATCATCCCGGCTCTATACAGGTGAAGACGAAGCGTTCGATGAAACGGAAAGCCCCTAGGAAATTGCAAAAATAGAAGCTAATAAAATCGGGTTTCTGACGGAAGACGACATAAGACAAGCGACATCATCGGACCCTATATTGTCTCTTGTCATGGAAGCGCTAGAGTCCGGGAATTGGCCCAGGAAATTACGTCGGTATGAGATGGTCTCAGACAACCTCCATATCAAGAATGGAATTCTCTTTAAACAAGGATGCGTAGTAATCCCAGAAATACTGCAACAGAAAATATTAGAAGTAGCTCATAAGGGTCACCCGATGACAGCTAAGCTTAAGAGCATACTCCAGGAGCGCGTTTGGTGGCCAGGAATGCCCAAGGACGCTGAAGACTGGGTAAAATCCTATGAAGTTAGCTTTCACAAATGTTATTCATTTATATAATAAACGAGACTATTTCTACCGTCCAGCATTTCAAAAACCCAGTCGTTCCTTGTGAAAAAATAACAAGTACAACGTTTTTTCGTAACACCCCGGACATATTTTTTAGAGAAGGAGTGGGATGTGGGATATACCCTAACCCGCTGCAGAATCCATCTTGTACCTTCACCCCCCTGCAACCGAACTCGCACGCACACAGTCACACTCTCGATACATATCGTTCACTCAACAAGCTCGGGCCTTTGCGTTCCACTTACCATCATTCAACAGTCAACCGTCTTCGGGGCAAGTAGTGCAGTAAGTGGGTCCTTAGACGATTCCCGTAGACCGGAATGCGGAATTCCACAACATGGACGGTGATTCAGCCGCCCCTGACATGGGGAACGGACGCTGTTTTGAGCCGCTCCTAACCTGGAGAACAGACGCTCTGGTGCTGCATTGGCATTTCCTCCGAATGCAGGTGCTAAATAGCTTGGTTATAGCGCCGCTGCTCGCTCAGTTATGCGGTTGCTCTTATAATATTGTTTGCTGAATTTAAATTTTAAGTCCGTGCTAACAAACCACTGGCAGATATAAAAAATGTGATGTTAAGCTCGACGATGCAATTCCCTATAATGAATGAACCTTGGAGTTTTGTTCAGCAAAAACTTCCAACTGTAATCGAGGTTATATCTGGAGTATTTGTTAAACCTTGTTCAACCTATTTTCAAATGAAAAGCCATCAAGTAACATTCTACTTCATGCCAATCAATTTATTCCAATGTTAACATAATTTAACCAGCGATCGGGTTTCAACATCCAACACACTCGCTCATTCATTCAAGTACTACTCAAAGAGATTCCCTCCTCTTGCACAGCCCGCACAATACGCATTTCACAACAAATATGCTCGGCAACCCTTTTATTGAAGGAAAAAGAGCAATCTGGGAAGGACGAGGGGTAGCTCAATTAGTTTACTTCCTTGTACTTAAAAAGTGTTCTCCAATCATTCGTCACCACAACCTTGGCGGAAATTTTATTTCTCCCAACCATTCACCCTTTACAATCGAAATCCATCGGTGGACCCCTCGTTTCACTCAATCCCTGTCCAGATGATATCTGTATTTTCATCCTCTTAGCAAGGATTAAGACACATAAGCTAAATCGATGGGAAAAAAAAGTGCGCCGCATCGAACAACAACATGGCTGGGGTCGATGATGCGGAAAAAATGATGAAAATCATTCACCCACCCGTTCTGCCATTTATCAGCCTCGAGCCGTGTGTGAGTTCTTGTTGGGAAGGTACTACCGTGCGTAGGCGTAGCCCTTCCCGTTCGTTGTTGGAGTGTGAATGGAGATGACTCTCGACTATTTTGCTGGGTTTTTACCTACTTCTTTAACCATCCACTGAAGGGTAGGTACTTTTTCCGCGAATCGAGCTCTGCCAGCTCTTGGATCGATGGTTGAGTTTCCACGAAAATCAATCCCACTAAGGGATTTCGCTATCTGGCCGTCCGGATTTACGCGAAAGTTACTCGATCAATCCATTATGAGCGTTCCATTCCTAGAAAAAAAAAAATCAAAAACACAGGCGATTGAATTGAATATGTTCGGTGGAATATTTCCGACGGGTGGTTCCTGTTAGTCTACCGGAAAAGAATGGTCAATGAATCAAAGGCACATGTGCTTCGAATCAGTATTTACAACCACCCACTCCGTGCCATCATATTAATTCTGTGTTCAAATGCCCAACTGCACTACCTACCAAATTCATATTTATTGTTTAGACAGAAATATTGCAGGCTATTTTATCTACTGCACTAGTTATTTGCACGGTTGAATTTATTCCTGCCGATTGTTTGCTTTAATTAATTGTTTTTGTATGCGAAGAATGAAATATTATGTCCGAAACTAGAAAGGCAAAGGTACCGCATCGCAGTCAAAGAGAAACGCACAGTTCCCTGGAAAAACATATTGAATTTTTTGAAATATCAAGAACAACTTTGAATTCAATTTAGTACAATCCAACAAGCGAGGAATGTTCCGCCCAGAACTATCAGTTTCCCATCACCCGAAGAATGTCAAATTTTTCGCAATCCGGTTGAAATTGATTCTCCGGTTGTAGGAAATGACCAGCGGAACCAGCATATGTGGACCAAAACAAGAACCGAGCGTCAAGGAAAAACACTCGGAAAAATTCGATTATGATTCAGCGCATATTTCGTGGAAAGTGTTTTTTTTTGTTCTTCCTGTCCACCACCCTCGATTTGTCCTTTGCCAAAAACAATGTACTGGTGCGTCGTCGTCATCATCGTCGTTGTTGGTTGGCATCTACACAATATTGAGCTGTGCAGCTGGTCATTCCGTCCGTCCGGCCGGCATGTAGGCGTAATTCAATTACCAATAAAACGAAAACAATTCACGTCATAAATTTCAATCTGGTCCTCGCGAGTCGAGCGCATTTTTCCGTGACACATGGGCCGAGGCAACCGTCGCCGTTTCGTTCCGAGGGCCGAGGATGTTTTGGTGACAATCGTCGTCCGAAAAATGGACTTTTACTACAAGCTAAACTACATCACAGGCTGGAAGTGAAGGGGGGGGGGGCATTGGACAATAACGTGCGTGGGAATGATTTTTTATTGCTGCAATAATTCAATGACCAGTGTAAGGGCGATATAGACACTACCTTGCCCTGTGTATAGGCCAAGTGAAGTGATGTTGCAGATGGTTTTTCGCTTTGATGCAGTTTCAATGTGCTACATACCATCGCTGAAATTGGTTTCTAGTTTCAGTGTTTTGAATTCTATTGCTTTCGTTTATAACTGAACTGATCTGAACTAATCTGATCTAAATGTGTGTATGATCTAAACCCTACCGACTGGTTCGGATATCATGGAACAAACTTAGCTGAAACGATCCTGCATTTGAAGATTGAAATCAGATAAGACTACTAAGGAACCAGTAGCCCATTTCAGCATATCTGGAGCAATTCGTGCACTCAGCGACAACTTGAATGACATGATTATTCATTGACTTAGGTATGTCAAATGGGGAAATAGATTTATGATGGTTTGTATCGAAAATTTGGCTCATCGATGAAAATCTCCTGTCCCTTTGAACTAGACATTCGTGACCATTGGTAATTGGTAATTTATCATTACACTACCTTTATCAATTTTTATAACATATGTTGATCAGTTTCTTTAACAATTGATATTTTTCAAATAGCTGGTTGATTGCCATCACTGCTGAGCTGTGGCGATTTTTAAATGCCTGCATTTTGCAAAACCTCCAAGGTAGTTTGAGGACCGTCATCAAGGGGGGTGGCAACTGATCACTTTTCAGACTGAACATGAAACAACAATCGGTGTTTCCATTGCACAGTGATCCAGAATGCGAATTTCGCTTGAAAGATACGTTTGTTGCCTAAGTTTGTAGGTTTGGAGCAAAGTTGTTCTCTACAAAGTTGTTTCTTATAATAAGGCCTTTCTTTTGGTATGAAAGGAAACTAAGGTGGCCTTGTTTTCAGAGAAATCGAAAATTTTACTTTTTTAATTGCTGAAATAAAGGCATATATTTTTCGAAACAGTTGTAGATAAAAAAATTTTAAGCAACTTTGGTTGGGTTCTGGAGAATGTGAGCTGTTTAGTGGAATACCTGTAAATAGAAAATAAGAAGAATGATTAGTAATTTCCATTTAATTCCAACTACCTTTATTGCTTATCTTGACAGATACGCGTATTTCGTCTTCAATGTGCAGACATCTTCAGTGTCATGTACTAATACACGACTGGCACGAACATTCGTTGACAATTTCAACTGGAGAGGAACGTAAGACGTAACTTATAAACTTCCATCAAATACCGAAGAGTCACTGAAGAATTGCTTATACTCGCTGTGTCCTGTACTACCATCAAAACACCACTTTTCAATCAATACGATGTTCCTCGATTCGTTATCTCCTATCAGCTCTGCTATTGTTGTTTGATATGATTCGACAATTCTTGTAACCGTATGATCAAGCAAGCTCTGTTGCCCAATTTCGGCTGAGGTTTCAGTGACATTTTCGTTTTTTAGATAACACTTTTTTGTCAAAATGTCATAAGACGTCTTTTTGTTAATTATCCCTCGGAGCAATAAATACTGATGTTTCGTTAGTTTTGCACCAACAATCAGTGACAGAGCTTCATCTGCATTCAATTTTACGATTTGGTTATCTTTGGCACCTGAGTTATCAAGGAGAGTCTTCACTGCAGACTCATCTACTTTAGACAAAAAAATTGAGAGCTTTCGATGTCAGGCGTCAGCACATGAATTTGTATAATATATGTGAAAAGCACAATAGTACCCCATGCCCAGCGAGCCGAAAAACTTTCCTTCATGACCGGAATGGGAATCGAACCCATTACGTCCAGCTTGACGAACCGTGCTCTTACCACTGAGCTATCTGAGGTCACAACTTCCAAAGCAATGTTGGACAACAAACACAAGAGCTCATCTGGAAGGGGAAAGGGAAAGGAGTACAGGAAAAGGACCACCATAAAACACTTGAAGAAGGGGGGTCTCAAAACCTCAAAACATTTTTTTATTCAGTTGTTATTTTCTTTCATGTAGCTGCAGAATATGGTCACCATGTAATTCAAAATCAAGCTATATTGTTAAATCAAAAGAAGTGTTTCTGTGACCTTTCGAAATTTTTGTTTCGAGGGCGACCCCGGCGTAGTGGTTAACATCCATACCTCTCACGCCAAAGTCACGAGTTCGAATCTCACCCCCGGACAAGTTACGAAAATACACAAAAGAGGTATTTGAGTGACTACGACGGGAGATGAACCAGCCCGAGGCTGAAAATCTCGATAATCCAGACAAAAAAATAAAGTTTGTTTAATGAACTTCATGATGTTCAACGATCTCAAAAAAGTTAAAACTTATAGCTTATAATGTTTTCAACGATTAAAACTAATTTATGGAAATGTAAGCAATGCACTTATCAGAAAACATACTCTTGAGATCTTTCAAACCATTCTATCTGCTTTCTTGTTCAGAATGTCCTCCCAAGTAACACAACTTGTTGTGTAATGTTCAAAAATTCATCTCTAAAACATGATCTCATGTATTTTTCTAGTACACATAACTTATTTTTGGTATGTTAAATGACCAAAACAGCGCAATAAATCGATCAATTTGAAACATCTTTAAGGTCACAAAAGAAGTTTCTAGATACAGATTTAGGACTAATAATACGCTTTCAAAATACTTTGAATAGCATGCTTTCAACATGATGATGTCTTATCTTGGTAGTTTCTAGCATCATAATAATAAATAGGTTATAATCAAGTAATTCCAAAGTAAAAACAATTGCAGAAATACTTGAACATGACATGCTAGGTTGATAAATGTCAAACGAACAGAAGTTAACAACGATTGTTAAGATGGTTGTGATTATGAGAATTATGTTTGTTTATGAGGAGAATATGCACAACTCATAGTAAAAAAATGACAATCGTTTTTGTCCAAATCGATTGTTTAATAAATAAAAGAAATCTAAAGATTGTAAATGCGCAGAAAGTTTAACAAAATATCATATGCGAGGCAGCCTTTATGGTGCAACTTTTGGTTTTACTCTTGCACAATTGATGCGCCGTTCTAAAAATTAAAAAAAATCAACAGAAAATTTTCTTATATTTTACAATTTTGTAGCATCTCTGTTGGAATCATCAAATATCGTCAGGGTGGATTAGACACACTGTCGATTGAAAGTATTTTTAAAACATAAAAAAATGTCTCGATTATCGAGGCACCATGAGGCACCAAGAGTAGACAGTCATTTTCGAAATTTTTAGTGATAATTGTAATCATAGTTTCAACCGGCGCTGTAATTTTGTGTCCACATCTATGGTGTGAAGTTGAAATTGAGTTCAAAATACATCTTGAGAGCAGTCAAATAACATGCTTATGATGGTCCATGGCAAATTATGTCAGTTAGTTATAATAACATCATAATAACCATAAAGGGTGTATTCGATAAAAATGGCACACACATATATACTCATCAAAATTAGACTGATTATCGGATTTTCTTGAAATTTTCAGGAAATGAAGAACTACTAATGAGTTTTGATTTAAAACATTTGTTTTATTCAATTTCGTCTCCCATCCCGAATGCCCGCACCTTCCTTTTCACTCCACCCATCAAATTTTGTACAACCGATTTTCCCAGTGTTTTTGTTGTTTTTACCCAAATTTTCTTCAATTCTAGCTCTGTTTTTATAGTTTTGGGATGTTTGCGAAGTTCCGTTTTCATAATTGCCCAGAATTTTTCAATTGGACGAAGTTCCGGTGAATTTGGTGGGTTCATATCCTTTGGCACAAAATTGACTCCGTTGGCTCGGTACCACTCCAATACGTTTCGAGCGTAGTGGCAGGATGCTAGATCAGGCCAAAACAGAGTTGATCCTTTGTGCTTCTTAATGAATGGCAAGAGACGCTTCTTAAGGCACTCTTCCGTGTAAATCGCACCGTTTATTGTTCCGGAAGTGATGAAGGGAGCACTTATTTCACCACATCCGCAAATCGCCTGCCAGATTAGAAACTTCTTTGCAAATTTCGATAGTTTCTTCTTTCAAACATCCTCCGGAACATCGAACTTCGACTTGGCAACGAAATATTCTTGCCCAGGAAGTTGACGGAAGTCGGCCTTGACGTATGTTTCGTCATCCATCACGATGCAACCGGATTTGGTGAGAAGCTTCGTGTAAAGTTTCCGAGCGCGGGTTTTCGCAGTGATGTTTTGTTTTTCATTCCGGTTTGGGGCTTTTTGCACTTTGTAAACATGTAACCCAGCACGCTTCATGGTTTTCTGCACAAAACCGACTGACACCTTAGACTTTTTAGCGACATCTCGAATTGACATGTTTGGACGGTTCTTGAATTGTTGTACGACTTTCCTGGCCATTTTACTGTCCATTGGACCACTTTTACGACCACTCCCTTCCTTCCTTTGGACACTCAGACGCTCCTTGAAGGTTCTTATTACACGAGACACAGTTGTATTTGCAATTCCAAGCCTTTTAGCAATCCACCGGTGGGACGCCCCTGGATTTTGATTGTGAGTGCACAAAATTTTCTCACGGACAATTTCTTGTTTCGACGACATGACTGGAACTACTGAATGTATAACTATGAAACTTGCAGATGTAAATAATACACTATGGATAAGATCTACTCAAATTTCTATGTTTTTAATCATACGATTCAAAAGTTACAGAAGATTTTCTGTGTGCCATTTTTATCGAATACACCCTTTATTAGAGCAGCTTCTTAGTGAAATGTCATTTGGCTCCAGAAATTTTAGGAAAAAAATGACGTTTCTTGTGGACCATCACAATGAATCAACTGCTGATGGTGATTCTTATTACATGCTATAGTTCTGAAAAATATATTTGTTTCTTATGTCTTGTAGTTAGACGGAAGGTTTGGATCGAATTGGACTGGTGAGAAAAGTGATCCATTAGACAATCCAAAACGTAAGGAACGTATGGATACCCGTCATGCCACAACATCGACGGCCAACCCAAATTCAGGCCGAAAATCATGCTGTGTATTTGGTGGGACAGGGGTGTGGTCTACTAGAGCTGTTGCAACCAAAGAAACCATCACGGGCGAAGTCTACCGGCGAAACTGAGCGTTTGAGCCGGCAGGTGAAAATCGGCCGCAAACGCTAAAAAACACAAAAAGTCATTTGCAACAGCCGGGAAAACAATTGAAACGCTCAAGGGGATGTCCACCCCACCCGCCAAAGTCCGGACATTGCGCCATCCGATTACCATCTCTTCCGATCGATGCAACATGGCCTGGCTGACCAGCACTTCCGTAATATGACGAAGTCAAAAAATGGATCGATTCGTGGATAGCCGCCAAACCAGCATTTTTCCGAGAGGGTATCCGTCAACTACCACAAAGATGGGAAAAAGTTAAGCTAGCGATGGCCAATACTTTGAACAATAAATGTATAACCATTTTTCACAATAAAGCATCAAATTTGCAAAAAAAAAAGACATTTTCTAAGAATACACCTAATAGTTAGACCAATTTTGTACACGTTTTTTAAGAAGATATCATGCAAATGGGCTAGTTCTGCTTTTTAATCGATATGAAAAATGTATAAAAAAAGTAATGGGTATTCATAAACAAATTCATCATATTCATAACAAACATTACTGTCAAATTCGAGTTGTGTTTACAACTGCTAATTTGACACTTGTTGGATTGAATTGTTGTGTTCATGCATTTCTGCATTTAGTTTCACTTTTTTATAACTTGATTATAACCTATTAGTTATTGTAATGCTATAAACTACCTAGATAAGACATCATCATGTCAAAAGCATGTTATGCAGTGCATCTTTAAAATTTCTTATGCTACCTAAAAGATGTTATAAAAAGATCGGTTAATTGCGCTGTTTTGGTCACATTTGAGTCGAAAATTAAGTCATATGTTCTAGAAAAATACATGAGTGACTTATGAAAGGCAAATGTTTTGCGGAAAAATCCTCTTAGCTTGTATATGACAAAATATGTTTTTCATTTCATTCTTAATACTCTTGTATAACAAAATTTCAAGATAACTGACCAAAAAGATGTATTTGGTGTTACTTGGGCTGTCTCATCTTTCGCAACAAAACTGCACGTTGAGAGGCCAGTCTTGCTCTTCAGCATACTTAACAAGAATATCGTCCCCATTCAAAGCTGATTCATCTGAAACGTTGATATTTTCGTCTTCGGGATCAAGCGATGCAGAGACGTGAAGGAGACTGTCTTCGACGTCTTGGTTCTTTATGTTAGAAATGTCATCCTCACCTGACGGATTGAGCAGTTTCTTAACGATTTCTTCGTCCTTTAGGATCTCGAACTCTGCGTTTTCTTCATCAATGGTTTCCAGACGGTAGATTTTAATCACAATATTTCTCAGCTTTTCTTGCAACACCGACAACGGTTAGTCGTTCTCATCATCATAATCTGGTGTAACGATGAACAGAATTTTCCAGGACTTCTGGATGGCAGAACTCGGAACCGCTTCCCATGCGTGTGCAATCCAGAACATTGCGTCTTTTATTTTGATGTGCTTATCATTATCATGGAAATCGTCGCCTCTTCCAAGAATCTCGTTTGCCATGATCTTTTAGTAACGGGCCTTCACCATCTGTAACACATGCTGGTCCATCGGCTGGATGACAGCGGTTGTGTTTGGAGGCAACAATTTACAAAATATGGCTCCATGATTCCTCTACCATATGCTGTTTAAAGTTGTGGTGTTTTGCGATTCATTAGACATCGAAATCAATAAGAAACTTATCACGAAAAAAGCGATTTTTAGGTACATCCGCACAAAAAAGCCATGAAAAAACCGTAATTACCGATTCCAGTGTATAGTAGATGTACTAGTTATGGCTAAATAACCCGATTATCGTGTGTTGGTATCGTATTCCCACAGACTATATTAGATCACACCATAATAGGAATGTACGGCAAAACTGGTACATGTACCCTATATATACTATTGTAAAAGATATGATTATTTGATATCTGCAATGCCACATAGCCACCCCAGATGCAGATGGCCACAAAAAATATTTCCCCATCCTTCATAACTAAGCTACCTAAGCATTCGGTTCCAACCAACCAACAAAATATTCTTCGTGAAGAATAAGCAGCAGCCTATTCTTCATGAAGAATATATTATTAGATGCATCGCTACCGAACTGCATCGCATCCGAAGAATGCTTCTGTGAATCGTGCAAATAGAATACTGAGAGTGAGAGACCTAAGCTTGAATATGTCCTGTGGTAACACAGCGAATGGCGAAGAAGATGGAAGAGACGAAAAATAACCGATATTACTCCGTTTGAATGTATGTTCACTGCTGCTTCGATTCTGTGGCGAAGAGCAAACGTGGTGAATGAAGAATGTTTGCGATCATCTGCAACCTTGGCTCCATCCATATGTGGGACGAACTGAATTTTTTTTTTTTAATAATTCCCTCGTCATCCACGAATTTTTGGGTGACCTGAAGTAGACAGGAAGCTCCCTATGGTTTGTTGTAGGGTGAAGGGTCAAATTTAAATTGACCGTTTGAATATGGTCGGGATTTTGCCAAATCACACCAAGCACTAGCAAAAATCATCAGTTTTGTTATACATGTTCAAGCAGATCTGTTTATTCAGGGTAAGATAGAGCGAGTGTATGTTTAAGTAACGTTTTTAAAAGGTTTCAATGCTGGTAGCCTTGCTTTAACACGCCGTTGACGTTTCTGTTTTGGCGCACCGGTTTGAAACGGCGGCGTCAGCTGCGTGTTGGCTCTCAGCAACTCTACCAGCATTTTATCCTTAAACTGTACTTGGACATACAATTGCTCTATCTAATCAAAGAAAAAATTTTTTTTTTTTCTTCCCCCCCCCCCGCCCATTTTGCCATCCCCCCATTTTGGGGCCGCGGTCGCAGACGTTTAGCTTTTATTTTTATTTACATGGCATAACGTCACAATACTATAACATAGCCTGATACACAATATCCCTCCATAATGCCCGATTCGTGGCTGCTCCTCTCCAATCCCTTGGGCACTTTGTACTCCCTAGGTCTTGCTCCATCTGGTCTGACCATCTTGCTCGTTGTGCCCCTCGTCGTCTTGTACCAACCGGATTCCCGTCGAACACCATTTTTGCAGGATAGTTGCCCGGCATTCTCGCAACATGTCCTGCCCAGCGTATCCTTCCAGCTTTTGCCACCTTATGAATACTGGGTTCGCCGGCGAGTTGCGCGAGCTCATGGTTCATCCTTCGCCTCCATAGTCCGTCCTCCCGTACTCCACCAAAGATGGTTCTTAACAGCCGTCGTTCAAAAACTCCGAGTGCTCGCAGGTCCTCTTCAAGTATTGTCCACGTCTCATGCCCGTAGAGAACAGCCGGTCTTATTAGCGTTTTGTACAGGATGCACTTCGTACGGGAGCTAGGTCTGTTTGACCGTAGTTGCTTGTGGAGCCCATAGAGTAGGCACGACTTCCTCTGATAATCCGTCTCCGGATCTCACGGCTGTTATCGTTGCCCGCAGTAACCAGTGAGCCGAGATAGAAGTTTATAAGACCACCGGGTGATCAATATGAAGATAGAAGGTTTATCTGGGACAATCCATAAACAACGTGGTCCCATTTTTTGGTTTCCTAGATCCCCCTCCTCCATGGTGGTTGCATGTCCATTAGGCCATCCCTTATTTTGAAAAATATGACCAAGTCAAAAATTCCTCCTCTTGAAATGTTCGTCCTGACTAGAAAACAAACATACTTAAATTTGAAGACCGTACGTTGACGTTAAGTGGTCTCCCAGCGGACCTAAAGAAATGGTAGTACGGGTGACCACCCACGCGGCGGCAAGCACGCTACTGTAGTGTACGCTACAAAGGTATCAATAAGTTACTAAATGGATACGGTCTTGCAGGTCGACCGACATCAGTAATGTCAGGTTGATAACATTTTATGTATGTTTTTGTATTATCAATGTTGTTTGGAACACTATATCATTAGAACAGCAGTTTTAAAAAACCCAACCCCACCCCCCCCAAATCAACACCCTACTCGCGATCTAGCTAAGAAGTTCAGGACCAGCATCGGAATGATTCAACGAATCAAGCGCAGGAATGACTTGAAGACGTACAAAAAACAGAAAGTGCCCAAACAAACTCCGGAACAAAAGTCTCGTGCCAAAACCAGGGCTCGAAAGCTGTACAGCTGCATTTTGGACAATTTCGACCAGTGCATTTTGATGGATGA
The DNA here is from genome assembly GCA_024533555.2 of Aedes koreicus. Classification (NCBI taxonomy): domain Eukaryota; kingdom Metazoa; phylum Arthropoda; class Insecta; order Diptera; family Culicidae; genus Aedes; species Aedes koreicus. The sequence continues at coordinate 39,422 of JAHHFK020002774.1, read as the reverse complement.
CGAAACATACGTTAAAGAAGATTCAAGAACGCTACCGGGGCCGCAGTTTTATACTAAATCTGTTGGGGAACGTGTGCCAACCGCAGATACGACTGTTGCGATGGAGAAATTCGGTCAGAAGGTGCTCATTTGGCAAGCTATTTGCACATGTGGCTTGCGTTCTTCAATTTTCTTTACAAAAGGAACTATAAATGCTGAGATTTATCAAAAGGAATGTTTGAAGAACAGGTTGCTACCATTGTATAGAAAGCACCAGTCCCCTCCTCTCTTCTGGCCAGATTTGGCATCGGCACATTACGCCAAATCCACTCTACAGTGGCTGACGGAGAATAACATCAAGTTCGTAGAAAAAGACATCAACCCACCAAACTGTCCCCAGTTGCGACCGATCGAACGCTATTGGGCAATAGTCAAGCGTATATTTAAGAAGGATGGTACAGTGTCCCAAAACATGACCGATTTTAAGAAAAATTGGGCAGCGGCATCCAGGAAGTGCACAAAGGTCACTATGCAGAATTTGATGGCAGGTGTCAAATCAAAGGTACGGGCATTCTACAGAAATGAACATGATGACTAGTTTTTCCATTTGGTCCATCTTTTGTAAACATGTTAAGCTATAATAAACTGAAATAGTATGTTAATTTTAACCATATTTTCATGCCTATTTTATTATTTGGAAGTTTATAACCACTTTTCGATACACTCCTTATCATCAGAACAGCAGTTTTTAGATACAACACAATAAGTTCATCATATGTACAAAGCGATTTGAAAAGTAAGTGTAGCGAAGCCAATTCAGTATTTTTATTCAAAAAGTTAGCCACAAAAGTTTCTAAATCTTTTTTTTTTGAAATTTTCGAAATCCCCTGCGTTTTAAAAAGTTTTCTTTTTTGGTCACATTCCTGTTATAGTCTTGCATCAGCTCTATAACTCTCTCTGCGTGATCATTTACCACTCTAAGGTGATTTATTATATCTTCTCCTTTCTGATATTCTTTTTTTAAACTCAATTTATTTACTGTTTCTCCAAAAAAGCGGGTATCAATACCCAAAACTTTAAAAAAATTAAAATATTATTTTTTGCCCCCTTCTTTTCCCCAAAAAAAATTTCCCCCCCCGCGGGGGAAATTCCCTTTTTTTTTGGATCCCCCTTACCTTGCCTTTTTCTTACACACTGGACAAGATTCTCTCGTTCTTCATCTGATAAAGGGCGATACGGTCAAAATTTAGTCAATATCAACTTGACGTATTTCTTTCAATTTTGCATTTAAAAAACCTGAACACCCCTCATTTTGAAGGTGTGTGTGTGTAGAATGTTGCTCCTATTTTGATTTTGGAATTCACTCTTCAGTTGTCAAAATGCCGTCCAAGCAAGAAGAGCAGCGTATCAAAATTTTGCTCGCGCATCGCGAAAATCCGAGCTACTCGCACGCAAAGTTGGCAAAATCGCTAAAAGTTGCCAAATCAACCGTTACAAATGTAATTAAAGTATTTGGGGACCGTTTTTCGACAGCCAGGAAGTCTGGATCGGGGGGAAATCGAAAACCGGAAGCCGCTGAGACGACAAAGAGAGTTGCCGGTAGTTTCAAGCGAAACCCTAACCTATCTCTCCGAGATGCCGCAAATAAGCTGGGTGTATCGTCTACAACCGTGCATCGAGCCAAAAAACGAGCCGGACTATCGACTTACAAGAAGGTAGTGACTCCAAATCGCGATGATAAACAAAATACGACGGCCAAAGCGCGATCCCGGAGGCTGTACACGACGATGCTGACGAAGTTTGACTGCGTGGTAATGGACGACGAAACCTACGTCAAAGCCGACTACAAGCAGCTTCCGGGACAAGAGTTTTATACGGCAAAAGGAAGGGAAAGGTAGCAGATATTTTCAAGCACACGAAACTGTCAAAGTTCGCTAAGAAATATCTGGTTTGGCAAGCCATCTGTACCTGTGGCTTGAAAAGTAGCATTTTCATAGCTTCCGGAACTGTCAACCTAGAAATTTACGTGAAAGAGTGTTTGAATAAACATCTGCTGCCTTTCCTGAAAAAACACGGTTGTTCCGTACTGTTTTGGCCGGATTTGGCATCTTGCCATTACGGTAAAAAGGCCATGGAGTGGTACGCCGCCAACAACATGCAGGTGGTTCACAAGGACAGGAACCCTCCCAACACGCCAGAGCTCCGCCCAATTGAGAAATACTGGGCTATTGTCAAGCGGAACCTAAAGAAGATCAAAAAAACTGCTAAGGACGAGCAGCAGTTCAAGGCAAACTGGCTTTCTGCGGCGAAGAAGGTGGACAAGGTGGCTGTACAAAATCTGATGGCAGGGGTCAAGCGTAAGGCCCGGCAATTCGGATTTGGAAAAGCGGAAGCCTAACTGAATATTTTTCCTGAATTTTATACTAATTGAACTTGAAAAAGAAATTTAATTTGATTTTTTAAATAAACGATTTCACCGATTTACACGCGTTTTCCCTTGACCAAATTTTGACCGTATCACCCTTTAAACCAGTGTCGAACACAGACAGTCCGACAAGCTCCTCGCTTAAATGCCACAAATGGCCAGAGAATTTTCTTTGAGCAGCACGAGCGGCGTCCATGTGAGGTCTCGAAATCAGTAAGATCCACCATCGACTTGAGATCACTGCTAGGTGCAGATGCGGCGAAGCGTGCGGAAAACCATGCTTCTACATACACTCCAAATATGAAAACACATACGCTGAACAATTCGGAAGAGTCTTCAAGTTAATGAAACTGTGCCCTGAATAAATACATTTTCATACTATAGATGGCCTTCGCCATCCAACGTGCGATATGGACAGGACCTGGTGCACGAAATGTAATTCCTCTTGGAGGGACACTTCCCAAAAGAGTATTGAAAGTTCCAACAACTCACGGTAATCATCTCTCGGCTGTTCAAGCTGTGAAATATCATGGAATTAAAAGAATATGTTTAATGACATGTGCTTAAATTAAATACTCACAATGATATTGTATTCCGCGAAACGAGTAATTTGAGTTGAATGACTTCTCAAGAAATGGGAAAATTCGGATGTCGATGGGACTTGGTAGTTTTCCTTGTCAATTGATTTCCAGTCGTTGGTCCCATAATGATATGGAACACACTTTCTAGGACAAGTTCCAAAATATGATGTCTACATGGCAGCCACAAAAGATTTGACTCAAGTTGGTGCTCTAACCACGGAAGCAGCACCATTTTTCCATCCTAAGTTGTTTAGATTAGTTATCATATTTCAATATAATTGGATGCTAAGATTTACCTGTATTAACACTAGTAGTGTCGAGCGAAGCATTGCCTTATCGCGTTCAGTAAGATTCCATTTCTTAATTTATTCTGCGACAACTTCTCCGATAGCTTTTTCTGCTCCCTTTTTCAAGGAAAGGAACGCCAAGTAGCTGGGTAGTGCTTTTACTTGTCACAAAAACCGCTTGTCGATCGGCCAGATCCATCCCTATTAAGGTATTTACCATTTTACCGTCCCAGTGGACAGTGAGTATATCGTCTGGATTGAAATTTTCCATCAATTTCAGGACCCACTCCTGATCGGTGTTTTTCTCACGCTCACGATGGATAGTGGCACGGTTAATTCGTTTTTGCTAAATCAACACCAAATGATTTAGCAGCTGCTGCTGAGATGACTGTAGCAGAATCTGTACTGACCTTTGCTGCATCAAGAGCTTGGGCTAATTCCGGGGTTACGACATGTTGTGTTCCTCTTTGTGAGCGTGGTTTGAAATTGCGATGTTTCGCTTCTCCATCTGTATCCTCAGACCTTTCACTGACAGATTCGAATTGTACGACCTTGTCTACAGTTGAATTATATACATAAACATACACATTGGATTTTATTGTCATTAAAAAAATATTACCGATGCTCGACTGAGCTTCACTCCCCGTTCAACGTGCATCCAACAGCTTTTGCTTTTCCTTCTTACGTTGATCTGTTATTGCCCGCTTCTGCGTTTTTGGCAGCAAGAATACCATCGATTCCAGAAATCGAACTTACGCGGTGGCCTTCTTTCTGGTCCTTTAGAAACAAGATATCTTCACGTAGTGCTTGCTTAACTGCTGAGTCCGCCTCTCTTTGAATTTTTTTTTTTCCATTTCCGGTATCGCCATACTCTTTGCAATATCGAAAAGTTTGTCAAGCTTAGTGCAAAAGCGAACCTCTTTTTCGATTTGCGCCTTGCTATTTTTCCGTGATGTATGCTTACATATTGCTGACAACTCGACTTGAAGCGATTCGACTTTCGCAATACACTTTATTTCCTGAATGATCGGTATTTTTGTTTTCTGCCAGTAGCATAACACTTGCTTAGCGGTGTTCCGAGCACTAGCTCTGATAGGATGTTTCATCGATCGAAGCTGATAATAAAACGCAGCTAATACCTGGCGTACTGTTGGGAGGCGAGCTCCAGTTGTAAATTCACATGCAGGTCCCACAAATTTCACAAGGGTGGTTTTCCTTAGCTTATGTGCCATGTTGGATTCTTCGCTTTAAATATGCAATTCAAATACTTGCCACTAGGACCATAAATGCCGGCTACACTGGAAAACCGTTTTGTTTCTCTCTTGCTTCTTTCTACATTTATTTAGCTCCTGCTGCTGCTGCTTTTAATGGGTGCGCGGTTGGAATAAAACTAGTTATTCTCATGCTACTACAGGCCCCTTAAATAGATGCAGCGAACGGCTGTTATGTGGTAGTTGCTTGGTGATGTGTTCAGAATGTGACTTAACTTCAACTTAAGTCGTCGGATAACGCACAAACTAAAAAACGTTATGTTCTGGCGGTGGAATCATTAACTGTATTCGAACTTCAAAATTACACGCGACGGCTTAGCTAGCAAAACGATCCGTTCTTATCGGAGATTTATTTGGAACTAACTAGTTTTACATTATATGATATCAACCTAACTGGGTGCGATGTTATTCGACATCCTATCTCTCGCCTATACAAATGATCGTGAAGCGATCGGTGTGGTATGAGATGGGATGTGTTATAACTAGAATGGCTAGAATAATCATATGGAGTGAAAATATTCGGTTATCTATTCGGGTCACTCACTGATCGATTATAGTGGTGTGCTTTCGTTAGGTCGAAAGTTTTGAAATTCCCTTAATTGGTGACCAGCGTAAACATGCCGGCCGCCTTGAAATATCTAGTTTCAATCTAATCCTATATACTTTGAGAGCTATACAAACTACTATGCCTATCACCTAACATGCAGATCATAATAAACGTATACACAAGTAATCTCATGCTGCAGCTGCTGAGATGTAATCCTCAATATCTGGCTGTCTCGTCGTCGCCCGTTCATCCTGTTTGGCGAGGTTGTACGTCACATCCATCGACATCACACGTTTATCTTTCGGCATCGCTTTATCGACATCGCACGGTCATCCTTCGTCCCGGATGGGAACTGCATCGACGGGGATTCTATGAATGAGATGAGAGGCGATTTTTTTTAAATGTAAAATGCAAATGACAAACGACTTCCCTGGTCCGCGGAGGCCGCCCGCCTCCGCTAGCGCTGCTGCGCTACCGTTGACCCTCCTTGAGATGATGACAAATTTTCCAAACCGTATGTTCCGTTCAGGTTGAGGCTTCATGGCGAGTTCCTTATTCTTAGGCAGATGTCGATGATGGATGCATGATTAGCTTTACCGATGTACCCTGCTGATCAAACGGAATGGTGCTTGATATCACGATTTACAAAAGACGTTACAAGACACATAACTTTGCGTGGGGCATCCACAACCCCACAGAATACTTGACGCATTGATAACAATGTTATACAGGAAGTGAGTTGAGTGAAACCACTAGATGGAGGCATACGGAACATCAAACATCGGACGTGCGGCTCCAGCCGCGGCGAGGAACTTAACTACGGATGACAAAACATTCTCTGAGCTTTTTCATAATAATGTTGAAAAACAAAGACTTAACTGGTACGCGGAGACCCGCAGGTCTCCGCGACGCCCGAAAGCGTTTGATGGAGACGGAATTAATCCTCTCTGTGAGATAGTGTTGAAGTTGCATCGTTGTCCCGTATAGGGAGGACACAAACTTTGGAAATCGCTCGTTGGTACTCTCCGTCCTTCGTGCGAATCTTAACAACCCGAATGTTTCCATCTTTCCCCGGATGAATCTCAGTGACTCGTCCCATGCGCCATCTGAGAGGTGGTGTATTATCTTCACATAACAGCACCATGGTTCCGACGAAGACGTTGTTCCGTTGCCTGGTCCATTTTGTTCGAGTTTGAAGTTCTGAAAGGTACTGAGTCGACCAGCGTTTCCAGATGTGTTGGAGAAAATTCTGAGTTCGCTGCCACCTCGACAACCTGGTCTCGTTGATGTCTTGAAGCGACGGTTCTGGTATTTCCGTGAGTGGCCTTCCCACTAGAAAGTGACCGGGAGTTAATATTTCCATATCGTTCGGGTCATTCGAGATCGGTGACAATGGTCTCGAGTTTAGGCAGGCTTCGATTTGCGCCATCAAAGTTGCCATTTCATCCGATGAAAGAATTGTGTTGCCCACGGTACGCTTCAGATGTGCTTTCATCGATTTCACGGCAGCCTCCCAAAGGCCACCGAAATTCGGAGACTTTGCCGGGATAAATTTGAAGTTGATGTTGTTCATCGCTGTCTCTTCAGCTACTGTTCTCGCAAATTCCTGACTATTGAATAGTTTCCGTAATTCATCTAATTCGCGCCGTGCTCCGATGAAGTTAGTTGCGTTATCGCACATGATTATTTCAGGTCGACCACGTCGGGCGATAAATCTTTTCAATGCCGCGATGAACGCTTGACTCGTGAGGTCTCCCACGACCTCCAGATGGACAGCCTTCACCACTAGGCATATAAATACGGCGACGAAACATTTGAAGGGTGCTCCCTTCCTGGACGGATATTTTATGTTGAAGGGACCACAGTAATCCACGCCCACCCTCAAGAAGGGGGGAGCTGGAGTTACTCGTTCGCTAGGTAAATCCGCCATAATTTGCTCGTGACGCTTCGGTTGAGCACGGAAGCATTTCACGCAGCGATGAATGACCATGCGAGCCAAGTTCCGAGCTGAAATTGGCCAGTATCTTGCTCGCATGCTGGTAATCAGTAGTTGTTGTCCAGCATGGAGATGTTTGAGGTGGTAATCGACGGCAATGAGATTAGCCAACGGATGTTGATTATCAAGAATAATTGGATGTTTTCGGCCAGTCGAAATGTTGGCATTTGCCAGCCGGCCGCCGACCAGGATCAATCCGTTTACTAAACGTGGCGTTAGTTGGTTAATCCTCGATGTAGACTTGACTTCGCCATTTTTCTGCAACTCGATAAGGTCTGCTGGGAACATTTCCCGCTGAGCTAGAATTAGCAACTGCCTCAGAGCTTCTTCTCGCTCTTGGCGCCCTATGAAGCCAACTCTACGATTTTCACGATTCTTGCAATTGTGGACGAATCTTCTGATAAGAGCTACTATGCGGATCAAATCGTCCAAAGACGACCGTAGACCGAAGATTGGGTTGGTCTCAATTATTTGTGCTGGAGCCGGTACTACAGGTTTTTCTTCTAGGAGATCGGGATCCAGGTCCTGAGTGCAAGTAGTAGCTGTTGTCGGCCAAGATGTCTTGTCCAGTTCAAGCCAGGGTGGGCCGTGCCACCACATCTTATAGTCCTTCAGTAGATCAGGCGTCATCCCTCGGGATAACACATCTGCAGGATTCTCCAACCCAGCAATATGGTTCCAGATTCCTCCACGCGTTATGTGTTGAATTTCCGACACTCTGTTGGCCACAAACATATTCCAGCGAGAGGGTGTACAAGCGATCCAATACTTCACGATCATAGAGTCAGTCCAAAAATATGGTTGAGCTGTTATCTTAATACTTTGGACGACCTTCTCAAAAAGATGCGCGCCGGTGAGTGCGGACGACAATTCCAATCGTGGTATGGACGATTGTTTCCGCTTCTTTTCCAGGTCTTCAAGAGGTGCTACCCTAGATTTCGCTGTGAGCAGTGAAGCTGTGACTGTACCATCGAACGACGTGCACCGAAGATATATACATGCCCCGTATGCTTTCTTGGAAGCATCACAAAACATGTGAAGTTCAACGGAGATAGTATCGCTTCCAAAGGCAATCCAACGAGGTACTTGTAATAGCCGTAATCCTTCTAAAGCTTCTCGAAATTCTCGCCAACCGTTTTGAAGTTCTTCGGAAAGGGTTTCGTTCCAGGAAAACTTTGTTCTCCAAAGATCCTGAAGAAATACCTTGCCTTGGACTAATGTAGGTCCAACCAAGCCTAGCGGATCGAAGAGCTTCGCAAAATCAGACAATATGATCCTCTTGTTGATCTCAGTAGCAGGATTCCACTGAGGTACACTGAATCTAAATACGTCCGATCGAGGTTCCCACTTCAGCCCGAGAGTCTTGACGATAGAATTCGTTGGGTCGGGATTTAACGACGAGCGGTCATCCCTTAAATATGGTGGAATACTGTCCATAATCTCTTGGGAATTTGAGATCCATTTTCTTAACGTCATTCCAGCCGTGCCTAGCACGTGGATGAGATCCTTAGAAAGCTGCACTCCATCCTCAACGCTGTCCACGCTCTTCAGCATGTCGTCAACGTAGAATTCGTGGATGATGGTTTCCGACGCGGCAGGAAAATTTGATTTCTCTTCCTCCGCTAGCTTCTTGAGGCAACGTGTTGCCAAATATGGCGCCGATGAGGTACCGTACGTTACGGTGGTCAGTGCAAACAGGCGGAATGGTTTTTGATGATCGTCTCTCCACACGATGCAGGTAAGAGGATGGTCCATGCGATGCGTTTTGACCATTCTATACATCTTCTCAACATCGGCTGTCATTGCATACCTCCGCAGACGAAAGCGGAGCGTTATTGAGTTAAGGTCGTCCTGAACTACAGGACCAACCATTAGAGTGTCGTTCAACGAGACTCCACTGCTAGTAGAGCAGGATGCGTCGAACATGACACGCAGCTTTGTCGTGGTGCTGTCTGGCTTAATTACTGCATGGTGTGGCAAGAAGTAGGCAACTGGAAACGTACTTAATTCCCATTGTGATATCTCACGCATGTGTTGCATCCGTAGATATTCTTCGATGAAGTCTGTGTACATCCTTTTTACTGCGGGATCTGCATCAAGTCTTCGCTCCAATGCCATGAATCGACGAACGGCTATAGACTGTGACTCTCCTAAACGATCCACCATGAACTGCTTCTTGGGTAGTTGAACGACAAACTTTCCACTCGAATCCCGTGTTGTCGTTTTCTCGAAATGTTGTTCGCATGCTGATTCTTCCAGCGATAGAGTGCTGGTGGTGCGACACGATTCCAACTCGAAGAAACGTGCCAATCCTTCTTCAATGCTCTCTGTAGCGCAAGACGATACCGTTGTGAGTGAAGTTGATATTTCCGGAATGCCTCCGGAAACAATCCAGCCCAATAATGTATTCTGCAATGTCCGACCAGTTTCTCCTAGCTTGATCTGGCGTTCAGCAACCATCAACTCCAGATAGATTTCCACCCCAATGATCAGGTCAACAGATCCAGATTCGTTGAACGTTGGATCAGCTAGCATAATTTCCTTCGGTACATTCCACGATCGAATGTCGATGCCTCGTGTGGGCAAATCAACGGTAACACGCGGCAATACATGAAACTTCAAGTTCGTCACGTAATTAGTGACAAGAGAATGCACGTTAGCGAAAACTGCTTGAGTAGAAGCAGTGCGAGACCCACCGATTCCAACAATTGGTAGATGCTCACGAGTTCTTTTGAACTTGAGCTTCTGAGAAACATTTTCAGAAATATAGCAACGCTGAGACCCAGAGTCCAGCAATGCGCGAGCGATCAAAGAATTCCCATATTGGTCTTGTAGACTGACTATAGCAGTAGATAGCAAAACAGTGTGTGGTACATGTTGTGTGTTTGCAAATGGAGCAGTGTGGTAGCTTGTACTGGGGGTGTCTGTGGCGGTGGTGTGTGAATGAGTATGAATTGCATTTGTGGCGGAATTCGGAGCAGTTTCTGAATGATTTTGTTGTGTTGGCTGAGTGTTGAGTGAGTGACCGTTTGATGTTGGCTTAGCATGTGGTGGTTGCGTGTTCTGTCCAGGTGACTTCTTATTTGACTGATTCCCTTGAAACGGTCCCGATTTGTACTGTGAATTCGCGGTGGTCGATGAGTTCGCTTGAAGCAACGAGTGGTGACGTTGGCCACATTGTTGGCACGATCCTCGAGTGCAAAATCTTGCAAAATGCGCTGGTGATAAGCAGTTCAAGCAGAGTGAATTTTTCCTCACGGCATCGACTCTTTCTGAAATTCTCATTTTCGTGAATTTGGCACACTTAAACGCGGAATGCGCAGCATCGCCGCAGAATGGACAGCATACAGACGACTGGATACCTGCATGACTGGTAGAAGGACGAACAATTTTCCTCGGTTCAGCCTGGAATTGTCTTCCAGCTGGAATAGACTGCAACATCGAACAGTGACTTTTTAAAAACTTGTACTGCAGCAACGTGCTCCAACCTTCTGGGTCTTCACCGATTTTCGCCAACATTTGCAGATTTTTCTCAAACCCGTTCACGAGTTTGCTTAATGACTCGAAATTTTCCTGACGAAGTGGTTCTGAGGTAAATAACGAGTCCAAATGATTCATCACTAGCAACTTCTTGTTCTCGAAAGCGTTCTCTAAGGCTTTCCATGCAATCGGGTAGTTGGCGGCAGAAATTTCGATCGATGCGATCTCCTGGAGGGCATCACCGATGAGAGTTGTCCGCAGGTAAGTGAATTTATCCATGTCGGACAAGCCAGTGTCGTTGTGAATCAGATTTCTGTACGTATCTCGAAAAGTAACCCATTCCGAGATCTTTCCGTTGAATGTGGGCAGTTTCAGCTCCGGAAGCTTAACTTTCGAATGTGGCACGGCCACAACATGTGGTTGCTGAACCTGCACCGTGTTACGTGAACCAGCGTGAAGAAGCCCTAACATCGACTCCTTTAGACGGTACACTTCATTCTCGAAATCCCGTATAATTTTCGTATTCTCACGATCCCGATGCTTTTGGTTCCTGACATGCCGTTGAAGTCTCGCTTCCATCGTTTCTTCCGTTTCGTCCGTCGATACCTCTTCGTCGACGTCATCGGTGATCAATTCGATACGCATCCGAACGTCGATAAATTTTTGCCAAATATCATCCAGCCTCTCAATGCGCATGTTCAGAGAACATCTCCGCCGTGATCCGATTGGACAAACTCCTTGATATTGTCCAGTGAACAACGTAGCGTACGCTCCTGTTTGTGTAGCAGCCTTAGATCTTCATTTGCTGGCATGATTAATTGTCTTCGCTATCACTTTACTCGAACACGATACTCGAATCTACCACGCGGTAATTATTGACAATGGCGGCAATAGCGAACAAACAACAATGGGATGTCAAGGACAAAGCGAACCAACCTACAATGCGGAAAATCCAATAAGATGGTGGAAGGTCAAGGCTCAGTTCAACTTTTAATAAATCAGACGCCACAAATTTGATCGTGCAATTTCATATGATTTATTTAAACGACTCATTCACTTCATGCAATTTCTCGCCGACGTCGGTCTCACATGCATTAGAGAACCGCGCCACAGACAAACCTGCTCAGACCCCTCAGTACTTATCCTGATTCCGTCACCAAGCAAAATCCGTCCGGTTCCGTCGAGAATCTTCGATAACAGCTCCGTCGTAGTACGTCGAAAACAACAGCAGTACACCAGCAACAGCACAACAACAGCAGGAACAACAGCAATTAGCAGCACAGGAACGCTTCACCTTCACACAATAGCCAGCAGCAGAAAGTTCAACGTCAATCACTCGTGTCCTATCGTTCTCCCTTATGGAGAATAATACCTGACCACGCGGTGTGCCACGATACACTTTAATTTCACGATATCCATAGGTCACTGGTTCATATCCGGTTCGAAGGACCAAAATGTTCAGAATGTGACTTAACTTCAACTTAAGTCGTCGGATAACGCACAAACTAAAAAACGTTATGTTCTGGCGGTGGAATCATAAACTGTATTCGAACTTCAAAATTACACGCGACGGCTTAGCTAGCAAAACGATCCGTTCTTATCGGAGATTTATTTGGAACTAACTAGTTTTACATTATATGATATCAACCTAACTGAGTGCGATGTTATTCGACATCCTATCTCTCGCCTATACAAATGATCGTGAAGCGATCGGTGTGGTATGAGATGGGATGTGTTATAACTAGAATGGCTAGAATAATCATATGGAGTGAAAATATTCGGTTATCTATTCGGGTCACTCACTGATCGATTATAGTGGTGTGCTTTCGTTAGGTCGAAAGTTTTGAAATTCCCTTAATTGGTGACCAGCGTAAACAGGCTTATTCTAAAGATTTTTTTGTCAACTTTCCGAAAATATGAGTTTCATCTTGCGCAAACTTGCGCAAGTACGGTTCTGGGAGACCAGAGTCCTGGAAGGTCTGGAAAACCCGTAAGATTGGTAAATACATATATCTCGCCCTAGATTACCACGGTTTGTTCCCTTCTTGCAAAGAAGTGTAAATACATATATCTTAGAAAACCGACTTTTCATCCAAAGCCTGAAGGGCTACGTGTTATAAACAACGAACCCAGCTCAATGAACTGAACATGCCTGGGGAAGTGGCCAATTTCTGACTTAGATCAAAACCCATCATGTGACACCTCAAATTACATGAGAATACGAAAATTAGTTCAATGGTGATGATATCAAAAGTCCAGATCCACATTGATACATCCGGGTTAATGTTCCGGCTACTCCCGGGAAAGTGGCCAAATTCGGATTTGGATCAAAAACCTATCATGCAACACAGCAAATAACATGAGAACTCAAAAATAAATGCAATGGTAATGTTATCAAGTTTCCAGGACTTCAATGCCTTCACCCGGCTTCGTATTCCTATTACTTCCTGGGAAAAAGTGTAAGATCACACGATATGTGTATAAATTTAGGTTTAAATTTTGAAGTAAATTTACATGTAATGTGGGAAAGAATGCACTGCAGTTACTCCTTTTGCGATTTCGACTAGTCACTGCATGGTCCTCCAAATCATCCGCAAAATCTGAAGTGTTGTGTTTCACTTTCGTTTTAGAGTGATGCGATTTTTAGCATATATTTTGACAAAGAAAAAATATAGATTGCTCAGGAATCCAACTGCTGATTCAAGGCCCGAGATGCCTAAGGCGAATCGATCCTACGTTCTGGCTCCTTGAAAACATTCACTGGCATTTCGTATTTATGAAGTGATAAATTTCAGTTATTGTTGTCATTTCAAATTCATTCTAAATTCATTTCACCATGTTTTTTGCTGATGAAGATTTGATACTGTTTATCTTCCAGAAGCTATTATTTCAAACCAAATAAATGCGATCTTGATAAGCTGAGTTGAAAAGCATATGACACTCGGTCCTTCGAGCCTCGAATCAAAAGTCGATTTTCCAAGAGATTTGTATACCCTCCTTTTGTAAGAGGGGTAAAATAGATGCATGCACAAATTTTGTATAAATCATTACAATCATTATAATGACTTAACGTAAAATCGTCTGAATTTTCTTAAATGAAATTTACATGAAAATTGTAATCGCCACCAAAATAATAAAAACTGGACATTCCCATGCTTGATTTTTAAAATAAGATTTAATTTTTTATGTTCATACATTTTCTTAGTACTATAACTCATTATTTTTCATTTTCTTTCGCCATTTAAAAAATTAAATCGCTTCAGTGGTTCAAATGTTATAATTATTCGAAAAATATAAATTTTATAAGATTTCGATTTTTGGACCACTCTATCTCAAAATGGGTAACCCTGATGACAAAATGAAAAATTGGCATCATATATTTTTTGCAAAGGAACAAACTTACCAAATATTGCGAAATTTTTTGATTGGTTTGAAATTGCTGAATTTTCTAATTTTACGGATGTTCCGGAACTTCCGGAAGACCACTCAATGGCCACTCAGAGCCATAAACTGTTCTCCACATCGCTTCACTTCTTACATTTTATGTACAAATGGTTTTGAAAAACATCTCATTGCTTTACGACGAAACTAATGAATTTACCATTTTATCGGATGTTCCGGATTTTCCAGGGGACCATAAAGTGGCCATATCTTGAAAGCGTGGCTTAATATGACATTTTAGATAGCATATTTGAAATCAGCGGCCCAAAATTACTTGTAAACACATAACTTAGCTATGTAAAATCAATTTTTAGACTTTTTTCCGCCTTTTGTATGGAATGGAATCACTGTGGCACGTGACGAACTAATAGTTCAAATTAATGTTACGTTTTATGCGTTGTGTATCTGCATAAGTGAAAGAAATTGTCATATCTTCCCAAACACGTTAATTCATTCACAGATACAGAGAGGCATGTATTCACGCTTGTTTGTACAATATTTTTAGGATCAACACAGGAGGTAATAGTTCTACGTTAACGTTTAGTGCGAGGGGTCTACTAGCGACATATTGATACCTATGGACCTTACACTACAGTAGCGTGCTTGCCGCCGCGTGGGTGGTCACCCGTACTATCATTTCTTTAGGTCCGTTGGGGGACCACTTAACGTCAACGTACGGTCTTCAAATTTAAGTATGTTTATTTTCTAGTTAAGACGAACATTCCAAGAGGTGGAATTCCTGACTAGACCGCTTTTTTCAAAATAAGGGATGGCCTAATGTCCATACATAATTTGTAAAATTTATATGGAACAAGGTTTTTGTCCAGAAAGCCCTTTTTGCACCTCCTCCTCAGAATAACCACGCCGTTTATTGACAGTTCATATGGTCTTCAAATAATAATCCATGGTACTCTTAATATTATTTATGAAGACATTTTCTACAAACCCAAAAAGTGTACGTTATATCGAGGTAAAAGTGACGCTATATCGAGTGTACGTTATATCGAAGCTAACCTGTACTAAGTTTATCACTTAATCAAAATAAAATAATGAAATATTAACTCCGTAAAGCTAAAGAGAGTGAACCTAATCTAAAAAAACCAACTAGTTAAAAACAAGCAATGGTGAAATGAAATTTCTTCCGAGTTTAAAAAAAAAAAACGATTAGTCGGAAATTTCTAGTGAATTATAAGATGATCGGGTTGTTCAACAAAAAGCTTGTACCATGATTTTTCCAACATTCATTTTTTTCGGGACACCCTTATGCTCCTCGCAACATGGAAAAAGAAGAAAAAATTGGTTTGAAAAAACGAGCTACCTGTAATTTGAGCTGATTTATCGCTTTTTCTCAAGATCGAACCATTCACCAGAAGCTATGATGTTACATGATATTCACCGAACAGGGGAGGCCATGCTATTTGTGACGGTTAGCAAACATAACATCAGAAGTATTCAATTAATATTCCTTGCGTTTTCCAACCGAACCAGAGCGGAAGACATGCTATTCAATTTATCCGCGGTTTCCCAAAACCACTGTCTTCGACGAACTGAACGGCATTGGATTATATCGGATGAGGTGAACCCACCCCGCCACCAGAAGCAGAAATCAGGAAGCGTGGAATGTCACAGCAACATTCTCTGAAGCCAACAACCAAACCAATCCAATCGGCCAAGCGCGAGTACACAAGTTATAACGATGTCCTGCCAGCTTTGCCCCAGCATGAACATGGGGCGACCACGACGGATTTCCAGTCAGCCAGCAGTCGAATGTTTCCTGAAATATTATGAATTTCATGTTTTGATTCCGTATCCGCAGTGTAGCGTTAGTTCAACAACTGTTCCGTTCCGAGTTCCGAGAGGCAAAGGTCAGTCCGCACGAAGCGGACATATTTGCTCACATGGTGCATCGCACAAATCAACAACTATGCCATGAAGATACGTCGGTACATGGAAAGGAAGTATCATCATGCTGCCGAAGGACGACCGAACAAACGAACGGGGGCAAGCCAAGTGAGCAAGATGGACGGACATGTTTGGAAAATGGTTATTTGTAAATCATATTCGATCGTCCAAAAGGACGTCGACGGATAGCTCGTTATATCGTTTTGAGGTGATGACTTTCAGGTTGGAAAAAAAACACATCGGACTCTCAATGGAACATTTCATTCGATTACGAACGGAGTCTCATAGTAGGGCTTTAATGTAACCAGTGATCTATCCTAAGGTAACAGATATTGCTACAAAATCTCACAAAACCGTCATCGTACTGCTTCAGGTCAAACCAAATACTGGTTGGTCCACCGTTGAAATCTAAATCAATATCACCCAGCGTGTATCGATTTCGGGAAATTGTCGATTGTTGTGTGTACGCTAGCTGCTATCAGTTTGTTTTACCGGAGCAAGTACGAATTCCCACCAACTCCACTTCTGCTCGTGTGGCTGAGTTCTCATGGGAGCTCGGAAGAATTGCTTGCTGCTCCAAATCATGGCAGGAAAGGGAAGGGCGCGGCAAATTGGGAGCAATATCAGCAGGCAAACATGTAAAATGATTCGACTGTAAACAGTAGCACACTGCTCTCTCGGTGCCCATTTCAGGTTGTGTATGGCTGAATCTCGAACTGGTTGCTGCTGCTGATGGCTTATGGCAGCGGTGATGATGATGATGATGATGATGATGATGATGATAACCATGGTAGTGTGGCACCAGATTGGTGAAATCGAAGCTCTGAAAGACTACCCTCATGTGTAGCAGGGACCGGAAATGCTGCCCTTCTACCTCTCCGGTATCAAATATCACCGGCCAGAGATGCTGGGAATCGAGTGCTTTGAACTGAACCAAACTGTGGGGATAAATGCTAGATCCACGAACCAAACACCACTTCTGGGGCGAGCCAAACTGAGATGGACTTGACTGGACTGGACCGAAAGTGGACGACCGCGCCGACATGATTCCATGATTTTCCGTGACGACAAGTGCAATCAATGCGGAAAATGGCAAAGTTAAGCAGCTTTTGCCGACGTAATGGGCATGAAATTTTGCTGACATTCGACATGTTTTGGCTGTGGTACCGGAGGGAAAACTGATTTCTGAGGTTTTCCGAGCAGAAGAGCGGTGTATCGGAAACGTTGATTGTGGGCTTCGAGCTGCGAAGAAATATATTGGTTCGTATGTTTCAGTTGACTCATAATGGCTATTCCCATATTCTGACAATTTATGTCTCATTGCTACATTCTGTGTTATCATTCTAACAACATTTTCATGATTTCCATTTCTTATGACTCTTTTCTCTGGAAATCGAAACAAATACCGAACACGTCCATGCGACACCATTAGCAGGCATCACGTACTTACTAGTAATACCCCAACAAAACGCCTTTTGATTTGCGGAACAATGACTGCTGGTTAAGCTATCGTTAGAACAGAACGTCAACAATAGCGCTGGCAACAATACAATGATGATTTCTCAGCAGGAAAACGATTACTCTTCGCGTGGTGAATGCGAAAGTAAACCCACGCTCTCGGGAAAACCTCTGACCTCTGCTGCCCTCCATCGCGTTGTCCTTGTCGTATCATTTGAGGATTACGGTGCGGCACTAAAAACCGATCCATTCCAGCTTGACACTGACAGCCAACTCAGCCAGCAAGAACAGCACCAGCACATTATCAGAGAAGCAGACAATACGAAAGTGTTGCTCTTTCAGCAGTGAACATGGCGAAGGGAATGCGCAAAAAGCAAGGAAATTAAAAGGATATATTTCAAATGTTTAACCATACTGGAGCTGGAGCAGGATGATGGTTGATGGGGCACAAGAAGGGCAGACTTACTACCTCTTCTACCCACTTACTATTTGCAAACCGGACGGTGTAAGCTACTGGCTCCTTCGCCGCACTTCCCCTCATTTCTACACATGCACATACTTAAGGGAAAGTGAAGCAAACTGCTGCTAATTTAATTAAATTCCGCTTTGTGTAGAAGTCAGTGAAGTAAGAGTTTGCCACGGCAGACATGGCCAGCATCCATTGCTTTAATATCCTTTCGATTTGGATTATCTTGGAGCGAACCGAAAACTGAGTGGGTCCGAGGAGAAGGAAGGTGAGAAGCAGATGCCGTTTGTGGATGGAATTAGCAAGGATTAAGTTATTTCGCAATTATTGCACCAGTTACTGTGGAGGAAACGTGCAAGTCGATTATTGCTGAATTATTGAAATTAAGGTATCTACTAGGAAAAGGTAGTTGAACGACTGGTGAAAAACTGGGGACGTTCGAGTAATTACTTTAATTACTTAAACGCCGTACTCAGCGTATCGATTAAGGTGACTCTCCACTTAATTTTCACGGAAAATCGCCTCACCACAATTGACAAATCTCACGTCGTAGGTGAAAACGAGTTGTCTTACTCGAAGCAAGAATCCTCCACCTCGTCGATGGAGCTACGATGAGGAATAATTCGTCATAGACATTTCTAGACTAACATTTGAAAAGAGCGGTATTCCAATATCACGAAACCGAGAAAACTGGAGGCAAAGATTGGAATACGAAAACCAAATCCTATTTGCCATAGAAAGCTCCAAAAATCATTTATTATGCACACATCTTTTATAATAATGCAGAGCTTAACCTTTTTACACAATATATGCAGAAATATGTTTTATTGAGTTAAAAGTTGATAAAAACCAAAATACGCCCTGTTTATTTTTAGAGTGTAATTACGCCATAAAATTTTCACCTGTTAAACTGCCAGCACTGGAAACTCGCCGATAAATAATGACATTCTGGCATCTTGTTTGTTATTTCGCCTATGCTCTTCAGCCACATTAATCAAGTGGCGAGGAATTACGAACCTTACTCACCTTACCAATCAGACTAAGGCCGGTGTGGCCTCTGCTGTACACTGAAGTTGTTTCCATTGTAATCGGTCCATGGCTGTAAATCGCCAGCGTCGCTGTCTGCGGAGGGTCCGCAGGTCGCCTTCTACTTGATCAATCCACCTTGCTCGTTGCGCGCCTCTTCTTCTTGTACCTGTCGGTTCGTTTTCGAGAACCATTTTCACAGGGCTGTCGTCCGACATTCTTACGACATGCCCAGCCCATCGTAGTCGACCGATTTTTGCGATGTGTACGATGGTAGGTTCTCCCAGCAACTGGTGCAATTCGTGGTTCATTCGCCTCCTCCACGTACCGTCTTCCATCTGCACTCCATCGTAGATCGTACGCAGCCCTTTCCGTTCAAAGACTCCAAGGGCGCGTTGGTCCTCCACTAGCAATGTCCATGTTTCGTGGCCGTATAGAACTACCGGTCTAATTAATGTCTTGTAGATGGTCAACTTTGTGGTTCGGTGAACTTTGTTCGATCTTAGCGTCCTTCGGAGTCCAAAGTAGGCACGATTGCCAGCCATAATGCGCCATTGTATTTTTCTGCTGGTGTCGTTATCGGCGGTCACCAATGAGCCCAGATATAGGAATTCGTCTGCTACCTCGATTTCATCACCGTCGATCTGAACTCGTGCTAGGAGGCTAACATTGTCTTCTCGTGAGCCTCTTCCCTTCATGTATTTTGTTTTCAACGCATTAATCACAAGCTCAACCCTACCAGCTTCAGCCTTAAGTCTGATGTATGTTTCCGCCATCGTCTCAAAGTTACGTGCTACGATATCAACGTCGTCGGCGAAGCCAAATAGTTGGACAGACTTCCTGAAGATCGTGTCTATCCCAGCTCTTCGAATCACACCCTCCAATGCAATGTTAAACAACAAACACGACAATCCATCACCTTGCCGTAACCCTCTCCGAGATTCGAAGAGACTCGAGAGCGTCCCTGATACTCGGACGACACGCATCACTCGATCCATCGTTGCTTTGATCAACCGCGTCAGTTTTTCCGGAAATCCATATTCGTGCATGATTTACCATAGCTGGCCATAGGAATTACGACCCAGTGTTTTCAATTTATAAAGAAGTCGAATTCGATACATCACGTACCAAAACAGTTACTTTCAATAATTAGATGAGTCTAAGTACTACTGAGAAAATCATAGGTTAGTTATTCTATCGTCTGTACATTTTATTGTTCTAATTTAATTGCGGATTCTTGCTCATGTTTTTACAGTCATGGACATAGACAAAGCGATGAAATCAGAGCTGCGACATTGAATGAGGAGACCTGAGGGCTGGATCAATTATGGTTTAGGCGGTTTAGAATTTGAGAAATGTGCGAATATTCTTGCCTAGCTAAGGCTGATGTAAGCGCTGACCAAAGTAACAACTCAAAACATCTTTTTAGAATGATTTATAATTGATTGTTCTATAGATGTTTTATTAAACGTACTGCAAAACATGTCAAGTTCGGACCGGTTTGGATCCCTCGTATTCTATATCACTATGACTAATGAGCGAGCTAAATTATTTTTCCCCCATATTTTTTTTTTCTACCACACCTCCCCCCAAAACAAGAACAGAACAAGATTTTTTATTTTTTTAATTAAATTAAAATTTCCTCCCCCCACCCCTTTTCCAACAATATTTTTTTTTTCCAAAACAAATTTTTTTTTTTACAAATTTTGGTTTCCCCCCCAACCGAACAACCCCTACAATGCCATGCCTTTCTTTTCCCCCCCCCGGGTTTTTTTTGGTTTTGAAATCATATGAATGGTAGATCGTTCCATTTTTCAATCATTTTAATTATCTCTCCGAGCTGGGCTGCAAAATGGTGAGTAGACATGGGATGGAGCGTGCGTCCCCGCAACATAGCTATGGTCCTCACAAGTTCCTACCTCATGCTTCCACGGGTCAAGAGATGACAAAGACCGCCAGCTAAGGGTTGCGTACTTGGCTGGTAGTGCAGCCTGGGCACTGTTGTCCTTCTGACTTCAGCTAGATTGAGGAGGTGCGTGCCGAGCGGCTGTCCACCAAGGAGGTGCGGCTCCAACAGTGTCTGTCCTGGCATCCAGCGGTTGAGTATGAAACGCTATATCGCGTCATTAGGTGGCAGCCGCACCAAGGCGATATAGGCAGTGTGACCTCGGTATGGTAGTATGCTGAAATCTTACCCTACCACGAAAAATTGAAGTATTCCTTATACGGTATATAATTTCAGATCATCCATGGAATTCCCAAGTATTGTAAAATAATTTTGAATTGCTTTCTTCCCCCGTGGCTATGATAATGCAAGTCCTTCTACAATTGCAGCAGGATCAGCAGACATGCAGACATTACAAATATAATTGTGATTATCATTTTATATTATAACATCCCTTCACAATATTATTCAATGCTATTTTCAGCTTCGCATTTGCATCGTTGTAAGTTTTGGCCCATCTAACTCACGTTATGTATTTGAAAAGATGGGATGGTTTTTTACATTTTTTTAGAGAGAGGATTATATACAACAAATTTTACAAAAAAAAAAAAATCATTAATTCAAAAACTAACATTGTTTATGATCCTGCCTTTTCTATTTTACAGACATAAAGAATCACTTATGGGCCCAGTAGGAAAAAAGAGTTATCGAAGAATTTCCTGTCATTCATTTTTAATTTTTTGTTTGTTTTGGATTTATTGAGTTTGCGTTTTTGGGCAGTAATCATACTCATATGAAATTTAATTGCCTAAATTTTCTTTGCTATTTTGCTAGGATGCCAGGTGATCAACTTTATTTCATTATATCACGTTAGAATTTTCGCTATTTTAGCGTTTCAATCATCTAACATCGCAGCGGAAGAGGCAAATAGCGGCTTTTAATTATTATATGTATATTATGTAGTATTTCTTTACAACATCGTAATATTTCCTTCATATCATGACCTTCACATTTTCATAAAACAAACCTAATTTAGGCGGTATCTGGCTTAAACACGAAACATACCTTCAATTTATGACATCTAGCATTCCTTATATGTCCAGTATATAACGCAGAAAATTACAGCTGTGGTAGGCTTTTGAAAATTACGGAATCTGTGGTAGGCTTTTGCACTTATTGCTGAATGTATTTTTCATTTCCGGCAAATAGACTTTTTTACCAATTCTGAGCTGATCTGATTGATGCAGCGCTGTGTGCCATTTGGCTAGTGTTTGATTTTTACATTTCCATCTTTGTCATTAATTCATCATAACTCACAATATCATTAAAGTTGCTAATATTGTTTTATTGATTTTACTTCATAGATGATTAAAACATTACTTATTGTTTTTTTGCCCATTTATCTTTAACTCCCTTCCACTTAAATCTTCCCATTCCTAACTAGCAATAACCTAAGGTAGCAATAACTATTAGGTCAGCAAAAATAAAAGCGGATTGCTATTATAAAATCAGCATCAAGTAGCAAATAGTGACCATGGCAACAGTAAATTAAAATGTATAAATGTTAGTTTTGTAAAATTTCAATAGATTTAATAAACTTTTTCAGGAAACCTCAAATCAAGATTTTGGTGAAATGGTGCTATCGCTGATCACGAACGAAAACGGGCTTAAGCGCGAACCACAGAACTCTACACTTTAACATTTTACAACATTTCTTGCATTTCAGGATCAAACGAATGAAGATCATATATTATAGATACGAATGCTTGTAGTATTTTTCATTTACATAAATAAATACACCATTATATAAATATTTCATGGGAATGGGAGGGACCATCAGGGCACCCGATTGAAGCACTCTGGATGGGGAGAGTGGGAATGCCAACTCCCCATTGCTAACAGTTTGTGAATAGAGGGCGGGCTCTTCTCCCCGCCCATTGGGGCATCCTCATGTTAGATAGCTTGCTCTTTTGACCAATTGTTCAGTCTTGTTGTTGGAAGGAGATTCTTTATATCCCTGTGGATACGTATAAGTGATGTTGCATATCGATCCACCCAACCCCTTTTTGGCCCTTCATACAGCGGCATGATTAGGATAATCAGTGGTTATTAAAGCTTGATCAAGTCTAACAAAGAGGAGAGCCCATTGCTGTCGGACTTAGTTTCCGTGCTACAATGGGTGGTAGTACATATCATACATCATACACATTTAATTATCTCCACCTAAAAAAAAAATAATTCCAAAAAAAATTTCTCTTATATAATAAAAAAAAAAAAAAAAAAAAAATTTATATATTTTTTAGCACAAAAAACTCCACATAAAACAAAAAATTAAAAATATTTTAATTATAAATTTTTATTTCTCCTTTTTTTTTACATACAAAAAAATTCTCTGCGCCCCAAAAAACCCACCTTTGTCGATTTGTTCCCCCACTACTTTACCCCCCCCTCCACCACCACATTTAACGCGCCCATCCTAAACCCTCCATGCCATATCCCAAATCCCCCCAAAACATTTACATTTAAAAAATGGACAAAATTGCCGATATTTCATGGGTTTACCTTCACCCGCACTGACAAAACTATCCATGCAGCATCAATCATAGTAACTCATGAGTTGGCAGACAAAATTTGACAGCTCTATCAGTCGAACTCTAACCGTGATGGCAAAAACAGTGAAGCGACTCCGTTCAGAAGTGTGCGCGTTCAAAGAACGGCACCCCGCCGCGTCGAAAACGGACATGGTGCGGCACTTTGTGGACGCCGGATACGCTTGTTCCGGCATCTATAACATCTTGGCACTATTAAACAACAATCAGAGCATCGAAAGAAAGCCCGGTTCTGGACGGCCGACGACCCTGAGCAACAAGAAGCTCCAAAGGATGCTGAAGAAGAAGACCGAGGAAAAAGTGGCTTCATCGCTGTGTGCGCTTGGCCGGGAGGTCGTTTCAACCGGTCAAACAGTGAAAAAGTACCTCGCGAGCATGAACATACTTGTCAGGAAGCGGATGTCACGTCCACTGGTTTCGGAGCTGCAGGCAATGACGCATCGGCACCGGCTGAATAAGATGGCCAACTAGATTTTCCCGGCGAATCGCGACGTGGCGGTGGTGATGCACGACGAGACCTATCTCACCCTGGATGGCAACAACTGGCTGGGCACTTCGTACTTTATTTCCCCCATGAAGGAAGTGAGCTCCGAGGTGAAGTTCATTTCACACACCAAGTTCCCCAAGAAGGTGCTGCTCTGGCTGACAATCAGCGGGAAGGGGGTGTCAAAGCCGCTCTCCTTTGGCCGCGGACTGGTTGCGTCGTTCATCAAGAAATACCATAAGGGCAAAGACGCGGTGTTCTGGCCGGATTTGGCGTCGGCCCACTACTCGAAGCGATCGTTGGAGGAGATGGAGCGGCTGAATATCGATGTGGTACCCAAGACGGCGAACCCGCCCAACGTCCCCCAGCTGCGTCCCATCGAGAATTTCTGGGCCAAACGAAGCGTAAGATTTACTCCAACAATTTTGTCGCGAAAACTGAGGAGGAATTGATAAATAAAAGGAAAAAAGAACTCAAAAACATGCCTACACGCATGTTTTCGTCCGCTATGGTGAATGTTCCGGTTGACTGCCGGAAGGCCGCTCGCAAGGGCGTAGAATTTTTTTGCAAGTAAGCTTAAATAATTACCTTCCATGTGAAATCTATCAAAAGCAATTATCTGTCTTAGCTTTTTTTTATCACCATCCGGAAAAAAGTCCATTTTTTTATGCAAACGTTATGCCGTTGATGACGCTGAGCGGAATCTAATTTCAATGAAATCAAACAGCCTTTCTTCTCCTGTTTGATGTTCAGCATTACTTTTTCTACAACTCATCGGAGATAAATTTTTATATACCAATGGTAGACGCTTGCTTCAACTGCTTGGTAAATAGGATCAGTCAGCAAGCGAAGGCCTTTCCACTCAAAGCAACTTAGAGGAAGATTGTGATGAGTGACTAATCGCGTGCAGCCTTCAAGATATTGTTGCACTAAATGCACTTTTTTCTTCGGTGTGTTTTCAGTTTACTCATGAAACTACCAAATCAGGTTGAATCGTGTGGAAATGCCGAACAAAATTTCCTGTTTGATAATTGATTTGACTAAGGCGGCAGTTGGCATTAGGGTCTATGTTGCGTATAAACATTCAATTTTTAGAGTAGAGTAGAGTATGTAAATCCCATAAATGGTGGTAACCATTAATCCATACTGGTGGGGACCAGTATCACAACACTTTACGGTCTTTCTCTCCGATGTCGCTAAGTCAGAGATTACGAGAGAAAGAAAAACTGAGTAAAAAAACCAGACGTTGTGTATAAAAACAAACCCAAAAGGAGAGGTTTCCTCTCCCATGTACGCATCAAAAACAAAGAGCGAATTCGTTTTTGATCCAGTTCCAAACTGGATCGGGTATCAGAATTGGGTCAGCTTGTTGTGTGTTGAACGTCAGTGTGTATGGTTTTATTTGTAACTCGCATCGCATTGAGGTTTGCACTGACAATAAGTTCAGGTATCGCAGGATGGAACTGGTTCCAACCTAGGTTCAAAAACGAATTCGATAAAAGTGTGTACAAACTCCCGCTAGAAACTATCACAAGCGAAGCGATCAGTGGTACATGAGCGAGATAGAACGAGTTATTATTGCCAGTTGAGGTGGTAGATGTATCTGTGCCTCAACCTACCCCGCAGTGGGATGTTTGGCAATGATATCGTCCTTGGTTCGAGTACCACTTTACCCATGCCCTTTCGTTCAATTTTCAATCCTTCTATTCTATTTCCAACCTACCGTACACTGACGGAACTTCCAACACTTTCTCTTTATATCTTTCATTTTAGCAAACATACCTGTCCACTCTTGGTGCCTCATGGTGATGAGCGAAACATCTCCTTCTACATCATAATCGTTACTCCACGCACGGAGAATACAAAACTATCAATCAGTGTATTCAATTTTGTTTAGAGCTCCCACGCAATTTCCGTGAATGTCCACTGCTAATGCTTCACGTTTTGTTAACTTGAAGTTCCAGCGATAGGTTCCATGATGATCGTTGGTTTTTTTTGGATCACTTATAAAAATAACACGCTTATTACTGCTTTCCACCGGTCGAATGTTCAGCTGTGTCAAAAGGGAGATTGTTTTAGCAGCAAATTTCTTAGGAGCAGTTGAGCGGCAGCTTTAAGAAACAGTGGGCTAGGTACACAATGATACATGTCGTAAAGAATTTTATACACTGTGAAAAAAAAGAACCATAATCAAAAGTTTTTTGTTTTGAATTTATTCATAACGGAGTATAACTAAAAAAATGAGAATGATTTTAACTCTCCCATGCCAAACCACAAACGTGCACAGAAAAAGAGGGATGGTGTGAATCAATGCTCTCTGTCTCCTCAACATAATCGCGTGTTTGGTTTTGTTCCAACTTGTTCAGTTGAATTCAAAATGCTGTCGAAGCTAGAAGTATTACGCGAGCAGATTGTAAAGTTCTATCAAACGATTAGGGTAAGGGACGGGTTTTAAGTAGTTCATGCACCATCTGGGACATTTGATGAAGCTTTATGTGAACTATAAATAGTACTGCACAGATTTAAACGTTAATCTCTCTGCTTATTTCTCATCTTTCGGAACTTACCTTCAAAAACGAGCAATAGACTCTGAAAATTTTATAGCGATGGAATAAAGTTCCCAATTGCAGGGACTTGTTAAAAGCATGCGGATTGCTTTCCGATCAAGAAAATGTTTTTTTCAGCTCCACAATCTGTACATAAACTAACAATATTGTATGAGTGCAATTCTGTGCATGTGTGAGAAGGCAAAATGGAATAGGCCAGTTCACGATTTGCTGCAAACGTCAATTTCCTCAACTCGCCCCATGTTTTTCCCATCCGCACTCGAAACCAATCAACCAAAACATGTCGATTGCTATGATCACAAACTGAAATACTAGCAGGTTATGAGACAGACGTACACGACCAAACTTTCAGTCTGTCATTGATCTTTAGATTGGCAATGTGTATTTCTTATTTCATTTACTCACACGGTAATGTTAGACAAAGCGGCTATGATGACAAACATGATTCATAGTTTAAAAACGAGGAAGTGTAAGAGACAGCAGGTTTCACATTGCAATACCGGTGCGCTATAGCCATGGTTAACAAAGAAGAGAGGAAAAATAAGCACACTCAAACGCAACTGTGGTGCCATATTTGCCGCTCAACATAGAAGGATTATTTATCGTTGAGTATAGTTGAACAGCTCTGAAACATATTTTTTCATTGCATATGATAGTGCCAGATGATGGATAATATAATCATTAGCATAGATACACTTCGAATGACTGGAAAAACTTGAAATTAATAATGATTTCAGATCATCTAAATATGAAATAAATTGGAACTCAATGTTCAACATCATATTCTGGCCTAAGCCTAAATGTGAGAGAGAGCTGGTGAAGACATTCTCTCCGGTACATGCGATCAAGTGCAAAATAGGCAAAGGCAAAATTTAAGCGAACTTCTTCAGCACATAGTCAACTGATGGTTTTCTAGACGATGTATTTTAAATTTTCTAAACGCCAGTAACTTATTGGCCATGAATCATGATTTATGCATCGAGTCATTAGCCCAAACGATAGAGAATATGTTCGTATCATTAAATGTGAAATAATTCGGAAAATTTAGGAGGTTTAGACCTATTGCCTAATAACTGATTATAACAGTGACCTCTGATAAAGTCCTTCACTACCCTATAAATCACGGGAAAAGGTTCACTGTGTACCATTTTAAAACTGAGAATGTTCCAGTTTCAACCATCTATCGTATCCTCGCATCTTCAGGAACAGGTCGTAGAAGGGGTAGTGGGAGACCGGCTAAAATAATGGACAAGAAAGGACTTAGATTGCTCCATAGTACTTTTAACAACAAGGATTCGATTATGGTATGATGACAATCCAACCAAGTAGCGCAACCAGAAATTGGTTGTGGGGGGGTTGTGAGCTTGAAGGTAACATGTTTTGGAAAAATAGTGGCATCAAAATTTGAGTTTTAAAATTCAAGTTTATTTAATATTTCAAACATACAACGATATAATTTTTAAGCTTAAGACAACGATTCCAATTTTCAACCTTCTTGGTTTGTTCGACAGTTCTTCCAAAACTTCCTCTTCGGTGACAGCAACATTTTCGTGGATATACATAAGCGCGATACCGTTCAACCGTTCTTCTCCTGTACTATTTCTCAACTATGTCTTCAAATTCTTCAAAGACGAAAATGATCTTTCAGCACAGCAAGTCGTAACAGGGAGTGTCGCCATTATTTTTAGCAGTGTATGTATGGTTGGAAGCAAATCAACGTTGCATATATTTAGGGCTTCAGCAGCATTCCGTGGTTTTTTCTCCGTGAGTACCGAAAACCAAAGAATTGCTTCTCCAAGAATTCCTGTGCTCTGAAGGTCGTAAAATTCGGCTAAATGCTGAGCAGATCCGGAGATTTTCGATGGATCAGATGCTGCATCCAGTAGCTGCTGAAAAGGTGCCAACATGTCAGCATGTTTGACAAACTTCTCCTCCAAAGCTAGCAAGGTATTTTCCAGGAAAGGTAAGAAGATTTCGTTTTTATAGAACTCTTCCGGAGTCTCCAATTTTTTGTTCTCTTTCTGACGTCTAGCTCTTCCGGGTTTTTTAAGGGACACATCAAGAGATTCACAGAGTGCACTCGCTTCAGAAAAGATTTTATGGAAAGCATTTTCTGCATCTTCTTGCATTTCACCCAGAGCCTTTTTGGTTACCCTTGCTGCGTTCATTGCTTCTGCCAAATCAAGGTTTTCTTTTTGCAAATAAACACTCAGCGGACGAGTTATCGAAAAAATATGGTGTGTTACACAAAGGCTGACCAAAAATTCAGGTTTTTCAATGGACGCCTGAACTACTGAAGCATCCGTCAAGGCTTTCTTGTCCGTCCATGTCTTAATTATTTCCAGAGCAGCAAAAATAGGATGCAAGAGGTCTTCGAACGTTTTTACCGAGTCATGACGTTGAACCCAGCGCGTAGGACACATTCTTTTCAACTTCTCTGCCATCGGACCACTTTTCTCAAACTTGTCAGTTTCTATTTCTAAAACGGTTGCTCTTTTTGGTGAATTAAAAAAATTGTAAACGCTCTCGATCACTCCCATGCAGTTTCGGATTGCAGGAACTGAACAACCCTCGGAGATTAAAAGATTTAAAACGTGAGAGTAACAATGGACATACAGCGCCTTCGGGTAAAGCTCTCGCACAAAAGCTTGGACGCCTTTTACTTGCCCACTCGTAGCTCGTGCACCGTCGTATCCCTGACCAACGAGGTACTTCATGTTAAGTCCAAAATTAATCAATGCTTGACAAATTACATCGGCTAAACCTTTCCCTGTAGTGTCAGTGACTGGAATAAACTGCAGGAACTCTTCACAAACATTATTATTCTCGACAAACCTTACACACAATGAAAGTTGACACACATTCGATATGTCAGTGGTTTCATCGCACAAAACGGTAAAATATTTAGACCTGTTGACACGATCAACAAGTTTTCGTAAAATGATGATATTGAACGCCTGGATTATATCATTCTGCGATTTCCAGATGATAAACTTCGCATTTTTGGCAGAATTCTCCAAATGACTTCGCAAAACGTTATCTCCAGACTCAACTCGAAACTTCAGAAGAGACCTAAAGTTACCCTCTTCTTTTCTCAAACCTTCATTTAACTGAAATGTGCCAGTATCCCGATGACCCCTGAAAGCTAGTCCACGCCGTGCCAGGAACATAGCCGTGCGTATAATCGGTTGAAGAGCCTCTCTATTCTTCTCCTTTTCAGCTCGCCTTCCATCATCGAGAGCCTTATCAATACTAACGATCGACTCAGAAAACGTCGCCACAAACAACCCTGCCTTTTCTACACAAAAAGAATGGTATTTTGCACTCTCGTGGTGGCGGAAATCTTCCTTGGCATTTTTCCACTGTCTATAAGCTTGTTTAACAAGTTTTCCACCTTGAGTACCTTGCTGACCGATTGATGTTGCAAAGAGAGCGCAAAATTTGCAGTACGCTCCATATTGAGAGGAAGAGTACGCAAGCCAGTTCCGTTCTCCAAGCCATCGGAGATTGAATTTCAAATTTCGAGGACCTGATGGAGGGAATTTGAAAGCTGTGTCCGGTTTCCAGGGATTGGTTAGTAATTTGAAATTTTGCGAATCACTGATCTGCAATTTAAATTAAAAAGCAGTATGTTTTAGTTGGACAAAAAAGGTAATGCAAATAAAATATGTACCTGCTTTCCCACGAAAAATCCAAAATCATCACTAACCATTCCACGCGATGTCGACGGTTCGGTGATACCACCACTTTCCGAATACCGAAACTTTTTTAAGGGACTTACTGCAGGTTTTTCTTCTGCTGCCGCTGTGATCGATGCTGCATCGTTGTCGGTTTTATCTAAGAGGCACCAAAGCGGTAAATTAAACAGCCACCATCAGCTAAAATTAAACTCACCTGTTTCCGATGCCTTTGTTTTTGCCGTAAAGAAAGTTCTAATGTCCATGTTTATGGAATTCACTTGTCACGATTCAGAAGAAGAAAAAATGTAAAACCACCCGTAAATCACAGTGTCAACTTGATCGGCACCAAGTAACTTGACAATTGTGCAACATGCCAAAACTGAATGGAGGACAGCATCGATACAAAGCCTCACTCATACAAAAACCGTCAGTAGTTCATTGAGAGATCCACTAACACACAAAAAAACAAACGTCTCTGGAATTAATATTTTTACTAGCCTCTCACTGTGA
The DNA here is from genome assembly GCA_024533555.2 of Aedes koreicus. Classification (NCBI taxonomy): domain Eukaryota; kingdom Metazoa; phylum Arthropoda; class Insecta; order Diptera; family Culicidae; genus Aedes; species Aedes koreicus. The sequence continues at coordinate 8,768 of JAHHFK020002774.1, read as the reverse complement.
GAGTCTCACTACTCTCTTCGCTTTTCAGTTCTTTTTTGTTTCTCCACAGCATACCTGCGTTACGTTTGGACGTTATGAATGCTAATAATATAGTTTTGTGGAGCAATGAATGGTGAACGAAGAACCGCTCAAAACGGACTGTATGAAATCATACTTGGTTGTGTTGCTGTAGAAATAAGGTTTGTCCTGCCTGTATGTGAATATGAATCGAATTTTTTTTAAAGAGAACGTGAAAAGAGTAAGAGAGCGCTTACCCACTTATATTTAGCAGTGTTGCAAGTTTTGCTTATAAGAGTTTAGTAGCATAGTTGGCCTTCATTTTTTTTCTGGCTCTGGGGGGGGGGGGGGGGGGGGTTTATGTTTTAAACAATGATACATATGTTGCATAATATGCTCTCAAACCACGATGTGGAAGAGCAGATAAACCAGCTTCCATTTTCCAAACAATGTAAAAACTGCCAGCTTCCTTGGCTTACAACTCAAAGTTAAATACACCCATCAGCAGGAGAATGAAGGACACAATCGGATTCCCTCTGAGCAGCGAAATAAAGGATGCTATGCAAATAACACAATTTTCAGGTATTTGCCTCTGATCAAAAGGCGTATCATTTCAACCTTTTTTTTCTGCTCCTGGTGCTGGCCCGGGACTCGGTATTAAATCGGACGAGGACATCGTGGTCGAAGAAAGTTTTGCAAACCTTTTTACGCTCTGCGCTCCCGTACAGTCTACGACGATGCTGGCAGCAGATTGAGGGGACAACTGGGAAGAGAAAAAAATCCAACAAAATAAGATATGCTCACTTGAGTTTGCTTCGCTTTGTTGTGTCGTAGAATGGCATAACCGCATCTTGTGTGGTTCTACGGTGTGTTTGGTCCCAATAACCGCATCCCGTTGTTACCATCCTGCTTTCGTCCCATGGAAGGGGTGGTCGGTAATCTGGCCACAACAGCACTGGGAGGACAGACATTGATGTTAGCAGAGGAAAAAACGGTAAATCGAAAAATGGGAGGAAAACTGACGATCCTGACGAACAGATGAAAGGCAAGAACGATCCCCCATTTACCCCATATGCACCCGGCGGACAACAAAAGAATACTCGATTGGAACTTACTCACCCCGATTTTGGATGTTCATTCATATACGTAAACGAGAAGTGTTAGCAACAAAAGGGAAAATGTTGGTTTTTTCCCTATACTTGCGTAAGAAAAAACCGTAATGATTCAGCCCTCATCCATGAATAGCGTCCATACGAAACGAGAGAGGAACCGGACGGAAGCAGCTTTCTGTCTGCAGCACGCCACCTGGAAGTGGTTTTGAGGATTCTTTCGTTTTGCTTTGTCCTCCTCAAATCTGCCATCTGAATGTTGGCAGATTTGTCTCATCTCCACTTGTTGTTGTTTGGTCAGACTGTGGTGCGGCCAAGTGCTGGGACGGGAAGACAGAAATTATTCCGCTACTTATTTGGCGCCTTCAAAAAGCAACGCCACCGCCTGCCACCAGCACCCGAAAGCCAGCAGACACGGAACGTGCGGGACCAAATGATGGAATTGGTTCATCAAAATTTTTGCCGAGATGAGTTCATGTGTTTGCACTAGGGGCCGGGGAGAACCAGCAGAGCCAACGATGCGATTAGATGATGGCTGAGCAAATAATAAATACTGATGACATGACGACGGCGGCGGTAGCAACTGGAGTTTCGGGGGTTATTTGCATAAAAATTCTTTTATCTTTTTTATTACTTCTTGGCACCCGTGTTTACCGAGGAAATCATTTTCTTCCATTCTCTGGATTATTGAAAGAACGTAGGCTACTTTCAGCTTGCACGTTTTCCGTGGCGTCCTCAGATCCTTCGTTTGACGAAATGTATCAAAAGCAGCCGGTATGGCTTTCCATCATCCTCATCTTTTGTTGGTCGCCCACCCTGGATTGATGCTTTGTTTTATAATTTGGCACAACGGCGGACACGTCGAGCGCTGTCTGCCACCGAAGAGTGGTTGTTTAATGGACTGGAAAGCTACTTGGTCGAAAGACGGGAGGGTATTACTTTCGAATGGCGCTTTAATGGGTGTGAAAAATGCTTACACAAGCCCGGAAAGAACACTTGAGCAGGCAATTTCGGGGGGAAGATTTAGTAGCTGCTGATGATTTGGTGTTGGGAATCAGGATGGATTTGGGTAAAAGGTTTTCCCTTCATGACATTCGATGAGGGCTACAGGGTGGTTGGTTCGTATGGAGCAACATTCGGATCATTTATTGACTTCATAATATAAATCTTACAGAGCTCAAATTAAGAATAATTTGTTTCGGAAGGGCCAAAAAAACTCTATACAAGACATTCGTTTAATAAAGGGATGAAGAATGACCAAACCATACCTCCAACAACTATAAGACGTTTGTGTTTCAAATAATAAAGGAAGAATTCAATAAGAATCATTGAAAATGAACAATACCGTTTCATATAGCTCAATATTTGTCATCAACATGACACAAAGTTGCCACGACTCATTCTTAACGAGATTTAAATAAAAGAAAAATTCAATGGAACTGCGAACATGATCCGATCGCAGGCTTGACGTAGACTAAAACTATGTACATTTAGAATCCGGAACAATAAAATCATCTGTATCTCGGTAACAGATTGACATAAAAATAAGTATGATACATCAAAACAAAGGTAATTCACTGTTATTTAAGGCAAAAATATCAATATCGTTTCCAATGAATATTTGCACTTTCTTCTTTATTCCTCCCATCAAACGCTGCACACCCCCGGAGTCTACTTCCTTGGCACATTTGTTCCACATTTTGGTCATCTGAGTCGCGTCCCGAGCCGTTTTTCCACTTTTCTTAAGCTTCCGCTTCATTACTGCCCAAAATCTCTCGATGGGACGGAACTGCGGGCAGTTGGGTGGCTTTATGTTTTTATCGATGAAATCTACGTTATTATCGCGGTACCACTGGGTGACTTCCCGGCTGTAGTGGCAACTCGCCAAATCTGGCCAAAACTTCACGGGACCTTCATGGGCTTTAATGAAAGATAATACGCGGTTTTTGAGGCATTCTTTCTTGTACAGCTTCGAGTCCATCATCTTATTCGTCACGAACATTTTGGTCTTTGCTCCGCAGCTGCATATCCCTTGCCAAATCATCAGTTTTTTTTTGGCAAATTTGTCCATAAAAGCAAACTTCAACTTCGCAGGAACATCTCCTAGTGCCGTCGCCGTGTAGAATTTTTGGCCAGGAAGCTGTCCGAAATCCATTTTGACGTAGGTTTCATCGTCGATGAGCAGGCATCCTTGGTACTTCGTAAAAACCTGCTGGTACAATTTCCGGGCTCGAGTTTTGGTGACGAAACTTTGCTTCAACGTTCTGTTTGGTTGCTTGCTGGCTCGATAAGAACGATATCCTGCTCGCAAACGAATTCTTCGAACGGTACTGCGAGCAGCAGCGTATTTTTGTACGATTTCATTATCTGATAGTCCAGGGTTTGCTCTGACGGTTCTCAACACCTTCTGGTTCAGCTTGCGGTCATATGTTCCACTACGACGCTTACCTTGAGTCACTCGATCCACGCTCTTTCGCTCCCTGAAACGTTTGAGCACATCATACACAGTTGATTTGGCGATTTTCAACGTTTTTGAGATTTTTATTGCGGACAACGTTGGTTTATCAACGTGGGTGTGCAGAATTTTTTCTCTCCTCTCGGCTCGGCAAAGTGGGCGCCTAGGTAAACAAACCGCTGTAAAAGAATTCTTGCAGCGGTCACTTTGCGTGCCGCTGCAACACAATAAGTGATTCCGGATTCTGACTGGACAGAACTTTATGTTAAATCATTTGTTGCTTTCAAGTGCCGTAAACATCATCTCTGCTAATGAAATTTAAATTTTGAAATTTATTTTGTCAACATCTTCAGCTAAGCTGTAAAGACTGAGTAAAATACACAGAAAAAAATAATTATTTTTAACAAGCGCGTAAAATGTCCCCTCGTATCATTTCAAGCCAAAGGATGCGTAAACACCGAAATTGGTTGCAATCTTCCATGCGCCATTCAACAATGCACAGTGGTCCAGAATGCGAATTTAGCTAGAAAGATACGTTGTCAGCCTAAGTTTGAAGTTTTGGAGCAAAGTTGTCTGGCACAAGGTTGTTTCTAATAAAAAAGCTCTTCTTTTGGTATGAATAATATCTAAGGTGGTCCTTGTTTTCAGAGAAATCGGATATCTAACTTTTTTATTTGCAGAAATAAAGGCATACATTCTTTAAAAAAAATGTAGATGAGAAAATTTTAAGGTTGTACAAATTTTTCTGTAGCTTTTGAAGTTACCGAATCAGAGCAATTTTTCCTACGCAACTTAGGGTGCCCCTACAAAAAGCAATTATTTAATTCTAGCTTTTTTGTTTCCAATAAAAGATACAACTTTTGATGTACTGGAATTGTTGCTATCGTATGTCAAACAAAATTTATTAAGGTTTTTGTTAACAAAAAAGACTTTTTCAAATGTCAATTGCTTTTTCGGGAGACATTAATACAGTTGTATCATGACTGGTTTCAGATGTAAATCTGTCTGCAAGAGTCTGCAAGAACGCAATTTTTCAAAATAACTTTCCAGAATTACGGCGACCTTCTGCTCTTGCAATCTCAATTCTTCGGTGTTAAATTTTGCTCGTATTAACCGCAGGTGGTTCTGCTGAGTTCTTCTGCAGCTGTTGGAGAATGGTTTTAACTTCCATTCCCGTGAAGTTTTTGGGGAATTTACTCACATTTCCACGCAGCCAGTTATCACTCTGATTTGCAGCAGCTACTGTTTAAATTCACCGTGTGATTTCATCAACAAGTTCTAACAAGCGGAACTGTGTTTCTTTCCAAACACTAACTACGAAACAGCATTGCTAACTGAAAACCGTTGAGCTACTGTGATGAAACAGGAAAAAAAATTCAATAGTGAAATTACTCATAAATATTATCGGAAGTAGAGACCTTCATCAGGACAGTTTTCCTTGGATAACTTACGGAGTCTCTACAAAAAAACAAGTTTTTTGCTCTAACTTTTTTATTTCAAATTTTCCAACAAAGTAGTTCACAAATGGTTTTCAGAACTTAAAGAGATGTAACTTTTGATATATAAATCTTGCCGATATCTTTTACCGTTAGCGAGTTGTTTACGATTTTCTCATAAAACTACGCTCTTTTCAAATCTGTTTTACTCAATTTAAAAAAATAATCGATCTCCAATTTCCAAATATAATATGCAATAATTTAAATCCTTTCAAATGCAGTTGAGAAATATTTTTTTTGCCTGTCACAATCAGAGAAATCAACATTTGAAAAAGTCCTATTTTATTTACAAAAACCATAAAAACTTTTGTTTGACATACTATTGTGACGATTTTAGTACATCAAAAGTTGTATTTTATATTTATTCAGAAAGTGACTGGCTAAAAACAACTCAGATTCCAATACCAAAAAAACAACAAATACTTCAGAAGCAGATCATTTTAGGCGTATTTCTATGTGCAGTGTGGTGTATAAAATTTATGCAAAATGGATTGCCAGACAAATTACAAAATAAACAGGAGAACCAGATTTGTACCAAGCAGCATTTACAAAAAAAATAGATCTACGGATGATCATATATTTGTAACTTAAAGAATATTAGAAGCATGATGGAATGCTGGAAAAGATGTATGTGTATAAGCGTTAGATTTGAAACAAGCCTTTCATACGGTTAAGGTCCAGAATCTTAAGAATACCCTATTCAATCTTAATGTTCCATCGAGATTAGTGGATAGGGTTTTAGCTTGCATGAAGGATGAAATAACTGGAATTCTATGGAATAATCAACGGTCAAGTGAAGTTAAAAGAGGTAAAGGTATTTAAAAGGGATGCCCTTTGTCGCCAATGTTATTTAATTTGATTATGCAAGATGCAATGCGAAAAGTTGCAGGTAAAATTACAAAACTGGAGCTAATGGATCTAGGTTGCCTTAAATTACCATTGTAACTAGCTTTTTCAGATGATCTTTTAATTATTGCGACATCTAAGGAGGAGATGGAATGTATTCTTAGGGAATTGATAGAGCAATTAGCAGATGTTGGCTTTGAACTAAATTATGACAAATGTCAGTTATTATAAAGATATCCATATAATAAGGTAAAGCATCCAGCAGAACTAGTCTGAAATGTAAAATGTTTCAAGGTTCATGATTCTATAAAATATCTAGGAGTTTGTATCACATCAACATTAGATAGAAAATCTACAAACAGGTTAAGATGTAGAAATGCATTATTGACAAGTAGAACAGTGGCTAATTTTTGTAAACAATTTAAACCTTCTTGGCCATTGGGAAAACTTATTTCCAAAACAGTGCTAGCAGCTGCCATTTTGTATGGAACAAAAGTAGGTGTACTGACGAAAAAAAACAGAGTATCAATGGCAAATTATAAGAAACTTATTTTAAAAAACATTTTTATTTATTGCAGGAGACCTTCAAATGTTAAATTTATTACTAGGAAACTTTTAGAAGCAAAAAAAACAATAAATAGAAGAGCTAAGGTAGGAAGAGTTAACAACTACGGTCCTATTTTAAGAAGAGAAAATAGGCATATAAAGTTGGCATACAAACTTAATTTTAAGAAACAGAAAGAGGGTAGACCTAGTATGACATGGAAGGACTCATTGCTTCAGGATCTCAATAGATATAATCAAATGAATTAGGAAAATTGGACGCTGTTTGCTAGAGATAAAAATAAACTTAAAATAAAAGCTGAAGAATTATATAAAGAAGAATGGAGTGAAATCTCTGATGGGGAGTCTTCCGAAGATGATAATAAAGGCACGAACAAACTCTAATTTTCGAAATACAAATAAAACAAAGCTTTCAAGTAATGATAAAGGACAAACCAACAGAGGATAACTTATGGTTGTAAAGTTATAATAATTGTTAGTATTATTATAAGTTAGAAATGAAGGATTATCAAGTGAATACCAGGCAGAATAGAAGGCTTAATGAAATAAATTCGACTCCCCACATTAGCAGTCTTTAACATCGAATAAATAATATTTAGTAAAACAATTTTGTTGAATGACGTCTTCTGTTCATAAATTAAGTAAAACAATATTGAATATTTTTTTGCCATCGGCAATATCATTAATGTCAGTGCCATCTGATAGCAGTGTGCAAGATTATTCAAGGCGCCATAATATTGAGCTATTTAACAAGGGCGTAGCTGGAATCAACGTTTCGCCAATATCGGCTAAAAAGTTCCTGAACGTAAATTATGCCCGCAAAAAGTTCAAAGATGTTTCAAACGGCATTCGGACACACATATTTGGGGATCAAGCGGAGGAGGATGACCTGGAACAATTGAAAGTGGAAGCAGCCGAATATGACGAAATAATCGCGCAGCTAAAGGACCGGTATGCTGATCCAGAAACTTCGAGGGACGATCAAGTAAGGATACTTTAGGTTTTACCACAATCTTGGACAAATCAAAGAGTAATGGCAGAATTTGGAATAACAAACAAGTACATCGTATCACAAGCTAAATTCCTTGCAAAGCACGAAGGTGTTTTAGCTGCCCCTAACGAAAAGCTGGGACACGGTCTGAACCCGGAAATAAAAAACCAAATTTTGCAATTTTACGACAGTGATGAGATTACACGAGCAACCCCTGGTATGAACGACTACGTTTCAGTGAGGAGTGAAGGTAAGAGGGTTCATATTCAAAAGCGCCTTTTAGTTTGTTCATTAAGAGAAGCTTTCATTAAATTTCAAGAGATGCATCAAAATGCTGTTGGGTTTAGCTCTTTTGCAGCACTAAGACCAAAGCATTGCAAATTACTTGGCAGCACAGGTTCTCATAACATTTGTATTTGCACCATTCATGAGAACATTAACTTGATGCTTCATGGTCTTAGAAAATATTCATTCGAGAATGATTATAAATTGTGTTTTGAAGAAATATTATGTAGCTCATCAACTAGAACTAAAAAATGTTACCTCCGTGAATGCGAACGATGTCCAGGCTTTTCAGATTTTGAGAGTAGTTTAACAGACAAATTAGAAAAACGTGGTTTAGTTGAAATATCTTTTGAGCAATGGATTTCAACTGATAGATGTAGTTTAGAGACACTTGTTAAACCAATTGATGAATTTATTGCTTATTTTTGTGAAAAGTTGGAACAATTAGTATCCCACGATTTTGTCAAATCTCAGCAGTCTAGTTTCTTGAGAGATTATAAAAGTTGTCTTAAAGACGGCGCAGTAATAATAATTTGTGATTTTTCTGAAAATTATTCATTTGTTTTTCAAGATGCTGTTCAAAGTAGTTATTGGAGTAATGAGCAAGCCACTATTCACCCTTTTGTCATTTATTACACGGAATCTGGAATACTTAAAAATATCAGTTTCATTGTTATCTCAGAAGTGTTGAAACATGATACGATTGCGGTGCAGGTGTTTATTTCAAAACTAATAAGCTTTTTGCAAACAAAAATTAAAGTAAAGAAAGCTACGTTTATGTCTGACGGGGTAGCATCCCAATATAAAAATAGGAAGAACTTTGCAAGCCTTTGTAAGTTTAAAAAGAAATACAATATTGATGCTGAATGGCATTTTTTCGCAACATCCCACGGTAAGGGACCTTGCGATGCAATTGGTGGTAGGGAAGCGGAACCTATGTTCACCGTAGTACATATATTCATCACATTCTGCAGTCATCCAACTTCAAACGTAAAAAGATGTTTAATTGCTCCAATAAACGGACG